>CM031578.1:13790868-14180842 GCA_018467065.1 Ephestia elutella
ATTATAAGATACTTATTCAGTGGTCCATTCAGAAATGAAACGTCCGACTATACCTCTATTTTTACCTAAATAATATCTAAATAAAAATATACGTAGAAGTTAGTGCAACTAAATATGCACATACGAATTGTGCATATTTACTAGTTCTACCTTTAGTAGCCTTTAGCAAGTTTCCTGGAACGGTTTAACTTTCCTAGTCTAGTTGTATTATATCTCAGGAGCCCAAAGGCCCCTATAGGTATGTTGTTTAAATACCGTCTTAGAGTAGGGTAGACCGGGGACAATTGTACCATTTTGCCTCTGGCGCTGAATTGCTAGTTGTTTTTTAATATTTATTAAATAGTGTTAATACTCAACGATACCTATGTTAGTTAGCTAGAGGGTAGAACCATTCTTATGGCTATAGAAACAGTATAAACATATTATTTTTTATTTGAATAGAATTGGGAAATTGGTACAATTGTACCCCATTACGGGGTAAATTCCAAAGTTTTGAGGAAATAAAACACTGTTTTTAAGCAAAGAAAATGTATTTCTATATATATTTTTATATGTATTTTTATATATATTTTTTATTTACGTAGCATCTTTATATGTATCTGTTTAATTTACCAATAATTAATTTGTATAATAGAATTTATTTACACCCACATGAACTCTCTGCTCAACCCTAAGGTTTGACTGTCAGACAATGCTTTTAGCATTAAGTCCACCTTTTGTACTGTACTTTTGTATGTGTGTACAATAAAGTTTAAATAAATAAATAAATAAATAAATTTCTGAATATGACCTTAACTCGGCGGTACAAACTTTAATGTAACTAAAATTAAAAGACAAAAATTTCACACAATTAACTGAAATAACTTTCGTTAACTTGAAAAACATAATACATAATTTTTTTCATCTCTAGCAACAAATTCTATAATAAGGACTTTAAAACATGGTTAATTAAGTCATAGAAGCTACTATATTGCTGTTATAATTGTGATAAACAACAAAAAAACACGCAAATAATCAATTATCATATTGTATGGAAAGGCACATGTAACAATTGTCCCCTTGGTACAACTATCCCCTGGTACAATAGTCAGAAACTGGCTAATATTTTTCCTTATATAATATTATAATCACAATATTAATATTCCGACAGAATACAAGACAGGCGATATGACGAATTGGTGCAAATTATACTTTGTAAACTATAATCTCATACCTTTTAAAATTTTTGACCCGAATAAATAAATAGGAAGATTTACATAATTAAACGGTTTTATGGGGTCAATTGTACCACGGGGACAGTTGTACCGGTACAACCATACCCAAGAAATTGTAACAATTGTCCCCACAAGGTCATTTTGACAACAAAGGTAAATTACTTGTGAATACGAGCACTATATGACACAAAAACTATTAAAATGCATTGTCGTCAATTATACTAAGCGTTTAAACTATCACCAAGTAAAAAATACAGCTTAGATTTTCTGATATAACTAAAAAATATTACATCAAAAAACTTACTTTTGATGTGCAGAAATTTCTCCTCGCCGCGACACTCGCCCGCTTCGTGCCACGTTCGCGCGAGACTGGCGGTTGAGAGGCCCGGGGGCGCCACTCTCAAGTCCCTTTCGTGCCGGACGTGATACGTGAAACCACGTGATTTGTGCTTGTGTGTAGTCCTACCGAATACACACAAGCATAAAACCGCATCCAACCTCAACTAACGGGTCGATTTGACAGTTACACACCACTCCGAACGATCGTCGATCATCCAATCACAGGAATCTCAGAAAATTTTACACACACAACTGCATTTTTCGACAGCTTGTCATTTGATTTTGACAACGAAAGATACGGAAAAGCGAGCACTTTCAACGATATTTTTCCGTCAGCCCAAGATAGCGCGGAGCAACTACGTGCAGCAAACGTGACCTCTTTCTTGGCCTATGATTGGTTGTTTCAATTACTAAATTGAAAAATTTTGTAATCGAGAACAGCCAACTAATACGTCACGTCTAATATGTTTATACCATTGAGTTAAGTACGTTATTAGACGTTATTAAATATATAAAATATCAATAAATATAGGCATTGTTCTCATGCTTTTGTCAATCTAGTAGCACTTACTAGTGCTAGACTATAATAAAACGCGTGGAGAAAGTACATAATTTAAATAAAATAGCCTAAAGTATCTAACAAGTGGCTGATCTGTAATCTTGATCACTACATAAACGAAATAATATATTAAATCAAATATTATCGTAGGAAAGGCATATACGTGCATTTGCTTTCAGTGTACAATAATTTTGTACTTTTATCATAGTTACATATGTTAGAAACCTTTTTAAATATAAATATGTAGATTAGAATTATTATTTGTATTCATCAATTTACGGACTGATCGCATAAGGTTTATTATCTGTGCGCTGTCACATTGACACTGGCTGGTTAGTCTTCCCGCCAATTTTAAAAAAGGTGATCGATCAGTCCGTCTTTTGTTTTTATGGTGATGTTATGGAAAATATACATTGTTAATGTAAGTATGCGTTATTATTTAATTAAATATAAGTATTTAGAACTTCCAAATAATTATTACTAATTTATAACTAATCTCTGCTTGAACAATCATTTAGATATATTGGTTTTGTTTCTCCTATACGGAGAAGTAAGGGAATATTGTACTTTTAAGCAAAGCATTTAAAACACGCCTAATACTTTTATTTACAATGTTACCGGTTATCCAACAAATTCAGAATTGGGATCGATATGTAATTTTATAGTTTTTACTAGACAAATATTATCTGTAGTGGTAAAATTTTGTTCAAGCAGTTTGATTGGAGAAAATATTTTATGTATTGAAAAACATCACAAAATAGTGAAAATGTAGAAAAACGACTAGCTTAGTTTTTTTTAAAAAATATATACTTACATACGTATATATAATGTACATAAATATGTACTTATACTTTTACATATAAGTAAGTACAGTAAGCTCAGTAAATTCATTTAAGTAAGTGAGTAATGTAAGTGTAGGTATGCATTTAACTATATTTTATTCAAGTAATGGCAAACATTATATAATAAAATAACAAATAAAATTTTTGAAGTTTCTTGTTTTATTTAAATAAAATAAATACCTGTATAATTTATGAATATACTTTATGAATATAGTTAGGTACTTACTTTGTTGCTTTAATTATGTACTAAGTACCTGATTATGCACCTTTGCACATCAAATGTTTGTCTGTGATTCTTTAATTTACTGTTGTTTATTTGTGCACTAAAGGGTTACCTATCTTTTTGGGTAAAATTGTTAGTTCCATTTTAGAAACATACCATTTTTGATTAGACATTTTCAGATGAAAATTATATACTTGTACGGTTTCACCGCACATACAAATCGCCCAATAAGCATTATTACACGAATGCATATTTTTGTCTATCTATCAATCAGTTCACGATTCACCTTCGCACATCATCACCGCGCATCGCGCTCGTGTACTCATTAGCATTTAAGTATTTTCGAATACATTTGCTTTTATATCAGCAGCATCTATTATTTATCTTATCAGCATCAGCTACACAGGTGTTAACATACAATACTCTCGCACTTTGTTTCTTACACGTCTAGGCATATCATATTTGAAATTTGTATTAGCAACATTCATTGTGCTGGCGTTTAAACCTTTTGCAGCGGTACCTCGAAAACGGCAAGTTCAGAGCCAGGCCGCCGTGCAGGGTGCAGAGCTACGCCGTGCAGGGTGCAGGGCTACGCGGTGCTAGTAGCAGAGCCACGCCGTGAGAGGAGCTGCGCTGCGTCGTATGAGGAGCTGCGCTGTGCCGTGAGAGGAGCTGCACCGCGCTGTGAGAGGAGCTGTGCCACGCCGTGAGAGGAGCTGTGCCGCGCCGTGAGAGGAGCTGTGCCGCGCCGTGAGAGGAGCTGTGCCGCGCCGTGAGAGGAGCTGTGCCGCGCCGTGAGAGGAGCTGTGCCGCGCCGTGAGAGGAGCTGTGCCGCGCCGTGTGAGGAGCTGTGCCGCGCCGTGAGAGGAGCTGCGTCGCGCCGTGAGAGGAGCTGCGCCGCGCCGTGAGAGGAGCTGTGCCGCGCCGTGAGAGGAGCTGCGTCGCGCCGTGAGAGGAGCTGTGCCGCGCCGTGAGAGAAGCTGCGCCGCACCGTGAGAGGAGCTGCGCCGCGCCGTGAGAGGAGCTGCGCCACATCGTGTGCACAGAGCTATGCTGAGCCACTTCGAAAGTCACTGGTACCATATCAAGGGTATGGCCGTTCTCGTAACTGTTTGTCCAAATAATTACCTTTACATAAGTATATCACGTATAAACGTATCCATAGATATGTATATGTATAGAAATGTAATGCTGTTTGACCCACAGAACAGAAGCTAGAACGGTCTCCTTGAACTGGAACGCATACAACCATATCAGAAGATGATCTAGTAATATTAATATATACCCTAATGGGTAGGGTTGCCAACATTTATAGTAAAATATTATTTAGTTATTATTATTCATGATTATAATATTTTTGAAGATATAATTCGTTAAAATGTATGTAATGTGCAGACGCATATGCTGCAATACTTACTATGGCACAATTATAGTATGGCTGGCAACCCTAAGTGATCTTGACAAAAAAAAAATTAAAACAATCCATTCTAAAAAGATTTTTTTTTTAAAAATGAGTCATGCAATGAAATTTTCCGATATAATGTGTTGAATGTTGATTACCAGTTCAGTTACCTTTTTACAATTTGTACAGACTAGTATTTTTACCTTGATTTACTTTAGGGTAAACCTTTCGAAAACTATACAAATACTCAAAATTCAACACAAATAGTGTTATTTTTCAAATCTTCATAATGTAGAACTGAGACTTAAACTGAGTGCCATAATAGTTACCTTTTTCTTTTCTGATGATATATAGGTATTTCATTTTATGACTCAATTAGCATTAGATACAATAATATAATGTTTGAAAATGCCATGATAAAAGCGATTTGATCTTGTATTGTAAAATTAACCTTATGCAACTACCTATTAGACTTATCTTAGGTACATAAATTAAACTTGACAAGCAATATTAATTGTTGTTAATTTTAATGTTTTAAAAGCTCCTATATAAACGACTGTAACTGAAGCTCCTACACGAAATACTGTGACACTTCACTTAGTAAACCAAAGTTAATGTAATTTGATAATAATTAATTTAATATTATGAATGTATGTATAGACATAATAAAAGATTGTATTTGGTATTTTATAGTAAAACTACTACTTTTACAGCAACTGCAATTTGCATGTAAGGATGTTATTTCAACGTTACACAACAAAAGTTTTTGGATATATTTTATATTTTATCATGTATAATGCAACTCAACCAATGGTCGTCTAATGTAAAAGTTACGACTTGAAATACAGGTAGATAATTAGAAACCCTTCCATAAATGTAATCCATGTTTGAATTAACATAGTGACGGTAATTGTTTCGATATGTTCTTAAGTTTAATGTACCTACTTAACGTCGATAATTAGCATTTCAGATATAATGATTCGTTTTAAGGAAATGCAGTGATTGTGTTGAGATGCATCAATATTCATAGGTAAATTAAGGTTTTTAATAATAAAACAGAAAAGACTTATGGGCTTAGAATTAATATGTCGTTACAATACAATTTCATATAGTGAAATTAGGTAGTAATGTAAGGACTTAAATAATCAATTGTATTACAAGTACAGATCACCCAACAGATAGGATCAATTAAAAGATGCTTTGACTTTTCATTTTTGATTACCAATTCAAACAATGTACGAAAGCTATCACTAGACAAATTGTCAAAACATTGTCACAATATTTTGACAATTATTTAGTTTGAATTTAATTTGACAATATTGATCTACCATTATATAATTTGATCCTATTATATATTAGTGATAATGTTATTTAAGATTACTGGTTTTCTTACTTTGTTTTCTATAAACTTGCAACACCCTTCCTGTGTTCATGTATTTACCTATGAAAACATTAAAATATCAACCAATGTAAACATCATGTAAGCAATATTAAATTAATTATAAATTAAGAACTTAGTCAAAGTCAAGCTATGCTATGGAATCCTGGTTTATGACCTTTTGATAAAATCATACTCTTATGATATTGATTAGTTGTTGATACAAACTGAGAAAGATTCCATGAAATTTACTAGTAAATAGAAATTGGTAAAATGAAAATTATGATATAAGTTCACACAACGAATGATAGTGGTAAATAGTAATGTTGTTAAAATAATAGTTGCGTAAACTGCTGACTATCGTCGGATTCATATGAGAAAAGCTTAATTTACTTTTGTACAAGCTATATGTTGTAGTTATTAATGTCTTATTTTTGTTTATGATATAGATACCAATTACATGTACAATGAAGCCAGCCTATTTTAATTGTCGCACTGTATATTACTGGCTTTGGTCTATTGGATAAAGAATACAAAAAAAAAATCATATATCCTCATTTTTGTTATCTAAAGTAGGTAAGATTACCTTTTTATTTTGTGAACTTATGGTCACATTCATATACATATAACCAAAGATGTACCTATAATATTAACATACCTTTTTACGTGTTATTTTGTAAACGTAGTGTATTTTTGAACATACATAACAGATACATATAAGTATGTACACACGTTCTTTTCATATATTGTTTTAATAAGATATTTATAGAATTTTGCGATTACACTATAATGAGCTATATGATTATAAATTAAAAGATAAACTACTATGGACACTACAGTAAAAAGATGCATGTTCAAATTTGTATGTTCCCTTTTTAAGTACTAATTATTTGCTGATGTCACAATCATAAATACTGCCAAGAAAGTTTTCAAATGTGTTTATTTCACTCAAATAATAATAATAAAAAAAATTAATACAATCAACGATCACTATAACTAAATAAAGTTAAATTAAACATTGATGGCTTGTATGTGACTGTCTTCCAGTCTTCCATGTGTCGACAACTGAATGTGCGACTATAACCCAATATTGTTAATATTACCTTATGAAACAAAAATTATTAATCTAGACTTATACAAAACGTGGATATCGTGTTTGACATTAAAGTTTTATTCATTGGTGAATAAATCCGATTAGAATAATTTGTCGACATGGGTGAATAAATGAATATGAGACATTTCTTGGTCGTAAAATATAACCAGATTTACAATGTACAATAGTAATAATAATTATAACTAATCATTTTCTTTCAGACATTAAGATATAAAATAATATTACTGGTATTCAAGATATGAGGCTTTTTGCCAATGGTTTCCAATATCAAGCTTGGGACCATTGGTATTTAAGATATTAGGCTTGTTGCCAGTATCAATGTATAATGGTATTCAAGATATTAGGCTTGTTGCCAATGGTAACCAATACGAAGCTGGGACCATTGGTATTCAAGATACGATGCTTGTTGCCAAATAGAGTGTTTAAAGGTGTTCGAGATATTAGGCTTGTTGCCAACGGTTTCCAATATCAAGCTTGGAGGCCATTGGTATTCAAGATACGAGGCTTGTCACCAAAATAAATGTATAAGGGTATTCAAGATATTAGGCTTGTTGCCAATGGTAACCAATACGAAGCTGGGACCATTGGTATTCAAGATACGATGCTTGTTGCCAATATTAATGTAAAATTATGAATATAAAAATAATTTGATATGTTGCAAAATTAATGTATATAAGAGTATTCAAGATATGAGGCTTGTTGCTAATGGTAACCAATACGAAGCTGGGACCATAAGTATTTAAGATACGAGACTTGTTGCCAACATTAATGTATAACTTGGAACTTATTACCAATATGATGTTATTTACTGAAATGAATGCATAACTTTCAAAGCTGATTACATTATTGCAAAATTACTTATTACCAAAATGATGTTATTTACTAAAACGAATGCATAATTTTCAAAGCTGGTTACAATATTATTGCAAAATTAATGTAAAACTATGTATAAGACTATTCAAGATATGAGGTTTGTTACCAATGGTATCCAAGATAAACTGAAACTTGGGACCATTAGTATTTAAGATAAGATGCTTGTTACTGAAATCAGTTCACAACTTTTGAAGTTTATTACCAATATAATTATAATAATGAGATAAAAAAAAAAATAATAATAATGTATAGCTTTGAAGCTGAGTGGCAATATTATTATAAAAGATATATAAATGTAAATTTTTAACAATAAGAGTAATCAAGATATAAGGCTTGTTGTCAACGGTAAACAAGATAAATTAAAGCTTAGGATCATTGATATTCAAAGTACTTAATAATAATCTTTATTCAAAATGTGTATTCAAATTGATATTACGAAAATGAAACTACCTTTTGGTATAAATGTCAATATTTAATGATTAATACCAAAATGAATGTATAAAGTATAAAATTATATTAGCATCAAATAAAATTAAAGTATAATATTTGATGCTGATATTATTGCAAAATAAATGTAATCCTTTTACAGTGTATAATGGTATTCAATAAAAATTGCCAATGTTAACTAAGACAAACCGAAGCATTAGGCCATTGGTATTTGAGATAAAGTTTAATACCAATATAAAAATTGCACTTGTGATAAGGCCGCCTATTATTGTGCGCATTATCCATATATTAAATCACAATGTTACAATTATAATCCTACATATTTTGATGCAATAAAGTATTTTTACTTATTATAAAGTTAAATTTCTGATAAAGATGACTGTACAACTTTTGAAGTTAATTTTAATACATATTATTAAATAGTTTACACCAGAATGAATGTAAAACTTTTAGAGCTAGGTAATTTCCAATATAAATGGTAAATAATTTTTACCAGATTGAATGTATATTATTGTAACAACTTATTGTGTATAAATGTAAAATTTGGAGCGTATTACCGATATAAATATAAAACTGTTTTGAATTAATGTAAAAGTATTGGAGCTGATTATCATAAAAATGTAAATATAGATTATCACCAGGGCAAATGTTAAATTGTAAAAACTAATTGCCAACAGAAATGTAAAATAATAGTAGTGGCATTTTCAAAACAATAATTCAGTTAAACCAAAATATTGAGTTAATGGTAGTAAATAGTCTTTATAGTTTATAAACATTCTTAAATAGCTTTTGTTCCTGTTTAGAAACTAGACTCCATGAATTTAGCCAAAAAAAAAAAGTATCATTTCAAGCTATTCCCTTAATATTTTGGCCCGAGGACGCGCCTTATATTCAGGAAGGCCGACTGTTAGAAACCTTTTTAAATATAAATATGTAGATTAGAATTATTATTTGTATTCATCAATTTACGGACTGATCGCATAAGGTTTATTATCTGTGCGCTGTCACATTGACACTGGCTGGTTAGTCTTCCCGCCAATTTTAAAAAAGGTGATCGATCAGTCCGTCTTTTGTTTTTATGGTGATGTTATGGAAAATATACATTGTTAATGTAAGTATGCGTTATTATTTAATTAAATATAAGTATTTAGAACTTCCAAATAATTATTACTAATTTATAACTAATCTCTGCTTGAACAATCATTTAGATATATTGGTTTTGTTTCTCCTATACGGAGAAGTAAGGGAATATTGTACTTTTAAGCAAAGCATTTAAAACACGCCTAATACTTTTATTTACAATGTTACCGGTTATCCAACACATAGTAGATTTCTTTAATAAATAACAAGTTATATTTTACATATATTTAATCATTAAAAACAATGTATTTTATATAAAGTAAATAGGTATAAGTGTTATCATCTCTTGATCTCTTGTTACGCAAAATAGACTATCATTAGAAGATGAATCCGTTCTTGAATCTTGTAATTTCATGAATCAAGCAATGGTTTAATGTTACATCGGGCTTTTGATTCCATCTGTGCATTCCACCTTAAAATACAGCTATATTTGTTTATTTTTATGTTTTATAAAATTTACTAGGTAAAATGTAGGTAAATACCTAACCAATTATATTGAACATATTTTACTACTTGAAAATGTTTTGGTTTCATGTATTTTATGACATATTATCAAGCTTGTCATATCCACAGAAATAATTTATTTTTAATAGAAGAGTATTTTATGTCTGTGGTCAAATCACGTCAATAAAATGTGGCCATCTCTTAAAAAATTACCAATCATTACAAATGAAATAAGTTGTGGGTTTGTCAATTTTATCCACAGAATATCCTAATCCTATCCTAACTTCCTAAACCTTGACTAATCCTAACTTATATTATAAATGCGAAAGTGAGTTTGTTTGTTTATTGGCTTGTTTGTTACCTAATAGTATATAATAGGTATAATTCAAATAAATATTACTGCCTTTTTTTGGCATTTATAATTTAATAGCTTTTGCCCGCGGCTTCGCCCACGTGAATTTCCCACGGGAACAGTACTTTTTCCCGGGATAAAAGGTACCCATTTCAGTACTTCCAACTATGTGTATACAAAACTTTAGGAAGATTGATTCAGTAGATAAAGCGTGAAAAGGTAACAAACAAATAAACAAATAAACAAATTCACTTTCTCATTTATAATATTAGTTAAGTTAGATAACCTAGTTAGAAGAAAAAACTGTTAGAGAACATGGAATGCAAAATAATAGGATTATTTTTTTTAAAGTAAATAAGTGTTGGTAGTGTGTTAAGTTTGTAGCAAAAATATTTATGTAAAATTGGATTTATATTTTTCGGACTTGGTGGCAATTTTTACCATAAATTTGTGCTTTTCCCGAAATTTAGGGTAAACGTCAGTGTCTGCCTTCAAAGTCAAAAATTTGAAAATTTAATGTATTTTTTGTAGATGATATTTTATTTCCAGCCATGAATATTTCACGAATCAAAGTCTTTAACGATAAATACCGGTTGCAATCTCTACAACATAGAATTTTCCATAGAGTATTTTCTTTTTACGAAAAAAGCCGACAACCGTACGGACAACGTATTATACCCTTAGCCTGTGCCCTTAGCACAGACTAATACTCTTTATTTAAAAAAGAAATATTTCTGTGACCGCTAGGTATTTTATAACTACAACAACGGTACAATATAATAACTTTATGCCCGGATTCCCGTGTGCGAAAGTCCTTGTTGCTCGAAGTATTTTATCGCACAGATAAATAGATCTATGATATTATGTAGAAAACAAAAAATATTTCTGTGGTAGAAAACGCGCAGTCATTTTGTCACTCTTCTTTTGATCTTTAGGTACCCTAGCTAGCGGATATATTTGGATGGTACCAATAGAACATTGTTAAAAAAAGCTGAAAAATTGTCGTAGTTAGATACTATTCTTATTTGTTCCATGGTAGATACCATAGAGCAACAAGGACATCCGCGCGTAGTCCGTGTTGCTCTATGGTAGATACCTAAAATTTTATTTTTTACAAACAAAATGTATAAAACTCTTTGGTACCTATTACTTTATCATTTTAGTTTTCTTGACAATTCCTTGATGGATTGACTTTTGACACCTTCACTGTTGCCAGCATAAACTTAGGATGTAGAAGTCTATGGTTGCCAGCTGTTAATATTTACCCCCTATTATTAAATAATGATGAGTACAATTCATAAATAGGTAAAATGGAAAAATTTATACAAATTTTTGTGGTATAAATAGTGGGTAACACGGCAAACCGCAGACTAGAAATTCTAAATAAATAAAAAAAATAAAGTAATTATTTTCAAAAACCTTTTTTGTAAATCAAATTGTACTTGTTTAAAAAAAGCAGATATTCAATATTTTATCAAATCTGAAAAAGCGATGTAATTTTTAACGTGTACCTAACGATAACCCGAATCGAACATTCTTAAATTATGGCTCGTTTACACAGTGCGAGCTAGCATGCGAGTCAGCCGGCCGAGTAGCTGCAGTGCAGTAACTCGCAACGTATGGACATATCTTACGTCCGGCAGTAGCTCACCCGTGTGTCTACGCGCGTTCACAGCATTTACTCGTAAAATGGCTGCGGATAGATGTTCTTCCAAAAATAATATTATGTTCATGAATCTCTACAGAGATTAACAAAACCTATGGAATTGTTTTGATAAAAATTACAAAAATAGAGATATGAGAAAAGCATCTTTAGAACATACTGCAAAGGAAATGAATCTAGAAAATAATTAATCTAGCAAAAATTTCTAATTCAACACATAATATTGGGGTCATAGACAGTTTTTATAATCAAAGCACATTGCTTCGACATCGCGACAACTCGCTAGATATTGGAGAGCTACTATTATTGTGTAAACAGCTAAGGCGAGCCGAACTACTGGCATACGACTAGAAAATGCAAGTAGCTGCGTACTGTCTAGTCAGTAGCTCGCACTGTGTAAACGAGCCATAACTCCCTAATTTTCTGGTAAATCTGAATAGGGAATCACTTAAATATGCAATTTCATATTTGACTCGGCTTATAAAATTATTCACATAGAGGCATATTGCGGCAAAGATTTGATAAAGCAAAATAATAATTTAGTTTTACGTGAATCATATACACAGATTGCCCCGGACTTCAGGAAATGATAATCTATCTTAAAATTTTAACATATTTCTCTAAAAATTGAGTTTATCGGCAAATACCGGTTATTTACTCATGCATTCCCACATTTTGCCAATATAAAAAAAGTTGTATTGTCTATACATTCCAAATGTTTTTATTTTATAATAGTGTGTGTGGGCGAATACACACACCTCTAATAAGTATGTGTGTATCCATCTGTATCCATCCATCTGTGAAACGAAGTACGTGATTTACTGTCAAATTTGAATCAGAGTCGACACCCGGGTTCGGAGGCGCGCTTGATTCAGTTACACAACAGTACGACGCTTAGTTTAGAAGATATTTGCGATGGTTCAATCGTCCCCTGGTACAATTGTACCCGGTCTACCCTATCTACTATAACGTAGTCTACGTAGCCTTCTTGACCTGACCAATGTGTACGACTTTAGGAGATCTACCAGTAGGTATATGAATTTATTTGTTTAACGTTTAATTGGTGCGCTTTAATACAAAAGTAAGTAAAGATAAACTATTTATAGTATCGGGACTTATAACGAACCTTTAAATTTATCTTCTGATGTTTAAAAGATTATTCAAGCGGATATGGGTCGGAAATTGCCAATCAAATCCGTCAACTTGAAAATCTTCGGAAGTAGTCTGGCTGCGACCTAGTCGACTGCAAGATCGCACGAAACGTCAGCTGCAATAAATGTAAAGTATAGGATAAAAGTAAATAAGGGCTTTGATGTGAACAACGAAGTTGAAGCTAAAATATTGTAAATCCTTACATAGGTAGGTAAGTACCTTAAGTTTTCAATAAATCATTTGACTTCACAAAGCTGCAGATAGTAACATTTTAACAGTTTCATTCTCCAACAGGACTGGATTAACGAAAATAAAGTTGGAAATGTTTCACATCCCAAAATCCGCGCCAGATCCGTATTCCGTACCAATTCGTCGTCGTGATTGGGCTTGTTAAGTTTTATTCAATATGTATGTATTCAGATAAATCAGATGACGGTCGAGTAATATGCCACCGCTGATTTAGAGATATAAGGATATGTATCAAGTACCACATCTCGCCCAAATGATATATTGGTTTGAGAAAAATCTTATACCAGTGTTATGTATACATCCTCGAGAAGAAAGGTAAATGATAATATTAATGCAAGTTTACACACCATAACGGCCTTCAGAAGAGCAAAGCCTTGTTCTAAAAACATGGTGTTTTTTGTTTTTCTTTTCATGTAAGCATACTTGTTCTGTCGTTAAAAGTTCATTGTTGGATTAAAAATCTCTCCTGAACAATGGGAGAATTTTCCCATAAAACCATCGCGCTACGCATGACAATTGGTATTCGCAGTAGGTAGGGGTGAAATTGAAATGTTCGCTTATTTGCCTTGTAGCACAGTCAGTTGCAGTGAAAACTGACCTGGGGCCCTATTTTTGAAAATGTGACATACCGCCGAAAACGAATAGACTATTATGTCGCACTCGTCCTACTATGTCACTAAAAACATAAAAGCCGTATTTTTGAAATCACTCGTCTAGCAATGTTGCCAGTGATATGAAAATAATGCGAGAAATAATTTCTGCTACATTTTACGCAACGAAAACTGAATCGGTAACGAATCGTAAAAAAAATGTTCGTAAATTTTCAATCAAAGAGAACGTAAGCGTTAATCGGAACGCAAAAATGAACATCCTAATAGACTCCATCTATATCCGTATGCGGTTGTCTATGTCATTCAAGATTTTGACGTAAAAAACGTTCGACTACCAAATCATACGCAACGAGTGGTCTAGACCACTCGTTGCGAATTATTCGACATAGACAATTCAAAAATATGGTATAATGGATAACGAATGAAAAATCATTCGGCTCACGCTTTTTTGGTGAGTCACACTTTCAAAAATAGGGCTGACCTGATGCTGAGATCTCAGGGGTTTAGGTTTCTCTGCATTTAACATCTGAAAACTGAATTAATACCAAATACAACACTACTACAGCAATAATGTTAAAAATAAATCCGCCAAGAGAATGAGTTTTCTGCTAATTAACACAATTACTTGTTAAATTGATCACGTGGCACTGGCGCGTGAAATTTAATGGGGAAACTATTATCGGACCGCCATTAATTGGGGTAAAGACTGGCTGCCGCGGACTCGTAAACATGTTTGTCCATGGTTCACTAATTAAGGGGGTTTTACTATTAAATTATGTGGTTGACTATATTATTAGTTTACCATTATAAAACTCGTTGCTACTTGCAACCTATCGTAATAACACCTGATTTTGAAAAATAGTTACCAATATTTTTTTTCTATCTTGCAATTGTAGGTGCTCGATGTTTGAATTGTGGTTTACTTTAACTTGGCATCTAACAATTTTTTAAATATTAATTTTTAATGTCAAATTGTAAAATTAACAAAATTTAACAGAGTTTCTTTAGTAGTTGGCTTATTCAAAGAATATTAACTATTTATTCGACACCTAAAAGTATGAGACATTCATTTCAGACATTTCAATAAAGCAATATCAGGTCAAGAAAATCACAAAGCGCTACTGCTAGAGTCAAAGAGGAACACTTTTCTCTTTGAACGAGCTACACCTTGCAAAATGTTTATTTTTACAAAACATTTAAATGGTTTTTTTTATTTAATATATAATTATTTATTAATATAAAGCAGAAAATATAATGAATTTCCAGATGGCTGCTTAGATAATGAGATATTTCATAAATAGTTCATGTGGCTTCGAATGTTTGCACTGTGGAAATAAACAAATGTTACTCAAACACTTTACTAGCCCTGATTCAGAACCTTTGAAATCCTACTCTAACATAGCCCAAAGTTATTAACAGGCCCGACCTTATCTAACCCAATTCAAAACTTCTTGTTAAAAGCAACGTAAAATGTTATTTAATATTGAAGGCATAACAAACGCTTCAACCCACTACAGCCTAAAATTGTTTTTGGGGTCTCAGGATAGGATAAGTTTTAAATATATTAATGCTTTTGATGTTAAAATTGTCAAAAGAAACTTTTTTTTTCCGAAAAGGTAAGATAGCGAGTGCCGTAGTAGCTTTTTTCTCTTTTTACAGCTTTTGATAAAATTATTGCTTAATTGTGAATTGATCACTGAAAAATTAAACTAAGGTAGGTTTTTCTAGTTTTATAATTAAAGGATTCATAGCGCCTAAACTAAGGTAGGTTTTTAAATTTTTATAATTAAAGGATTCATAGCGCCTATGGTTTTTTGATAAAATTATATTATAGACAAATTGCTTCCAGGAAATTGAATAAACTTCATTATGAATGTACATGTTCAGTTACAGAGTACGCACAAGATTGGGATCGGAATCGTTGTTTTGTTCCTGGCACTGCTGCCCCGGGCGATTAATGCCTAAACACGGATAATTAAATATGTACTAGAACTGCCTTGCTTGTTTTTATATGCAAATGACTGACGGCAATACGGTCTGTGACGAGCATTTTTTAATTTTTTTTTTGTGTGAAAGTATAAATTACACAATTAAATATATGTCGAAATCCTAAATCTAAAAATATACCTGATGTCAACTCGACCAGTCATTTCACAATTGTTAAGTAAAGGTATCTTTTAAAGAATTAAATTTGATTTATGGATTTCAATTTAAAATATGAACGTTGTGTGAAGATATAAATTACATATACCTACGTAGCGGCGCTCCTCGGCTTCTAACGACAGTGTATTTATCTAAATACCAGGGTTACTTTCAGCTTTTCGGGCAGTGCTCTTACCTTTCCGTGGACAAACCGGTTAGGTACCTACTATGATAAAAAGAGTAACAATAATCCGTGAGTTAAGACATATATTTCTCTAGGTACTATCTAAAATTTATTTGTTTGTGATATCGATTCTAGTCACCACTACAGCATTGGTGTCCTAATAGAAAATGGCCTCGGTATATCTGTTATGTCATTAGACCCTTTCTTGCAATATGGCTACTTTGGCCAGTTGGCAATTTTGGATGTTTTGTGAGGACCTTATTACAGCAGCATGATTTTCATTTGATGTCAGTACTATTAGATAGATCCATTCTCTTTTTACTTCATAAATGTCTAGAATTCATTTTTTATTTTCCTCAGTTATATTCTGTACCTTTTTATTGTATTCATTAATATTGAATATTTTGCTCGATGTTAATTGAAAGTTCCTAACAAACCTAACAACCACTGGTTGTTTGAAGTTCAAAATGCTGTGAAATCTAATTTAACCCATTAGTTAAGTTCTTATAAATAAACAAAATTTTTACGAACTTTTTATAATTTATTGGATGATTTAACTTGATCTATTCATGCAATTATTATTAAACACCTGTTTATATTTATAAACACATTTAGATGACCAGATACTCTGTTTTGCATTGCAAGCATTCGAAGTTTGCGAGCAATAACGATTATGACACAAACACACATAGGAGACTGAGCAAATTGGAGAGGAAGCGGAATTTTGCGAAGTTTGTAACGAAATAAGTACTATCTCAATAAAATCCTAACTAATAATATAAATGCGAAAGTGAGCTTGTTTGTTTGTTACTTCTTCACGCTTTATCTATTGAACCAATTTCGCTGAAATTTCGCATACATATAGTTAGAAGTTCTGAGAAGGACATAAAAAAAGCACTGTTCCCGTGGAAAATTAACGCGGGCGAAGCCGCGGGCAATAACTAGTGCTTAATAGTAGTAAGTGTACGGCTATATAACTGTGTATTTCTTGGACAATAGGACTGTGATGATGGAGGACTTCTGATCCAACCCGAGCGATTCGATATACACGGACGTGACGTGATTACAATAGTGATGTACACACATACTCACTGGGACCGGATTATTATTACATGATATATTATTTGTGTAATACGTTTACTGTCAATCCTAACTTCTTAAATACTGTTTTATATATGAGAGAACAAATATTGCCTGTTTAGGCTTATATTTGTCCTTTACTGTTTTGTAAGAAAGGCGATTTACAAATAGCTTTAAAAAATACTACGTACGGTATTGGTAAAAATACTATGTAATCTACTATGTATGTTCTTTCTATAAATGGTGCAATAAAGTGTTGATATATCTATCTATTGGTTACTCGACAGCTGTACTCGTATGTAGATAAATATGCGGCTTGTTTGCTCGCTCGCATCAGAAAACCTGAGAACCAAATTGAGTTAGCGCTATACATGAATTAATCGCTGAATAAATAAAGGTAACATATACAGGAAATATAGGAGTAAATAAATAATTGTATGGATATATTTACTATTCCAGAAAAGAAAATATCAAATTTATGCCATCTTCGATGGCTTAGAGTGAAAACCTCGGATGTTTCTTTTGCCAAATATTAATAATAATATATATACGGACAAATCACACAGATTGAGTTAGCCCCAAAGTAAGTTGGGGACTTGTGTTACGGGATACTAACTATATTTTGACAAATACTTATATAGATAAACATCCAAGACCCAGGCCAATCTGAAAAAGATCATTTTCCATCTTGACCTGACCGGGGATCGAACCCGGGACCTCCGTTGTGGCAGTCTGGCGTGATAACCGTCAGGCCACGGAGGTCGTCAAAGAATACACATCCGAGGTTTTCACTCTAAGCCATCGCTATGTCTTGCTTAAAGCGGTGGTGGCCGAGTGTAGGATGCCCGCCTGTGGCTGCATAGGTTCCAGGTTCAAATGCTGCCCGTCCTATATGAGTTTGTATACAAAAATGACTCATGTTTTAAACCGTGATATCTGGTGGTGATGCATGATATTTGATAAATAACATTACACACGATGAATTGAAATTTTTATTTTGACTATAATAAATTAAAGTTAGATAATTATTTAAATTTTATATTATAAATTAATAATTGAATTCAATATGACTTATTTTACGAAATAATAATATAAAACAAGACTCTCTGTTCATTAAGCTATGTGAAAAACGTCTATTTGGCTGTAAGCTCCCTGGTTTGCATCTATCTGTGGGCGCGGCGTGGCGTGGCGTGGCAATCAGTCGCCACTAATGTCCCCAGCCTCCGAAGTTAACGTCCACTCATAAATCAGGGCGTCCTCGACCATTGCTCTACCCATGCGACCGAATAATATCCTTTTCAGAATGTCTACATATAGGCTTCTACTTATGTGAGGCACATTCCGCTGTGTAATTAAGGATAAATATCTGTGACAGAAACAGACCTTGCAATAATAATTATGATATCGTTTGAGGCTTGTAATATATCACGAAAATAAAAAAGTACCAGATATCGACAAGGATAAATACCTAAAAGCTATGTATATAATATTCGAGGTAGACCTCTATACCATTTTAATAGGTTATATAGGAGTATTGTTTGTAATGTCAATCTTTAGTACAGACACTAAACCGGAACGAGTACCTATGTTCATATTTTTTAGATTGCTCTCGTCTTCTCGGCAGCAATGCCTACCTACGGATATAAACATTTTCATTAGTATACCTAACCAAATTAGTTTTTAGAAAAATCTCAAGCGTAGGTAACGGTTCAGCCTACGTACACGACACGGTGGCGGTGGGGGGCGGCGTC
Organism: Ephestia elutella; assembly: GCA_018467065.1. NCBI lineage: Eukaryota > Metazoa > Arthropoda > Insecta > Lepidoptera > Pyralidae > Ephestia > Ephestia elutella. The sequence goes on from CM031578.1 coordinate 13,810,028, forward strand.
GCGGCGCTGTGCGGTGGTAAGTCGTGGTGACGTCACCGGCTACAATTTGTCAATGTCAAACGTTACCCGCTCCTGTCACTGTCACATGCACCGGACCGGACGCAGCAGTGACCGCGACTCAAAGAGTCGGATGTTTGGGTTTGTTTCTACTACAGAAATGTTTGCACATTCAAACTGATTTCAACTGGAGATTCGAGAGCTGGACCGTACATAGGATATTTTTTTTAATTCTTACTGGTATTAAATTATCGTTTTATGTACTAAGTAATCACTATACTTACTGTCAACTTAAAGCAATGCAAGAGTCGATAAAGGTATTTATAAAGTATGATAGTTATTTAACTTTTTCCAAAATAAATCAAATCTAATAAATCGAATGTGGCATTGATGGTTGCGGTCTAATATATCTTTGGAAGAATTTTTTACTTTTTGAAAAAGCTAGCTAGACAATTACTACTTGCTAGCTGTTGCCCGCGGCTTCGCCCGCGTGACTTTGGCTTAGATGAAAAGTCTTTTTGTGTTCCAAACTGTTTCCTGTGTTCCAATCTTCGATTTTTATACGTCTACAGAAAATGCTCATCAGATTAACCAAGTTTTGCTAAGGCGCCATTATTCCGTATATGTTATAGTGTAGCTGGTCTCTTGAAGTTATTCATCAGATGTTCCAGATCTCCAGTTTTTATACGTCAGCAGAAAATGCTCATCAGGTCGAACGGTTTTTGCTAAGGCGCCATTTCCATATATGTTATAGTGTAGCTGGTCTCTTGGAGCTTTTCATCAAATGTTCCAGATCTTCAATTTTTATACGTCAGCAGAAAATGCTCATCAGGTTGAACGATTTTTGCTAAGGCGCCATTTCCATATATGTTATAGTGTAGCTGGTCTCTTGGAGCTTTTCATCAAATGTTCCAGATCTTCAATTTTTATACGTCAGCAGAAAATGCTCATCAGGTTGAACGATTTTTGCTAAGGCGCCATTTCCATATATGTTATAGTGTAGCTGGTCTCTTGGAGCTTTTCATCAGATGTTCCAGATCTTCAATTTTTATACGTCAGCAGAAAATGCTCATCAGGTTGAACGACTTTTGTTAAGGCACCATTTCTATATTTCTTATAGTTTAGCTGTTCTGTTATGGTTCTTCATCAGGTATTCCAGTTTTCAAAATGAATTATAGCCTATATGTTGCCCAGGCTTAATAGCTATACAACAAAAAAAGTTTCATTCAAATCCGTCCAGTAGTTTTTGCGTGAAACGCGTACATACATACAGACAGACAGACAGACAGACAAGAAATTCCAAAAAAATTTTTTGCTTTCTATTGTTCTTTTTAAGTGTCCCTCTATCCATTTTAGTCAAAAATACTAAATGTACAGACAAAATATTTTTACTGTTTTATTATATGAATACATATAGATTACAGTTAAACAATATTTCTTGTTCTAATTTTTATTTGGAACTATTTGAACGAGAACTTTAGTGCTCATTTTATAGAGTTAACAAAATACACTTTTACTGTCGCAGTCGCTCCGGATAAATTACATCGCACTCAAAGTTAATGTAACCAAGGCGCCTTTTGTTTTAAAATCACGTTCTTCATTCCAGCTTTTAATTCAGCACTCAGTTTATGGGTCATTGCAAAAATCCTAAATCGCAGAGGTATGCAATAGACTTTGCCTGATCTCATAAATAAGAATGAGGAACAGCGCATAAAACCAAGAAAGCGGAGCACAAAGGCGATTTTAAAGTCTTATCTAAGTCGGTGGCGTGATTGACAAAACTCGGCTTGATAGGATCGTGGATGTTTGCTGGAGGATTTCAGCTACTACTATTACTGACGCGGAACCCGCTTAGACTTGACTCAGATCGTAAAATTGAAACTTCTTTTCTGGACGCTCGCATTTTATTTATAGCTACGTGCTATCCTGCCTAAATATTTAAAGAAACTGTCTGTTTTTCTTTTACCTGTATAATGGACCAATTTTAATTGCTTTTAGTAACAGCGTTACGCAAAAACGAAATGTTTTATTGTTACCAACTGGAGCTTTCATAAGTAAATTGTGACTAAGTAAAGTGACTAAGTAAATTTTCCCTTTGAAGTAAAAACAACTCCGCAGAATGTACAAGTAAAACGTTTTTATGTAATCCCAAATGACCACATTAAGTTTCATCCATTCATCTATTCTCAAACACAAATTCACAGATACATTGAAACATTTTGCGAAAAAACGAAACAATTCAGTTATGTGGAACCAGCATTCGGCAATGTCCATACTCCCGGAAATGAAAGCCCGTAAGTACACAAAGGAACTGGAAAAAAATGCCTACACCATGAAAAGATTTCATTGGTAGATAACGTCATCGAAAAAACGGTGAGAGTGGCCATCAATCAGTCGTCTGTGTTCGCGAGTGTCCCGGGTGTGGTATTGTTAGTACCCACTATGGAAAGGATATATATTATATAAGTTGTAGAAAAAAATGTCATTGGAAAAATGGTTCTTTATTCTTCTAACTGTATTATACCTTCGAACAAACATGGATTTCCGCGCGATCATTAAACTGACTGGCTATGTTACAGTATAAAAAAGAAGTCAAAAACCGGCTAAAGTTATTCCTAAAATACTTTCTTCAAAAAATATACTGCACAGGCATAAAATGTTTTAGTGCGGAAAGTACGGGAAGCACGTAAAATTCCAATGAGCAGGAAAGATTTCTTGGCGCATTCTCTACTTTCAAAGGTAGTTGATAAAGCTAGTATATTTAATAATATCGATAAAACTTAGTACATTATTATTACAAAGATAGTACAACGATATTTAGAAAATGCTTTTTTCTTTTCTCTTTGTGCGTTTTTTGCACTTGTGTAAGATCTTTTTAAGTGGGTTATATGTGCAGAGCAACTACGCTCTGCTGCCAGAAAATGTGCGCAGAGCGAATCCGGACAAACGAAGCGGCGGGAAGAATTCTGTACCGGAACTTCACCGGGAAAAAACCACCGGTAAAAATAAGTACCGGGAAAAAATCTCCACGCGGCACCACGTTTGCCCGACTAAAACCTAATTAACTTAACGCAGTCTGCTACCACCGTAGCTTATGAAGGGAGCTACAGGGCCCTATATGATAACCTAACCTATAAATTAATTACAATTGAAAACTACTTACCAAGCTAAATCTTCTTTCTCTTCGGATCCAAACTTGAGTGTCTTCGGGAAGGGAATTCCTAATCACCCTACCTAACCCTTGAGATCTCAATTCCCCATAACAACTTAATAGATTTCTTCCCGTAGTTTCACTCGGGAACAGCCAGATGTGAACAGCCAGCCACGTTTCACCTCTCACAAGAAAAAGTCACAATAACAGAGTTTTTCACAAACACAAATTCAATAGTTATTTAACAAACAGGAAATTCACAATTATCACTCAAACTAAACAACAAGCAAAAGACGCGAGACCGCTCCGCGTATTAAAATCAAACCGATATCGCCCTGGACAATGCAATGGCGGACCACACGCGACGCCATCCACGCTAGCAGTGTGAGAACCCCAAAACGCCTGGCGGCGATAACAGGAAACGCCTGCGTTTAGTTTTACCCAATATATTACAAACATCCCCCCGTCCCGGTCTGAGAAGCAGACCGCTAGCTTACTCTACGGGAAGGCGGGCGAGAGAGGTCACACCTCTCCTTAAAATCGAACCGTCGACCAACACCTCAGCCACACGCGGAGTGCCATCTCCGCCAAGAATCAAACGTAATATGCGAGCTCGTCGCCAAAGCAATGAGGGCAAATTTGCCTCTTTTAACAATACTAAATCACCCTCCCTGGGAGGCTCAGTCCTGTCTGTCCACTTCACTCTTTGCTGCAGCAAATGCAAATATTCAAGCGACCAGCGACGCCAAAAGTCCTGGCTCATTTGCTGCAACATTTGAAAACGCGACAACCGATATACGCGTTCATCCTTCCACGGGTATTCGGGCAGGGCATTCAACGGCCCTCCCACCAAAAAATGACCAGGGGTGAGAGCTTCCAAGTCATTTGGATCTGGAGATAGCGGACAGAGAGGACGAGAGTTGAGGACCGCCTCAACTTTACAAACACCGTGGCCAGCTCTTCAAAAGTTAGAGCCGTTTCTCCGATAATGCGGCGGAGGTGGGTCTTTGCGGATTTCACAGCCGCTTCAAAAATCCCTCCCCAATGGGGGCAACTTGGGGACTAAACTTCCAGGTTATTCCCCTTTGGGCAGCAATTTGACTTAAACTAGTACAATTTTTATCAATAAACACAGAAATATCCTTAAGATAATTTACAGTTCCCTTATAGTTTGTGCCATTATCAGACCTAATAAGGGAAGGTAGACCTCGACGCGAAACAAAGCGATCCAACGCGGCGACGAAGGCCTCCGTAGTCAGAGCCGATACCACCTCCAAATGGACAGCCTTGGTGGCCAAACAAACAAATACACACAAATAGCCCTTCACAATACGGGCATTACGAAAGGGAGAAGCCTTGATCGAAAAGGGACCGGCAAAATCGGTTCCAACGCCGTCAAACGGCCTCGAAGGTCGGATTCGATCAGCGGGCAAATCACCCATCTGTGGTTGCATCGTGGATGCCTTCAACCTATAACATGCAATACATCGAAACAGGACACTACGGATTGCTCTTCGGGCAGACAAAATCCAAAACTCGCGTTGCAAAATAGCCAACAAAGCATTGCACCCAGCATGGGCGTTACGAATGTGTCGATCAGACACCAAAAGCTGCACCAAGGGTCCGCCCTTGGGCAACAACAGAGGATGGCGAGTCTCATATGGAAGATCCGCCTTCCGGAGCCTGCCTCCAACCCGAAGAAGCCCATCCGAGTCGATGTACGGGTTCAAACGAGCGACCGCGCCCTTCAACTTAGCGCGTCCGTCGCGCAAAATACGAAGCTCTGACTCAAACCGTCCGGTCTGCACGACACGGACCCAATGCAACAATGCGCTCCGGCGCTCTTCTGCACCTGCAATCGGCTCCAACCGCTTTGCCTGTGGGTTTCTACAATTATGTATGAAACGCTTAATCCAACTGGTAACACCCAGAAGCTTATCCAAACTGCTATACCGAGCAAGTAGCCAATCCGGCTCCGACGTCGTCTCAGCGACTACAGCATGTACACGAAGCCCAGTCAAACTCAAAGAAGTAACATCTGTCTGACAGACAGGCCAAGATGTTTCTGATCCCATCAGCCACTCTGGACCCCACCAGAGCGGGTGTGACACCAATTCTGGTGCCGTACAACCTCGGGAGGCACAGTCCGCTGGGTTAAGCTCTCCCGGCACATGTCTCCATGTTATATCAATTCCGATATTCTGGATTTGGGAAACCCTGTTTCCCACAAAAACCTCCAAGGTATGTGGGGCCGCGCGCAACCATGCAAGCGCGACCTGGCTATCCGACCAGGCGAAGATGTCTCGTATCTCGACCGTGGCCGCCAGCTCACTGGCAACGTGATGCAACAATTTAGAGAGAAGGTGAGCTCCACTCAACTCAAGCTTGGGAATAGTCAGCCTAGTCCTGATGGGGGCGACCTTGCTCTTCCCTAACAAAAGCGAGACATTGACCCGGCCATCGGCGTCAACTGTCCGCATATAGACTGACGCGGCGTAGCCTCGCTCCGACGCGTCACAAAAGCCATGCAGGCTGGCTCGATATTTCCCGGGGGGCAATATTCGACGAGGCAAGGCAATCCGATTGACTTCCTTAATCGATGAAAACAACTCGAGCCAATCATCCAATGGAGGACCAAACAGCGGCTCGTCCCACGAGACGCCCAAAGTCCAAAGTCTCTGAAGAAGACACTTCGCAGAGAATATCACTGGACTGATCCAACCGCTTGGATCAAACATACGAGCTATTACGGACAACACCGTTCTCTTAGTCCAGACCTTTGGTATTTCCAAGTCCACTTGGAATGTAAAAATATCGGTTAGCGGCTGGTACTGCATGCCCAGCACCGCTATCCTGTTGGGATCATCCACATCCTCAAACAGGTGAGGGTTCTGTTGGTGATCCTCCGGGATCCCTTCTAGAACTTTAGGCTCATTAGACAACCACTTACGTAGCTCGTAGCCACCTGTCTTCAATATTTCAATCAATTCATCCCGCAGTAGGAGGGCCTCCTCAATACTTTGGGCTCCGGTGCACACGTCATCAACATACAAGTCACGTGACAGCACGGAAGCCCCACGGGGAAAGCGGATCCGTTCCCGCTCTGCCAATTCAAGCAATGATCTGATGGCGATATAGGGACTAGATTTCAAACCATACGTGTTTGTATTGAGTTCATACACCGTCACAGGATCCTCAGGGCGCTCACGCCAGAGTATCAACTGGAATCGCCTGTCCTCAGGATGTATGACTGTCTGGCGGAACATCATCCGGATGTCCGCACCAAAAACCACTTGATGTCTTCTAAAGTTCAAGATGATGTCAATTATGTCCCTATGCAATTTGGGACCCGAATGCAAACACAGATTCAACGAAACCCCGTTCGAAGTGGGTGCGGACCCATCGAAGACGGTCCTCAATTTGCCTGTTGAGGCCTTCACCACCGCGTGGTGGGGCAAAAAATAATGCTCAGTTGAGCTCCAATCAACTCGAGCCGGAGACATGTGACCCAAATCCTCGTACTCGCGCATAAATTCAATATATTTATCGCGAAGTACGTGGTCACGCTGCATACGTCGCTCCATGGACAGCAGTCGTTTCTCCGCAAGCGCCCTACTTTGCCCTAGGCTAGGACGAGAGGCAACAAAGGGTAACCTAGTTACAAACCGACCGGAGGGCAACCTCTCCGTGGTTGATCGAAAGAAGGCTTCGCACTCAGCGTGTTCCGGATCCATCCTGGAACTCATAGGTGGCTCCTCCACCTCCCAAAACCTTTGCATGGTCTTGGCCAAGGACGCTGATGCGACGACCGGTGGCTCCTCCACGGTGCTATTATCAAACACAGGGCCCATCAGGGCAAAACCAAAAATCGTAGACACTGCCATCAGTGAAGACGAACCCAGAGCCTTCTGTGTACCCAACAAAATCCAACCCAATACGTCCGAGCCCAGGAGCAAGTCCACTGGGCCGGGATGAAAGACAAAGGGGTCGGCCAAATCCAGACCCGAAACCAAAGACAACACACCCGGCGGTATGTCTGTCGAGGGGTGCCAACCCGCAATGGTATCCATTACCATAGCCGAAGTCGTGATCCTCATTGTGGAGGACTTCAGCGAAGAAAAGGTGACAAGTGTCTGGCCCGTCAGACACTTCACTTGTATGCCACCAACTCCAAGAAGTGGCACAGGCGAGTCTTCCACGACTAAACCTAACTGGCGTGCCACTCGAGTGGTAACCAAACTGCTTTGAGCCCCTGAGTCCAACAGAGCTCTCAAATTAATGGCTTCCCCCACGACCCCATACGCGGACCACCGCGGTAGGGAGCAGAACCGTCCGCGGCTCTGTCCCAGCAAGGGAGCAAGCCAGTTACGGGCTCCCCACTCTCTCCAAACCAGGGGGGCGCCACTGACCCGGATAATATGGCGGGCGAGTGCACATCCCCATCTGAGGGGGCATAACCCGCGGCCCGGCCATACCTATGGTACGGCGGGTGGTACTCCAGCCGTGGGTACTCGTGCAGCGGCGGAGAAAACCGCTGCGGCTGCATGTGGTGGGTAGTGGTAACCCGCGTGGAGGGGGTGTCCCCACTCTCACGTCCGATCTAGGGCCCCCGCCCATGGGGCCCTATCCGGGCCTGGCCAGCTACATACTGGCCATGACCTTGGGGCGCGTGGTCCCGGTCCGCCAAGACCCGCGCCGGTACGCGACCCCCCTCCCGAGGGGGGGGTGCGACGAGCGACGCCGCGTCCTCCGTCCGATGGTGGAGGGCGTCGCGCAGGAGCGCCCCCGCCCCTAGGGGACCCCTGCCTCAACAACCGGGGGCCATCCCCGTTCCGGTTCATGCAGAGCATCACGTGGTGCAGCCCACGGCATGCACTGCATGGTATGGCACTGGGACAGTCACGTGCATAGTGACCGCCCAAACAATAAAAGCAAAGTTCATGCCGCTTTGCCATGCGGCGCCTATCTTGTACTGGCAGTCTCTGCCAGTCCCTGCATTGTAGCAGGCTGTGGCCCATCCGGCCACATTGCAGGCAGTCCGCGTCCCTCGCGACTGCTGCCGTGTGCGCAACCCGCACACCAGCTCCACGCGGTGGCGGTTGCCGTCCCTGTTGGGGCTTCCTCGCCATGAGGGTTCCAAGGGCCTACGTTCAGGCGCTCTGGATGGCGCTGAGTCCGTCATGGTATTCTCAGCAGCCCGTGCCTCAAACTCCAAAAACTTCACCAAGTCAGTGAATGTTGGTAGGGTGGTGCTATCCCGTTCCGCATTCTCGCGCTCAAATCGCGAGCGGATGTCATTGGGTAATTTGCCCAATACAATGTGCACCAGCAAAAAGGACCATTGGTCCACCGGCAGCCCCAGTGTGCGGAGCGCGTTACAGGCCACTGTAACGGGCGTGAGCAACTGCAGGCGCAACTGTGCCCTGTTGGCCACCTTGGGCAGGGCCATCAACTGTGCGGCGTGCGCATCCGCTAACAAACGTAAGTTTTGGTAGCGGGAGTTCAATAACTCCCAAGCCGTATCGTACTGGTCGTCCTCCACCCGGAGGTGCTGGATGAGCGACCGCGCTTCATCCTCAAGAGTGGAGAGGAGGTAGGCCATCTTCTGGGCCTTCGACAAATCCTGTCGTGCTACGACCAGGGACTCAAACATATTTTTATATGCGTTACCCACTCCTCCATCCTACCCCCAAAGTGGGACAGCTGAAGGGTGGGGAGCCGACCAGTAACCGCTGGTCCTTCCTGTCTAACAGGTGTGCGAGGGGCTGGTCCGCCAGCCTGTCTCGCCCTTATTGCGGTCACCGCCTCCGCGATATCATCGTGCAGACTCAGGATCTGGTCCAGGTCCGCCACGTGACCTGCGTAGACCTCCGGGGTAAGATCGGCTTCGGTAAGCGCCGCCATGGCCGCTTCCGCGCTAATCAATCGTGAGTGGAGGTGATCCGCTCTTAGCAGTATGGCGCCCTCCCTGTCCTTCCGGGACAGGAGTCTCCTCCAACCGTCACAAACCATCTCAATTCGTTGGCGAGTGTCGCCCTAGCATTGGAGGCCTTCGCCATCGCGTCAAGTCACAAACAAAAAATAACAAAAGGTAAATAAAAAACAACAAAATCAAGCAACTACACGAAGAAACCGCGGTAGGTATGAGAATGGCACAAACCCGGAACGCACGGTACAAACCGCAAACAAATACAAAAAAGGTTACAAATATTCTTATACAAACAAACTAAGAAAAAATCTAATAATTTTTTACAAACAATTAATTATTTTTTACAAACGAACAAATAGAGGGTAGATAAACTACGCTCTGCTACCAGAAAATGTGCAGAGCAACTACGCTCTGCTGCCAGAAAATGTGCGCAGAGCGAATCCGGACAAACGAAGCGGCGGGAAGAATTCTGTACCGGAACTTCACCGGGAAAAAACCACCGGTAAAAATAAGTACCGGGAAAAAATCTCCACGCGGCACCACGTTTGCCCGACTAAAACCTAATTAACTTAACGCAGTCTGCTACCACCGTAGCTTATGAAGGGAGCTACAGGGCCCTATATGATAACCTAACCTATAAATTAATTACAATTGAAAACTACTTACCAAGCTAAATCTTCTTTCTCTTCGGATCCAAACTTGAGTGTCTTCGGGAAGGGGGAATTCCTAATCACCCTACCTAACCCTTGAGATCTCAATTCCCCATAACAACTAAATAGATTTCTTCCCGTAGTTTCACTCGGGAACAGCCAGATGTGAACAGCCAGCCACGTTTCACCTCTCACAAGAAAAAGTCACAATAACAGAGTTTTTCACAAACACAAATTCAATAGTTATTTAACAAACAGGAAATTCACAATTATCACTCAAACTAAACAACAAGCAAAAGACGCGAGACCGCTCCGCGTATTAAAATCAAACCGATATCGCCCTGGACAATGCAATGGCGGACCACACGCGACGCCATCCACGCTAGCAGTGTGAGAACCCCAAAACGCCTGGCGGCGATAACAGGAAACGCCTGCGTTTAGTTTTACCCAATATATTACAAACAAGTGGGTTATATCAAGGCGTCGGGATATGACTAAATATCGACTACCATCAGCCATATTATACTGAAAACTCTCTTATTGTGAAGGGTTCCTTTCGATGAAATGGGTGCATGAGTCATATTGTTCTCCAGATTCATATGTGAATGTCGGTACCGTGCCTGAGATGAGATTAGAAGGCAGGTAGGTGTAGGACCCTATGAGCATAAGTCCAGCAAGCACCTAACCTAACCTAGGTCACCTTTTCCGTAAAAGCATTTTTATAGATACCTATTAGTAACATATTTGACTAAAAACTTATATTTTAAAAACACCTTACCTTTTTTGTCAAGTCTAAAATCAGTTCAAAGAATGGGAAGCCTTTTTGTGTAACCAAGATTCAATCTCAATATTTACTTGTCATGCGCAGGTTGTTATGAGACTCCAAATAATAGCTCAATTTCAAATAGTTATGGTGCTGAAAGAGATAAATGCGACTGTTTCGTGTGATAAATATGGATTATATTGCTTATCTATCCATGCGGAATATTTCGACGAGTGTTAGAGGTAGGTATAGATAAGTAGGTATTTCGAATTCTTTCGGCATCCTCATAAATTTAAGTTATAACTTATAGATTTATAAAGTCTAAGCGGAGCGCGCGACGACTTTTCATCAAATGGAAAGGAAACAAAATATCAAATACAATACCGCAAACGAAATTGTATAATGATATGGATATAGGTATAATGGTAGTGTTACGTACGATTGAATGTAGATGTAGTGAGATAACAAATTCGAATTGCATTCAAGTATTGACTTGAATGCAATTCGAATTTGTTATCTCATCATTGGCGATGGCTGAAATTTCGTGAATAATACTAGATTTTGAAACTTAACTTTTGATATTTTCAATCCAATATTGATTTTAAGCAACATCCAGTCTCTCAACCATAAATGCAACGGGGAAATCTGCAAGCGTGGAAAGAATTACGAATTCCATCCGAGGTAAGGCATCCTTGGAGAGCCCTTGGGTGCGGAGTCGGCTGCGGACTGCCTTGCCAAGCCAACAGTCAAATACGAGGATAGACGTAATTTATCCACTTACGGGTCTCGAGACGATTGTTCTACTTTCTTGGTTCTATTTTATATCTCAGAAAAATATTTTGCTTTCGGTAGACAAGTGTCTTTAGATAAGCCAATTTAAAAACAAAAAACAGGCAAACGCAGCTCAATCATTTCTGATAGTTTGACCTATTGTTAAATGTATTTTTCAAATAATCATACCGATTGTATTATTTAAAGACCTTGACCCTATTATAAAACTATATAGTAGCTATATCCCGCGGCTTTATCCAAGTGAATTTCCTATGGGAATAGTGCTATTTCCCGAATATTGGATTGAACTATGTGTATTCGAAATTTCAAGAAGATTGGTGCAGTATAAAGCTTGAAGAGGTATCAAACAAACAAATAAATAACCAAACTCACTTTTACATTTCTAATGTAAGTTGGGATTAAAAAAGTTTAATTCAGTTCGTAAAATACCAAATTAATCAGAAACAGGTAGGCATTAGGTAAATCGAACAGACCTGTAACAAAATCTGGTGCACGAAACAAAGTTTCTCAATAATCTTTCAACTTCCTCTTTATCATGAACAAAAACATTGTGGGGCTTATTCGTGGCAAACATAGTTACTCAAACTAGCCCATTGAGATTAACCAAGTTCCCCGAAAACAACATAATTAAGTTTAGTGTTTGGGTCCCTGCGATGTTTATTAGATTTATTATTGATTTTCCAGTACCCATAATACCAGTGGCTCTTTGTTGATGGAGATTGGGGTCAGTATGATAATAAAGCAAACAAAACTAAGGGAGAAGCTAAGACGGGCGAGGCAGGAAGGAATAATTGGACATTTCCGTGTTGGGGTAAGGAATATCCTTTTATCCGGCGATTTCTATGCATGAAACAGAATTAAGCACACTCGTAGAAATTCGTTTTCGTTTCGGTGTTGCCTAAATTAATTGTAAGTACCTAAGTATACACGTATAAGTAGTTATACTTACGCCGCCATTACAAAAAAAATCAAGACGCTTCTGAAAATAAAGAAATAAGATCGTATGGTTGTACGATGAAACGTAATGCGTAGAGATGAGCATAATATTCCAGAGGATAAAAGAGGTCCAGGATGCCTCTTCTCTACGTTGTGGACTAGTATGAAAGAAACAAAAAGAAAATTTACCCGACCCGACACCTAATATGGGAAAGTCAAAGAAAAAGAAGAAAATAATATATGTATACTTATATAAATTTAGAATGAAGAATGAATAATTAATGATAGTTTTAATAGCGAAAATAATAATAGACACAAAATGTTCCGACAACTCCGTATAATTAAATGTAGTACACGAAAACGTCTCGCACGCTACAGGGAACCGATGACGACTGAAGTCCATAGCTTATGGTATTGAGTCCCTTAAGTAATCTGAGTCTAAATCGCGCACAAACACCTTCATGGCTAACAGTTTTGCCTAAAATCAGTCGGTAAACAGTTCCTGCGCGCCGCGCAATCCGCAGTTCACATAAATAATGGATTATTACCGTCACAAATTAATGGCCGACTCGTAAACAATACGAGTGAGGATTTGGTAAGGTTTTGTACAGCTTCCATTAAGTCAAGATGGGTTACATTAATTTCAGGGAATATTTGATAACGCTTTGTCATAATATTACTTAGCTTTATGTCATCAATCTTCTGAAATTTCCTACGCACACGATGGAAATTTTAATATCCTTCCTGTCGTTTTAGCCTAGAAGGTTTCAAATTTATAGTGTACATTATTTCGACTCTTTTTAAGAGGGTTACGATACGACTAATAAATACAATTCTAACAAATATTACTAGTTAAATTTGTCTATATATCACAAAACATTTAGAAATCCGCGAATTATTTAATAGGAATATATATGATAATAGAAATATACCTTTTCTACAAAAGACCGTGGCCGATGTTAAATGGACAATTTGATATTTGTGAACATTTTGTATCTTTGTTGTTAAATATCATATATCACTTGAATGTCGTTCAAACTTAAACATCAGACGGATCTCCGGAAATAGAGAAGAACCCACTTGTTATTTGAGAGGTAGGTACGTATAAGTACTTCATACGCAAAGGAGGAAGTAATTTTCCTGACACTTATCCCTATCCCAGTCTCAAGAACATTCGGATCTGGGGATATATTGAGTGAAATTGAATATAGTACAAGTATGTAACGAGAGTCGCAAAAAATCATTACTTTAACATTCGCTTCTGGTATTGAGCTTTTGAACTTGGTTCTAATTTCTGACAATTTTTTCAAACTATCAAGGTTTATCGATATAAATATTTTTATAACTTTACTAGTTGCGCGGTCCGCTCGTGTTGAAATTCAGGGGTAATAAGCATGTGCTATTGTAAGTTTCGTTCCACTAGTGTACGAAATTTCATAGTCTCTAGTATTTCTTACTCCTTATGTAATAACTTCGATTCCACACTTATTCAATTACCGAAACATCGATGTTTACTCTGGTTCCAAACAGAGATTGCTAGGTGTTCAGCCATCATCACCGACAAGTGACGTTAACGAGGCATTGAGGACGGTTCGTTAGACAGTCCCGTGCGAGTTGGCGTGGCTCCGTGATAAATGCACGATTGAGGCCCTGTTTTCAAAGGCCTGGTTTATTTTGGTTCCGGAGGTAGTTTGCTCAAGAGGGGTTTATTTTGGTATCATTTAGTTTGAATAAGAGATTGATTGTGTTTGTGTAGATTATTTTTGAATATATTTGATTTTGTAGTAATAATGAACCTGATATTTAATATTTAAATATTTTGATATGGAATAGAGAGGTGTCATCACATCACCATGCATCCACTGCCACCTCGAAGTTCTTATACCCATGGAATTAATAAAATCACACTTCATGCTTAGGTATTCTACTTACATCCGGTTTCAGTTTGTACCATCAAAATTATTAACAAACTCAAAAATAGAAATCATATTTCTGCATATTAAAAAGAAAATATACTCAGTACAAAGATCAAAGAAATACTTTCACCATAATAATCCGGAGGAGTATTATCAAAACAATTTATATTGAAATTCAAAGTTACGCACAAGCACAACTTTGCAACATCTCATTTTGTGAGTAACCGAGAACGTATATATCCAAGTGAGAACGATATTACTTTACGAAGTTTGGTGTGCTCCCAATTGTTACTCACAGTGATTCAAACGTATGATAATTCTCTAGTAACATAGATATAGGTACAAACATATCCTAATATGTTATAGAAGTATGGAATATTATGAGACAGATGTGGATGTTGAGAATGAACATATGTTGAGACTGTCATATTACTCTCTAGGTACGAGTTTATTGTGTTTTTACTTTTTCAGTGATATTTTATTAATTTATAAATCGGACATTTCATATAAATATTCAATGTATATTCATCCACATATACAGTCATATAATTGTAAGACGTATGTTGTAAAGCGACGTCTTTGGAGAAAATGCAGCAGTGGAGTTTGTTGCGCCGCCTCTTCTCCACTTGCGCTTTGGAGGCGGTGATAACCTTTAAGTAATTTTATGACGTCAACTAACTAAAAAACAAGAATTTGACGATTTAAAAGTGCTATTTTTAAGCCTAGTTAAATAAAAACGTTTGACTTCGACTTTGAACAGGCGAAATACAAAATCATGAAAAGTAATAATTCATTACTGGAAGCAACTGGAAGCATAGAAATATGACTGGAAGCTTTAAACAAAATCAAGTACAGTCGGGGACAGATAAACCTGGCCCCTCTGAGATAGGGTTCGTTGAGGTATCTCAGAGAATCAGTCAGAGGGGGTCAGTTTTATCTGCCCTCGACTGTACATAAACATTTAAAAAACAAATAAAAGAACCCAACTTTATATATACAATGTGCAAACGACGCGTTTTTTTTTAAATATCATTAGATTCTATTTTTAAAACAAGTATAATGTGGATTATATGCATTACTAGACTTTTTACATGCCTTCCCAGCGATGACAGGATCTTTTGGGAATACACTCCACGCTCCATAATGAGAATAAGCTGTACTCGTATTGTGAAAATGGGTTCATACCATTGGTGCTAACGGGAATACCCAATATCCTTAGGATTGGAATATCGTCAGTTTTCACTGCGTGGCGGTTTATCGAATGTGGAGGGATGAGCTCGAATAATAATAAAAGTTTTTCGTCGCCAACAGAGTGGATAAGTTGGAATTTTTGAATACTATGTGCTTTGATGTGCTTTAAATGTTAACTCCATTGATGAAGTTTTTTACAGACAAAGGTCAAGGTCCACAGAAACGGAAAATCGGATGCGAATTATAAAGCGCATATCCTCAAATTTCTTTGATTTTTTTGACCACAGATTACCTTACCAAAAATCACAACTTAATAACCTAAATTTGGTTCTGAGTTTGAATATAATAGTGGAATAAACTTTCAATAAAAAAAAACAATTAAGGCAACTAAATATTTGGAGGGTCAATCGCTATATCATTCAAAATTAAAACTACATTCATGCACATAATTTTAACAAGCGACACGTGCGGGTAGTAGGTACATATACGTAACAAACCCATACAGAGGGATTATTACAGTGAAATCATCATTAGATTGTGCGCATTCGTCTTCTCGTATTAAACTTGACGAAGGACGCCTTAAAATTTAATTACAAGGGAACACTCAACTTTACTTGACTATCTTTCCATCTCCTTTGTTTTATCGACAAAGACGTCGGCTGCTTTTATGTCTCTTGCGTTTATTTCGAGTCTAGTTAACGGATAGGCTGATCTCTGAAACTTGAACACAACAAGTCGGTCGGTACGTCCTACTTAAATTAAGGACAAACTCAACAGAGGGCAAACTCAGTATGAGTATTTAAACTTTTGTGGATTTAAGTACAGATGAATCAAAATTAGTAGGCTTTCAAATCCGAACGGACTGGTTTACTTCTTTGTGTTTTATATACAGAGAATTAAGTATACTATTCGAAGTAAAGAAAGAAAGAAAGAAAGAAAAATTCTTTATTCGACAAATTTTGCACTAAATTAACATATGTACCAAATTAACACTAAATTTAACTAAATTCGTCGAAATGGCGACCAGCTCAGCATGGTGCCAAGGCAAAAGCCAAAGCGCTGATTTTCAGCTGATACCAAAAGAGGAGGCAAGGTGGCTAAAATATAAAACAAATTGTACCTTGTTACCGAAAACAAAAAAAAAAAGCACAAAAAAAAAACACAAAACATAATTTAAGATTTAAAAGCAGTATGACACATGTTGCATGAAAAGAAGAAGAATTGATACAAATATTGAAGGGTAAAAATGTTAATTCTAGAAAAAGATATATGAGTAAATAATATATATATGGAGTATGTAGGTATTAAAATTCTTTAATGGCATTACCATCAATTTGCCGCAGTAATGTTATTTCTTTTATACGTTTGCGAAAGACACTAACGGATGAAATACAACGCAGAGGTGGAGGCAAGTTGTTCCAAATTTTGGACGCGGCATATTTGAAACTTCCCTGGAAAGTTTTTTAATTTATGTCTCTGGACAACAAGAAGACCAAGACGAGATCTTGTGGACCAATATAGTTTTTCAAACAAATAAGACGGTTTACGATATTTAATAATACCAAAAAGAAGAGTAGATAAATGGATATAACGGCGTGACGACATATTAAGTATTTTAGCGGAGTTAATGAAAGGAGATACATGATTTCGCGGGGGAATATTAAAACAAAAACGTGCACAGGCATTTTGGACTTTTTGTAATAAAGTTTTTGTTTTTACTAAAAGTCTCGGTCCATATACTGTATCAGCATAGTTAAATTTAGACAGAATTAAAGATTCAGTAAGGTGTACACGTAGTTTTGGACTAAGATAATCTCTGATTTTATATAAAAGTTTTAGACGGTAAAAACAGTTTCGAGCTATTTCTACGATGTGAGAGTGAAAACGAAGTTCGCAATCCATCAACAAACCTAGATTACGAGATTCCGAAGTACACGTCAAAGGTTCACCGTTTATCAGGATTTGTGGTGATTGAGACTGAATTTCACTTATTTGATGTTTCGTGCCTAAAAACTAGTTTCGTGCCAAGAATCATGCACTTTGATTTTTTAGGGTTTAAATTTAGGCAGTTATGATCTGACCATAGATTTAACATTTCAAGATCATTATTAAGCTTAGTAACGGCCGATTGAACTTCATTTGGTTTGCATGAGATGTATAATTGAAGGTCGTCAGCGTACATATGAAAATTGGCATGTTTTATTGAGGTTGTAATATCCGACATAAATTATGAAAAGCAGGGGTCCAAGAACGGATCCCTGAGGAACGCCTCTGTTAACTGGAGAGGAAGAAGAAACAGAAAAAGAGCCATCGCTATTATAGATTTTGACATATTGGGAACGATCACTTAAATAACTTCTAAACCAATCTACAGTAGATTCGTCAAACCCATAAGCAGCAAGTTTAGAAAATAAGAGAGGAATATCAATTGTGTCAAAAGCGCGGGAAAAGTCGAGAAGAACAAGAAGAGTACCCTTTCCTGCATCTTGGGCTTCTAAAATATTGCTAGTAACATCAAGCAAGGCAGTAGCTGTACTATGATTTTTTCTGAAACCTGACTGTGCTTGTGGGAGAATATGGTTTGTTTCCAAGAACTCGGTTAATTGTAAGTGTACAACCTTTTCTAATATCTTTTAAAGAATTGAAAGGATACTGATAGGGCGAAAGTCGTTTAAAGTGAGAGGATTGGAATTTTTTGGAAGAGGTCGAACGATAGCTGTTTTCCAAGATTCTGGAAAGGTAGAAGAAGTTATAGATGCATTAATAATAGAGGTAATCGATTCTAAAGAATATGGAAGGGTCAGTAAGATCATATCGAGGGATATCTGATCAACTCCTTGAGCATTTGATTTGAGATTTCGTAGAATTTGGGAGATAACTAATGTACTCACAGGTTTAAGTTTAAAGTATCTATCATTTACTGGTATGTTAATCTTATATGAAGATGAATCAGGCTGGTGGTTTACAGCATTCGGAAGGGGGTTAATGAAATGTTTATTGATCTCTTCGGGAGAGGAAAGGTGACCTGGTAAATCACTTTCAACTTTAGGAGGAAGTACATTTGTTTTAAGGTTTTTCCATAGGATTTTAGGACAATTGATATGTTTGTTAATGTCGAACTCAAAAAATGCTTTTTTTTCCCTTTCGATGGCAGAGTTTACATAGTTTCTAAGGTTTTTATAGTAATCAAAAAAAAAAAAAAAACCTTAGAAACTATGTAAACTAGTAAAGTAGCTTCATATTAAACAATAAATATTTAAAGTCTATTATTTCTTTAATGTGATAAGGTTAGGTACGCTGATAAAGTAAGGAATTCTGCAAAGAAATGATTTTATAAACATTTCATTTATATTTACTTGGCAAGAATTCCCTACAGAAAATAAAATGTGAAACATAATAATTCTGTAAACAAAGATATTATATTAGGTTTATGAAAGCTCTGTCTAAAATAAGCCTTTGAAACAAAATTTAATCGTTTCAATTTGGCCCACATAAAAGACGTCCCTAATAATATGTAAAACATACAGGGAAAGCCGCCATCATCTCACCTAATCCGTACAACAGAATAAACAAGACGCCTCACAAAGCACTGAGCATTATTTAAATTGGTCCAATTTTTGCGCCTACCTCTGAATGGAAACGTGACTCGTTTCAGAAACAATTTGTAAACAACATAGCTTTCGCATAATTTGATGACTTATCTCGGCCTTGAGAGCGAAAATATTCAAAGGCTAGAAAATAAACAGAATTAAGTATGAAAGTCATTTTTCTTCGTCTCCTTCCTTCTAGTATATTGAGCTGTGTTTTGATGCTTAAAAAACGAGTCTATTGTGTCTTCATCATTTGAAGGTAAAGTAAGTTCACTCATTTATAAAAGTAGTAGGTAAGTTTAATACTTTAAATTTCAAAAGTAGTCAGTTTAATACTTACTACTTTTTAAATAAGTGGAAGAAGTGAAAATTTCTAGACCCTGAAATGTAAAATATCTAATCCTTAGTTTTTTTGTGTAAGTCATCAATACAGTCCTAATGTATAACAGACTAGCTTTTGCCCGCAGCTTCGCCCGCGTGAATTTCCCACGGGAACAGTGCTTTTTCCCGGGATAAAAAGTAGCCTATGTGCTATTCCAGGTCATTATCTACCTCTGTACCAAATTTCATCGAAATCCGTCCAGTAGATTTTGCGTGATTGAGTAACAAACATCCTCACAAACTCACAAATTCACAAACTCACATCCAAACTTTCGCATTTATAATATTAGTATGGATTTAAATAGAAATTAAAAGGCAACAGATGGCAAAGTTAGTGGGCTGCTTTTGGTATCTTTATAGAATAAAAAAATAGTCTAGACTGTATAAAGTATATACAGACTATACAGTAGACTACACAGTGAGCTCGAATTTTGGCCCATTGGTCTGATGCACATAGACACATGCATACGATGGGAACAAACCTAAATAAACGTGAACAACAGAGTGAGATACATGCTTCAGTAAACTTCAACAACAGTCAACAAATTATACATTAATGTTGAAATATAATGTCTACTTGTTACAAACAGTAAATTGCGCCGAGGTTTGACACGTTGTAGCTGCAGTAAGTTTGGAAAGTACCATTAATCATTACCAACATTAGCGTGCTGTAAGTATATACATTATGTTTACTTAAACATATAGCAATAAATAAATTTTTGTGACTGAGATACATTGGCTGAAAGATGAAATACATTATTTTTACTCCAATCGGATTCAGGTGCTAACCGGTTTTCAAATGTGTACACAAGGGTTCAACCTGCTGAATTGCAATTCCAAATGTAGCACGTCTGCCAGAACCTTATTCCAGAATGAATTGTGGAAGGAAAAACAGTTCTCACAGCTTAAAGTAATCCCTTTCGTGTGGTGCTACATGAGCTCACTTACTGAGAGATTTAGGGAACTGCCGACCCGTGAATATCTCGTTCTCGTAATATGAGTTCTGTGTCGTGAAATGGCTCTTTTTGTACTAGACTTATGACACTATGTGTCTAATGTGAACAAATGTTGTGTGGAAAATGAGCTCTTTTGAAGGGTCATTGAGCTAAAGATTATATTACGTGCCGATTTGGTTCCCTCAGATTATCCTATAATAAACAAAGGAATTGTAAATTTCATCTTTGAACAGTTAGTATGGTGACTGGATATTATACCTACGCTGGTCAAGTGTTATGATAATAGAGTTATTTACATCCTGATTAGCTTTATGGTTATGATATTATTTATTTATATAAGTGCAGCTATAAAAAGAAATTTTCAAGTTTTGATGGAGGTGTTTAGGTTAAGATTGCTCTGATTCTAATTAAATGTAAATTTCCTAAACATCTTGCTACATCTTGGTCTGAATCTTCTAATCCTAACTAATATTATAAATGTGAAAGTGAGTTTGTTTGTTTATTTGTTTGTTACCTTTTCACGCTTTATCTACTGAACCAATCTTCTTGAAATTTCGCATACACATAGTTAGAAGTACGGAGAAGGACATAGGGTACCTTTTATCCCGGAAAAAGGCACGGTTCCCGTGGGAAATTGACACGGGCGAAAGCTAATATTTTCATATTGCCATCGTTTCATTTTTACAAAATGGTTTCAGATTTGTCAAGCTACCTAAAGTAGCTCTGGCTGACCTCAACGATAGTCATTTAGATCTAGGGATAACAGCACCGTTCGTACCAAAGTGCCTTTCAAAGCACGTAGTATATCGTGATTACATGCATCTCCTAGCGGCCACCAATCTAAATCATTGTCACAGACATCGATTGCTTGCCGTGTGTGGAACTTACTGGGAGATTTTCTAATAAGTCACAGTCATCAAGAGTTTGAATCAAATTTTGGTCTTCAAGTAAAAAAAATGGCTCCGTACGCTTTTGCACCTTCCAATGAATATAATTCTTTACTCTCTTCATTTTGCGGCTTAACGAGACGTCCGTAGTGTCGAGACTCGCGACTTCCCAACTAAAACATAACAAGCTTATTAACTTAGCGCGAGAATTTAATAAGTAAGATGTACTTAGCCTAGTTAATTATGTAGAGTAACATAGCCATTTTCCTCTTTGTGGGTTGCAATTTGTTCCTGACTGCAGCTACTTTACTCGACAAACTTCTTCAATTAACAGCTTTCTAAATAAATAAAATGTACTGTTGCGTGTATTATACACAACCGTGTTAAATTTCACATATACTGCACTTACGTCTGTTGATTCACACATTCATTACACATAATTGTTTATTTAGCTATTATTTTAACGCTTTTTAGTGTTAATTAATCGTCCTTACAAACACACCGGTCTGTTTGTTTATGTAAAGTCAACTTGTCATCTTGGATGTTTGACAGTGACGTTTGAGATGACGTTTGAGATGACGTTTGGAAATGGTCCCTATACATAGGTGGTGTGTTGTGACGGACGCGTTGGTAGAATGTTTTTTATTTACTTATATTTGTAAATAATATAGGTAATTGGTCAAAATTTATAGAATAATAGTTTAAACAAGGATTTTATTAGATGAACTATATTTTTTTCTTCGAGATGAATACCACATTTCTATGGTCTTGGCTCTGGTCGAAGTCTATGTTGTCTCTGATTTCGTGTCAACGCGAGGCTGACGTGGAGATTATCTCGTTCAAGATGATTGATCTTGGTTCCAAGGCGCTCCATGGCTGGACGCCTCGCTTTTTAAAACCTCCATAAGTGGAAAATAAGATGCAGCGGTCCGGTGAGTCCATCTCCCTGACGTTCTGCCGGTCTTTTAGATGAATATTGTAGACACGATGTTAATGGCATTCTCTTTTTGTTTCAGAAGACGCCGCTGCTAAGCTTAGGTTTTAAGTTGTTAGTTTACGCTTTATTTTTCAATATTCCACGTTCCACGTGTTATACTTTGTTAGTTTACTCGTTTAAACTATTTTTCTCTCGGGCTTGGACCCGTAATTCGATGTCGTGACATGACTACTTCAGAATGAGTTCCCATTTATATTTTTCTTTCTTTTCGTTGTACATACTGGTTACAATGACCCTGACCCTAAGGGTAATCACCTTCTCTGGATAAATAACCCCTATTTATCCCAGAAAAACAATAACACTTCCTGTAAGCAAAGAGGATTGCCGACCACCATGTGATACAAGACCACATGGCCAGGTGTCTCCAAATCAACAATCCAGGACCCCAGCTGTTCCTACATTACTGGGAGTGACGAGGTGATACAGTTTATTGGAAGAAAAGGAAAGGACCTGAATGGGATTTACCAAGTAACATCCATTTTATAATTAGAACTTAAACTTTAGAATTTATTTTAAGGCAGCGACTTTGCCTAATATGATTTGTTCCTAGTTTTATCACATAGAGAGGACGCTCTCAACCTTTGTTAAGAGGTAGGTCTCATAACCAACTTTAAGGATAAGGACATTTTTCTATGTCATGTGTTTTCATAGGTTATGATAATTAGACTTTAGTCTTAACTAGTTTGTTTTAAGAAACATGTAAGAAAAGAAAGGATTTGTTAAAACATTCCTATAGAAAGAATTAGTAATAAGGAATAAGGATATTTAACTACTAAAAAGTGAGCTTACCAAATATGTATATTTTCCTGTAATATATTTAACTTGATATATAAACAATTAACTTGTTTAATTGATTCCAACTAATAGTTGGTGGCGCCCTTGGTTAGAATTGAAACACAACATACACCTGGTCTCTTTCTTCAAATGTAACATTCCACAGAGCGACAAGAACCCACCGACCCACTCCGGAGTCTCCTACATAACGCACCACTGAGCTGGCTGTGCGGTTGTCCACCGGTGGCAGGCCGTGTTTTACACGCCTGTCCTATAGTGGGTAATAGTACTTAATAAAAGTTTTACGTTATTGTAAAGTTTACATAATTAACCTTATATATTTATTTATAGTGAGTAGCAGTATAAGGCAGTTTGAATGACTAGCAATTTATTTACTTCTGACATATGGGAAAGGGATGATTTGGTCGTGTCGTGACAGTCTCTCTTTTATTTTATAAGTCTAGATCATATCCATCAAGAATTTGTGTCAGAAAATTTTATTTTGACCTGTTATAGTGTAAGTAAATGGAATAATTGATTGTTTAAGAAGGCATTAATTTCTTAAAATGTAAGAACATAAAATATTCCTTTTGTTATGTTAAATTCAACATTTTACATCACATGAATGATAATCGAAAATATTCATTAAAATACCGCAGCGATAAATCGTCCAGTGCGAAATGAAAGCAATAAATTAAACATTGTTGAATTTTCCGACCGATAAATACAATAAAGATATTATTTTTACTTTTTTAATTAGCTATAGACAGCTTTTTTATATTTATTTATTAAGTTACAAAAATATTGTTACATAAAAGAGAATGTGACGCGCAGCAATCTCGTGAAGAATCTGCGTTATTTTTCACGTAATATTTTACTTCCCTGCAGTGGAAGTCTCTACAAATATACACTTGATTTTACTGAGATTTCGTTGGTGAAACGCCAATGACCTTACTTTAGCGCAAAATGCAAGTCGGGATCTTATTTTAACCGATATACAATAGCTCTAGCGATAAACGATAGCAATATTATTTAGAGTGACAAGAAGTGTCATTTGTCCTAATGTTGCCAGTAATTGAAAATTATTTTACTAAACTATGTTCTGAAATCGACGTAACGAAAAATAGAATTTTTTGCGTCTTAATTTATATAGCAAAATGTAGTAAGTACCTACTGTCAAATATAATAGTAAAAAGAAAATACGAGAACTTAATGCTCATTCACCTCAGACGAAAGAAAAAGAAAAGATATGCATGATGACATACCTACAAAAAATCGTGCACATATAAAGCCGGCGCTAACAAAGAATTTGGCACAAAGATGGCCGCCTGCGCGTACTAATAATAGTGACAAAACATGGCGACCGACCGCATAACTACTGTTTGTATATAGATTGTTATGCCGGGTCTATTCTTTTTACACGACTGACCAAAACAGGAGTGTTATGTTTTCAGGGTTCACGTATGTAAGTATGTATGTATGTAAGTTTCTTTATTCCACCATAAGTCCTGAACAGCTAAACATAATTATTTCCTCGCATTTCTCCGAGTGACATAGGCTATGTGAGTTGTCGATCGTGTTTTTATTTTTTAATAATAATTAGCTTGTTTACTTAGTCTATGTCACTCACTCAGATTTAAGACGTTGATATATTAGAATAGAAGTCGTTCTTTTATATCAATGCACCGATTTGTTCGATTTGATTTTAATATCAAACGATGCATTGAAATAATATCTGTTTTTTTATTGATTCTTCATCTCTATGATTTAGGTACATTTAAATCGGACAAAGTACATGCATGCACTTTTGCAGTAAGCATGGTTTCATTGCACAGCGTTCATAAAGAGTCATCAGAGAACACCATTTGCCTACCCTAAGAAAAACTTAAGTTGTTGTAACATAAAACTTTTTTCGCAGGTAATTTGCAAATTCCATTACTACCTATGTAAAATTTTATTGTACGGACGGAATAATATAAAGCCTTTGTCCATAATAAAATACCATCAGTATTTGTGATTTTTTTAAACTTCTAGTATTCACCGTATTATTACCAAGAAAAAGAAACTAAAACTAATACGGCCGTTTTTTTTAATAAATGAGCATAAAAATTAAACCAACACTTTTCAAAACTTTTACTATTCACCGTAAGTATTACCAAGAAAAAGAAACTAAAACTAATACGCCCGTTTTTTTTTTAAATAAATCAGCATTAAAATTAAACAAACACTCATTATAGCAAAGTTAAATAATATTGTTAGGTAATAATAAAAATAGAGGTACAATATTGCACTCATAAAATCGCTTAGGGTAATTTCCCCATTTCCCCATAATTGGTAAACATTTTTAGAATGGTAACTTTTCTCGTCCCAAACGTGGTTAGAGCAATCTTTAACTAGAATCCAATGTTTACCATAACGAAAACAGTATAACTTGCTAGTCCGGTAAAGTTAAGTTAGCGAACAATATTATTCGGTATGGTTAACTGTGCAACGGCGCGAGCGAACAGATTCTCTCTTGTAATTGGCTGGTCGCAACCCAAACCGCCAGTTGGAAGGAGATAATCGAATGCCGCGCGGAGCGATTTAAGGAAATACTTACAGTGCTCATCAGTGCTGTCATCTAGTACTAACATCGTAATTTAAAAATTTGTTAAAATTTCATGGAAATGTGCATTAAGATAATGTTATAAGTGTCAAATAATCAAGAAAACAATAAAATGACATAAAAACTAATCCAAAACACGTGAAAGTATCAAAATACTATGAATTTACTTGTATCGCAATTGTGGTTACAGTTATCGGCGGCTCATATGAGGCCGATAGAATTCGTCGATTGTATTGTTAGCTATAACCGTAGATGCCTAAATTGACATTGGACAGACTTACAAATATGGTTATGAATGCTCGATAAAATCTTTGCGGCCTCTATTTTTTATTAAAAACGGTGAAATTGGTGTTTATAGTTTGTTAATATGATATTTTGGTTCATTATTGATGTGATAGTTAAGGATTTTTGCATATTATATCGCCTCAAGAAAATTGCCACGAAAAGAAAGTAAGTTATTGCAAGCGATTATCTCAATTTCAAGCGATTATATGATTGATCAGACGTAAAGTTTGAGACTTGCGGTACTGGCCTTCTATTTTTCGTCAGCGACTGTCGGACTATGAATAATTCAGGGGCGCGAGATTTAGCTCAAATTAATTGTACAGTAACCGGCGTCCGGCCACAACATACATTTTCCATCAAAGGGATTTGGCAGAGGAATGTTCGCTTGGGACCACTATGTAATAGCTATACTATAAAGTCCCTTGAACTTCGACGCTCGCTGTTTGAGTTAGTTTTATAATATTGTGCAGTTAACTATTTTGTGCTTTTTTTGCATAATAAGTATAGATTATACTTAACTAGCTATCGCCCGCGTGAATTTCCCACGGGAACAGTGCTTTTTCCCGTAATGAAAGGTGTCCTTCTCCGTACTTCCAGCTATGTGTATGCGAAATTTCAGGAAGATTGGTTCAGTAGATAAAGCGTGAAGAGGTAACAAACAAACAAACCAACAAACAAACTCATTTTTGCATTTATAATATAAGTTAGGATTAGGATAATACAATGTTTCGGTATTATTTGTAAAATCCTATTTGAGATACGGGAAATTATAGAATTTTTGTAAACTTCCGCACTCTGGCCGAAAAATGTTCTGTTGTAGTCCATTAACTACTTAGCTACCTATTTAAGGTTATCAGAGCATTTGTTATGTTAATATAGGAACAAAAAGCTTGTTTCGGTGAGACAATAAGTGGCCTGCGCTCGACAGCGACCGGAAAATTGCTCAGGAAAGCGATTAAAGCCTGTAAATTGTTTCACAACAATGGCCGACCGTCCGCGACACATTTGCT
This sequence comes from Ephestia elutella, assembly GCA_018467065.1. Classification (NCBI taxonomy): domain Eukaryota; kingdom Metazoa; phylum Arthropoda; class Insecta; order Lepidoptera; family Pyralidae; genus Ephestia; species Ephestia elutella. The sequence continues at coordinate 13,836,838 of CM031578.1, forward strand.
AAGGGCGCCATTAAATCTTTTATCTTGTCCGACAAACTGTCGACTTGTTTCACGTCCACAAATAAACTTTCAAGAAAATACCACAGTCCACACCTGTGTTTTGGAATAAACTTCGACATTATTTTATGAATCTGGGGTAATCTAAGGAATAGTTACTGGTAAAATATGAAACCTTTTGAAATTGCCACTTCAATTTATACTATGGCATAAGTTTGCGCTAGGAATTACCAAAACTTAGAACGCCTAGATTGGAAGCAAATATATTCCTATAAATAACAGAATTATATATCGACGTACGAATGTATGCAAATCAAAGATAAATTTTAATTCTTGTTTATAATCTTGTACATTATGTAAAAAAATTAATTCTAATCCATACTAATATTATAAATGCGAAAGTTTGGATGTGAGTTTGTGAGTTTGTGAATTTGTGAGTTTGTGAGTTTGTGAGGATGTTTGTTACTCAATCACGCAAAATCTACTGGACGGATTTCGATGAAATTTGGTACAGAGGTAGATAATGACCTGGAATAGCACATAGGCTACTTTTTATCCCGGGAAAAAGCACTGTTCCCGTGGGAAATTCACGCGGGCGAAGCCGCGGGCAAAAGCTAGTAATAAATAATTGATGAATCGACTAGACTTACAAATAAAATTAAATATAATTAAATTATCGTTTATTTCACTAAAACGTCTTTCGAAACTGTAGCCTTTTCAAATTAGTTTTCTTACGATTGACCTCATTCACGACAGTCGACACGCCCAGAAAAAATACGCAAAAATTTCTCCCCCTCTCCGTTGGCAAATCTACGAACGTTGCAATTTATTTTTTGTATTTCTTTTTAATCTTGGCTTCCAACTAAGCGGGCGCTCCGAACGACCATTAATCAGATGTCAACACATGTGCCTCCATTGAATGAGGCGTTCTGAACTTACGTAAACCATCTGAAAAGATAGCCTGCAAAGAGAAATGTGTCACTTTGACCTGATAGCGAATCTTTCAATTGTGCTAAGCCATTACGTTCGCGGAAATATTTCACTGCGTTTACGAAAATAGTTCTTTGTTGCGGGCTTTGAACGATGTAGTGGCAAAAGTGCTTATGTTGTAGAAATGAAAGATGTAGCTGTACCAAGGGAACTATTGAACTGTTTTAAGAATTGTAAAGAATAGTTTTGCAAATAAATTTTTATCTAATAAGAAAATATATTTCTAGTAGAGCACTTCACTCCATTTGGCACTTTACAAGGTTTTAAGGTCTGTAGGACTCTATAAAATTTAAGATGAGAGTATGCGACAAAAACTTTACCTAGTGTTCAACTATCATTATTTCATAAAGATTAAAATTCAATACATATTTTCATCAACCATATATTTATAAAAAGACCTACATATAAGTATGTATTTAAAGTAAAAAATAATGCCTGTCAATGTTCCTAATCATGTGGTATCAATGGACTTTGTGCGATCATTCCAATTCTATCCTAACTAAAATTATAAATGCTAAAGTGAGTTTGTTTGTTTGTTACCTCTTCACATTTTATCGACTTAACCAATCTTCCTTAAATTTCGCATACACATATTTAGAAGTATCAAGAAGGACATAGGGTAACTTTCACCCCAGAAAAAAAGCACTGTTACCGTGGGAAATTCGCGGGCGAAGCCGCGGTCACGAGCTAGTATTTAAAAAAAAAAAAACCATTTACAATTCTTTATCCAAATACCATCGTTTTCATTATAAAAACGTATTTTAAACAAAGAAACATAGCCATTTGATGCCTATTTCGCGAGGACATAATTTAGCATGCATGAAAATCCACTGGTCTATAAATAAAATTTATGAGATCGCTTTCAATAATACCCGGGAATGGCACCCGTCCGCGGCCTGTTTGCTCCGGGATTAGGTGAACCTCCCCTGTTTAATGGCTGTATAATATAAACTAGAATACTTTTTTCAATGTTAAAAACCTATATAAGTTCATGTGTCCTCATTTGTGCACCTTCGGAACTCTACATTGCGCGTGGTTCGACACGCACCTGTACCGATTTAAAGTTAAAAACTAACCTACATAACTAATTTTCATTGAACAACACAAAAGTTGTTTTTTGCGAACGAAATCTATATAAACTTGAATATGTACTTATGTGCTTAAACTAGCCGCACCCCGAGGCTTCGCTCCGTGGGTATTTCAGGATAAAAAGTACCCTATGTGCTATTTCCGATATTATTCTACCCGTATACCAAATATTATCGAAATCCGTCCAGAAGAGTTTGCGTGATTTAGTAACAAACATCCTCACAAACTCACATTCAAACTTTCGCATTTATAATATTATTAGTAGGATTCACAGATTATACTTATAATACCCTAGTAGTAGGATTGTAACCTTTTTGAATATAATTCATACCCTGCTTAATTTTCATTTAATTAAGTTTTTCATTATATACATAAAAAAAAAAATTATGTAGAAATTTTTACCTAAATAAAAAAATATGCTGTTGAATAAAATTTCAATTTTATGTCGTTGACACGAGCCTGGCTCGAGGACCTGACAGAAAATTGCTTCAAATTTTATTTTCCAATTTTTATAACACCTTATATCTACAGAACATAAAATAAATACATTAATTTTTTACTATTTCAACGTAATAGGCAATGGAGAAGTAAAAAAATATTTATTTTCATAAGTATTTTTGTAAAATTACGATAATGGAACAAAGACATGCAGTAAAAATATTAGGCCGTATACCATACTGGGGCTGTTTGAAAACTCTGTAATTTCATATTGCAGAAATCAAAATACTTGTAATACTTGATCGGTGGCTAGATAGAATAAAAATACATAACTTATTTTACAGTATCGACGAGAAAATGGGTTACTTTCAAAGGTTTTATAGCGCGAGGTTCGGAGGCCATAAAAATACGGGGTTACGATACTAAGAAACGCATTGGTAATATCCGACACAGCCGCCCGTGGTCAACATACAGACTAGCGTAGGCTACATTTTTATCGGGAAGGGTAGCAGTTTATGTATTCTTATATGTCAAGATCTAGGTATTTTAAGATTACAAATGTTAATTTCCATGAAATAGAAGAATATCGTGTTAAAAATCTCTGCCTATCTCTTTCCTCTATTATTTTGAAAATATTTATGATTTTGACAATATGTGGCATACAGAAAGACCTATTAACAACAAACAACATTAACTCTTAACATTTATTATATTAAATTTATCATTTTGAATTTGTAGAGTTATATTCAATTGGAAACGTACTTTGTTTATAAACTATCTATATATATAAAAATCACATTAAATAAGTATGTATTAATAATTTTCTTAAATATTGTTTAATAAAATGAAATGTTAAATTATTAGCATTATGGCTGAATAATTTGCTCGAGATAAGACCCCGCTGATCCAAAAGGCTGAAATAATTTCAATTGCAAATTTTGGCTTACCACTAATCTTCACCTCATAAAATGTTTGGTCTTATTTCTGAGAATGTAGCGAAAATACGTGACATTTGGTATGAGAAATATATGTAGGGTTTCGTATAAATTAGGTTTGTATTATGGTTGTTTCTCTTTTGAACAGATACGAGTATAAAGTTGGTACATAACTACGAGTAGGTACTTAGAGTGAAGTAGTGGGGCTAATATAGGGGTCTATATAGCTTAAGTTCTAAATGTGAAATGTATGAAATGAAATTAACTCTTTACACATCACGGCTGATCGAGTAAGTCAAGATTTGGCGCATGAATGAGATTTCATTTGGATATGTTCAGGCCATCATTTGTATTTATTTTATTTAATTATTTATTTATTTACATCTCTTATATCTATCATTACAGGAATTACCTAATGCGATAGTATAAGCCACTACTACTATTTATTACAGTATTTCTAAATTTAAATCCAGAAATGTATTTAATAAATGGGAAAGAGTTTTGTTTGCAAAAATCTTTATATTTCCATGACTAATGAGTGCTTTACTCGGTTTTACTGCACTTTGCGAAGTAATAATGGCTGTTGATGAAGTTTCGCTTCGCCCGTAAAAAGCCGGCCGAGCACCGGAGAGTGGCTGGTAGGCGCCGAATAAGGGCTTGGATAGGAAATAAAATCAGGACTTTTGTTATTATACACATTGATTAGCTTTTGCATGCGACTTCGCCCTCCTGAATTACATAAATAGACATCAAAGCTTTCTTCATCCGAACAAGTACAGATAAAAACATTCAGTCAACAACAGTCGCCGTTTATAATAAGTATACAAGACTTTGTTTATAATAAGTATACAAGTATGATAAGATTTTCAAAAAATGGAAATGTTTATATTGACATTTAGCAAGAGAAAACCACTAAAATGGAACATGGTTTCGCATAGTGTATTTTTTCTTTGACGTGGTTCCAATGGCCCAATTAAAAAAATGTCAATGGTGGTGAGAATTATGCCAATGTTTCGTGGTATAAATCGCCCTAATACCCAGAGTAACATAGAGAACCTATCTTTATCTTTAATAGCTATGAAGTTTATAAACACCCAATATTGCACTGTGGGGCTGTTCGCCGTTTTCTGCCATAAGTCGATTGTTAGATCGCGTTTACATAATCCAAGTGGGTCTAATTCGGGAGTTATTAATTGGAGTCGGGGCAAGTGGCCATTTGCAATGCTAATGACTGCTTTACGTCAGCAACATTTGATTGATCCCCGATTCGCAGATTTCCATCGCTAATCCTTAGAATGTAAATAACTTGATAACATTTCAGTGATCGATAAGAAATAAAGAAAATTTTAATGTTAATTTTCCGTAATCTTAGTCTATTAATATCAAATGTTTGCTTAGACTTGGGGTGAAAATAAATTCTTTTAGGAAAATAGGTATATATATGTACCTATAAGTACCTACATTATTTTTTATTATTATTTTTTTTTTCTCTAACCTATTGAAGTGTCCCACTGCTGGGCAAAGGCCTCCCCTTTCTCCTTCCACAATTCCCTGTCCAGAGATACCCGCTTCCACTCCCGCAGATAACATTCAATGTCATCTCGCCATCTCGTTCGCGGTCTACCCCTAGGTCTACGTCCCTCTGGTACCCATAGTGTAGCTAGTTGGGCCCATCTCTTGGGCGGCATGCGGCAAACATGTCCAGCCCAGTTCCACTTTAGCTTAGCTGACTTGGCGCCTACGTCTTCAATTCGAGTTCTGGAGCGCAGGTCGGTGTTTCTTATTCTGTCTATGCGACGTACACCTAGTATACTGCGCTCCATAGCTCGTTGGCAGACCTTGAGCCTGGACTTTTGATCTTCGGTCAGTGACCAAGTCTGCGCACCATAGGTAAGAATGGGCAGAATGCACATGTCGAGGAGTTTGCGCTTAAGACAGAGTGGAAGGTTTCCTTCATTAGCGCTTTCATCGACCAGTAGCTCTTCCAGGCGTTTTCGATGCGACGATCGATTTCTTTGTCTTGCCTGTTGCCGAAGGTTGCTAACTGGCCTAGGTAGATATATTCCTCGACATATTCTAATTCCTGCCCATTTACCTCGATCTTAGATTTGGTGCTGTTTGTCATTATTTTAGTCTTTGACCGGTTCATCTCAAGTCCAGCCTCAAGGCTCGCCGAGCTCAGATCTTCTAGCATTAGTTGTAGTTCAGCTGCCGTTTGGGAAAAGAGAACAATGTCGTCAGCATAACGTAGGTTTGATAACTTCTGTCCGCCGACGTCAATGCCCACTGTCACCCATGAATCAGCCAGCTTTCGGAATATTTCCTCAAGACAACTCGTGAATAATTGTGGAGATAGCGGGTCGCCCTGTTTGACCCCTCGTTCTATGGGAAATACCGGTCCAGGTTTTTGAAGTTTAATAGAAGCTGTGCTATTGCGATATATATTTTGTAGTATTTGAATATAAGTATTATCAATGTTTTGATTTTTTAGGGCTGCAAAAATGGCCGGGTGATTAAGGCTATCAAATGCTTTGGTGTAATCTATGAATGCTATGTACAAAGGCTTGCGGTATTCTTTGTGTTTTTCAATGATCTGATTCAATGTATGGAGGTGGTCAGTGGTAGAGAAGTTCGGGCGAAATCCAGCTTGTTCTGGGGTTGACTATCATTCAGAAGTGGTGCAATTCGGTTTTGTATTATCTTTATGAAAAGTTTATATAAATGCGAAGTTAAACTTATTGGACGGTAGTTATTTATATTGGATTTATCTCCTTTTTTTAGTAATAGAATTATATTTGAATGACAAAAGTTTTGCGGTAACCTATTTGAAAACAAAATGGAATTAAATAGTTGGGTGAGATAAGGCAGTAATTCATGTTTACCGAGTTTGAGAGCCTCTGAAGTTACACCGTCCTCTCCAGGGCTTTTTCATTATTTTACACATTATTTTACTTTTAAAAATATTTACCGACATTATAAATATTTATATATGGTTACCTTTCAAGTTCATAAAACATCATTTTAATAATCATCATAAATAACATGAAACCGGCCCTTATTTTCTTTTGCAGAAATATACGACTACAGGTAGGTGAGAAATCAATGTAATTTTACGAAGGGTTGCATTACCCTAAGGTTTTATGGTTACCGTACAGACATTTTTCCTGTTTACTTCGTAGCTCGAACTCCTGCTTGAATGGAAGTAAATTTACCTTTAGCTTCTTATTTATTATTTTACTAGGTTCCCAAGGTTTGAGAGGGCTAGACATTACAAATAAATAATTTCGTGTTATATTGTCATGTACATTATTTTCCAATCCGACTGATTGATAGGTACGTAATTCCAGAGATCTCAATGATCTATTAAACAAACCAACAAAAAATCTTTTGATATTAGGTATTGCAGGGGTTTGGGTAATTTTGTATGGACCAGTGGCGTCATTTTTATTTTTCGCGGCCAGGGATTTTGGCATTATAGAACTTACCTACCTTTCGAGCAACGAATACTTCCGCGTATGGAGTCCGTGTTGCTCTATGACTTACCTAGACAATTTATGTAAAACTAGCTTTTGCCCGCGGCTTCGCCCGTGTGAATTTACCACGGGAACTGTGCTTTTTCCTTATGAAAGGTACCCTATGTCCTTCTCCGTACTTCCAGCTATGTGTATGGGAAATTTCAGGAAAATTGGTTCAGTAGATAATATCCTTGGGGGAGGCCTTTGTCCAGCAGTGGACGTCATTAGGCTGAGAGAGAGAGAGAGAGAGAGATAAAGCGTGAAGAGGTAACAAACAAACAATTTTTTTTAGGATAAAGATAAATAGGATAAGGCAATCAATCTCACTCCACCATGGAAGTAATAAGTACCTACGTACATGGAAGTAATAAGTACTTTGCTTATTACTTCCATGCCTACGTAGTTGTACGGGAAATTATGCATTTTTCCAGTAATTTGTACATACAAAAAGTAGGTAGGTATTATTTTATCACTTATTTATGACAATAATGTAATGACAATCTATAAATCCAAGGATGTTTTCAGATAAAAATAGCAAATCTGCGTATTTCTATTTTCACAATTTTCCTATAACCGTAAGGCGCTTTTGTATTATGGTTCCGCGCCGCAGCGTTAGCGCTTCGCTCTCGTAAACAAAACGGGCCAAACGTTTCTACTAGTTTTTTATTTTGATGGTAATGTGAAGGCCCACAGTGGAGGATGTTTGACAACTGCGCCGGCGTGGAACGTAAATCAAAAACTACAGTTATTGTTATATCTACGGATAGACTAGGTATCCAAAATAGAGCCAATATCGGTAACAAAAAAGGTGTCGATCAAAACATTTAACTCGTTTCATTGGTTTCGTATAAAAAGGTACTATAAACTTATACTTACTGTAAACTACTGTTTGTTTTAGTCAAGTACATTGACTGCTAGTGACTATAGGTAGATTTTTTATATAAATTTTTCATTTACTGGTGTGAAAAATCTGATCTCAATGAACAAAGGAATCCATGTAGGTACCTATTTTATTAAATTGGGAGGTATTGGAAAACTTACCAGGCTAGCTATAATTTATAAAACTTAGTCGATCTTAAAAAAGTTGTGAACATCTAACAATAAAGTTTGCTCGGTCGAACCCCTGCCGTTTAGCCAAAGGGTTCTCCAAAGTTGGCAGCAATTTATCACTTGTTTTTAGTAGTAAAACCACAATCAATGTGAGGATTTAAAGTGTTTTACTCAACCGTCCCAAAGTTGGCCGTGTTTGGTAGATACATTAAGTTTCATTAAGTATACCGTAAGTCTTATCCTTACATTACTATTATATTTAAATGCGAAAATTTGTAAGCCTGAATAGGATATTTGTGACTCCTTATACCCCAAATACGAAATAGATTTTGATAAAATTTTGTACATGCGTAGAGCTAAGAATACATAGAAAACTTTTCTACCGAAATTTTCTACCGAGTTAGCCGCAGGGGATAGATGGTTATTTATATTTATATAGGCCATAATAAGGTCAGGTTGAAAGCCATCAGGACTGAATCGAACACGTACGTTAATTGCTGCAATCGGGCAGCCGGCAATCAGCTCGTGCGGGTTTGCTGACCAACTAATTATATCAGTTCAGCTGGCGTCAGTTTTCCAAATTATTCCAATAACCGGCGTTGATTTGTTTGAACTAATCGAATAACATTGATCACATACATATGTATATTTGCCTACCTAACATATTGTACACATAGTACTCGATAGAGCCTGGAAGAAATTTAAACAATAGTAGGATTTTTTCTGAAATTTCAATTATATATATATATATATATAATTTAAATGGTCATTCCGCCATCTCGTTCGCGGCGCCCATAGAGTAGCTACTCTCGCGCCCATTTTTCTGGTGGCATGAGGTAAACATGTGTAAGTTGAATCTAGTCTACAATCTTGGTATTAGAACATAGCTTAATGTTGCTTATTCGAACATCGCACATCTAGAATGCATTGCCATACAAATCTTACGTTGACAATCCTGGACTTTTGATCTTCAGTTAATGACCGAAGAAAATACATATTCGTTTATTTATAGAGTACCAGTTTGCTTTAAAGCCTCTCAAATATAATGTGATAAGGTGACTTACGTTTTGTTTTTCTATTTGTTACCAGTCCTCGAGACGTTAATTCTTAAATCTAGACCACGGATGTACTCATTTATATGCCAGACTTGTCAAAAACAATTCCCTCCTCTACTAAAAGAGGAATACTTGCAGGGTTTCCCTTTTCTCATCAAATTGGCAGCAAATTGTCACCTCGGGCGGCAAGAAACTCATCTCAACAGCGAAGAACTTTCATTGGGAATGCAAAACAAAGATAACAAAATGGATGCCTGTCGGAATAATTATAAGTCCGGATGAGGTCGTCAATGGGAAACTCGTTTTCGTGGTGATAATAATAATCAAGTAGTTTGAAAGTAAGATAATAATAATAATAATAATAAATATTAAAAAAAGCGTACCAACATAATAATAAATATATACGGACAAGTTGAGTAGTTACAGTACATATTTGTGAAAATATTTGGATGATTTATCGGGAACTCTATAATTTTTAACTTTGAATGAAATTATAAATAGCGGTACACTAGCTTTTGCCAGCTTTTTCGCCTGCGTGAATAATCTTTTTTCTCTTCTAATGCTTACGCTATACATTTATAACGAATCTGTAGGTTAGGTATGCTTTCAAGTTACTAACTACGTTCAGCGGATTGGGGTCTGCATTGAAATGTCGATAAATCAGTTAGCGTCCAATATTAAAAAAATAATAATAATGAGGTGGATGATAATATAATATCTGTATTTATATTCGATCAACAAGGACTTCCGCGCACGGGTGTTGCTCTATGGTAGTTAATGGTAGTTAGATAAGATTAAAATAGCAGTGCTGTTATGAGTACTTGCATATTTTTCAAGGTAGGTCATTTCAAAGAAACGGAATTAAAACAACAGTCTTCACATTTTATGTCTATATTCAGGATCTTAACGATTTAATTTGTCACTAATTAATCCAATAATTAAATTAAAAATCTACATGTACAAAAATTGATTTATATACACAAATTTCCATGCAACTATATGCACTTAATCTAATTGGTAGGTAAATACATAATTATAGCTACTATTTTTCCAGGAATGTACAATTATGACAGACATCACATAATGAATTGTTCAATGGAAACATCGATTATGGGAAAGAGATTAAAGTTTTAAAATCGATACAAGAACTTATGATGTCATATATCATTAGCTATTAAATATTACTGTATATTTTTATTTTTTAATATTGTGATATTAGAAACGCAATAAATTATTTGCATTTCCCACAAATTTATTTTGATTCCTAGCACGTATCTGTCCTATGCAAACATACGTCTCATGATTGAGTTCGTAGTGATAGGGGCTATCGCACACAATCCCTGTAGATGTGGAGCTGCCACTAGTCGTACAAACTATCACTACTGTGTGCAATCAAAACAATTTGGTATACTAATCCCTAGTTAATTATTGTAAGGATTATGACAGTTTTATTATAAATGTCATCGTCGTGGCAGTGCTTTTCAACTTTTTCATAATCTTCTCAATTTATCCATTAATCAACTGCGCTTCATTCTACTCAAGTCAAAAGCATTTGCTTACGTTTCTACGACTCTACGAAATAAATACAACTAGTTGATATTCTCTTTTATCTAAGAAAATCATCTAGCTAGACAATAGCAACACAGAAGCCCAACAGAGGCAATAATCCACCTAAAACAATATTGACATCTATGCAACGTTAATATCATTTATATAATATTTATTTACACGCAGACGAACGAACATTTGGCACAAAGAGGCGTTTCACGCTCACACACGGCCCACTGACGCTCCACTACAGGTTCTGAGCAAATACAGATGCGAAGAGATATCTACAGAAAGATTTACTTTGTCCCCAAGGATTGGCACATGCGTGCGATTATCCTTTTTTCCTTACTGTGTTACTTTTAATTGGAATTTCATTCTTCTCGATGAAATCTGCAATAAAATTATTATAGGTAGTCGCACGAATGTCCAATCATTGACACCTTATTACTAAGTTCGACTTAAAATATCAGTGAGTTCTTAATCTATAATATTTACATCTCACAATCAGTCGTATAGTTAATATAATATTTTGGCAGATAAATTTTCTTTTACAACTAGTTATTTAATCATATAATGTCTGGTTGTTTAATTCGTATACGTGACGCAACGTAAATATTTTGGTTGGCACTGTATAAATAGTCCTAAATAGGCCGGACTAAAAAGCTGTTAAAAATATCATGCATTATAAAATACGTATAAATTCTGGAAGAAGATAAGTATTTACTACTTTTTACTATCATGACGATGATGATAACCGTATTTCACAACCTGTTGTTGATGTTCGTTAATGATTGTAAAGGAAGCCAAAAAATCAATGAGGCTAAATTACTTTTGACTTTTTTGAGGTTAGAGAGGATTTATATTGTCAAAGAGTGTGTTTAGTATCGAAAAGGGTTTTTCTAGAAGTTGCTATCGTAGTCTGATCGGCGCCGGCCGTAGTGCGAGCGCGGGTATTCCCCTGTGTAGCCGTACACCTGGGAGCCGCCGCCAGTCTGGCCGTACAGCTGAGAGCCGCCGCCATATCTGCAAATTAAATTATAACCATGTAGACATCTGGTACAGTGACTGCGTGAAACGAAGTTAATTGATGTAATTAAGTAGTACTTAGCTACATATAGTTTCACGCTCAAAACAAGAGAGATTGGTATGATCGAGTGTGATACATTTTTCTTAAACTTTTTGAGCAATACTGTACTTTACATTCGTTAGATCTGTTTTAATATTTTAATATAATTACTACATTAAACAAAGTGAACTTATGAGGGTTCCGTTTTTGTCTTTTGAGGTACGGAACCCTAAAAGCAGCTTAAAGCTTGGCCATATTGCGGAACTATAATAATGACATTTTTATGTTGTTAATTGATGTAGCTACTAGCTCTTATACCATACAGATTTTACAATCGTAAGGTATATTTTGCACTTGAATGAAATAGATATTTGTCTTAAACTTTTTACTACCGTATCAAAAAAGTCAATATAAATAAAACGCCACGGATTAAATAGAGTAAAAATATATCTATAAATAAGTATATTACCCGTATGCATTTCCAGCTGCTCCGTATATCTGCGACCCCCGACCCGAGTCAGGAGTGTAATGCTGCATATACTTCTGCATTTGAGGAGTCCATTCTGACCTCCAGGAATCCCCAGGATTAGGGTACGCTAGCTGTTCAATGAAAGCAGTCGACATGCGCTGTAATCAGAAATTAAATACGCAGTCTTATATGTATATAAAGCAATCACAGAAATACTCCTAGATCATTTTCTAAATATAACAATTATGAATTCTTGATGACAAAGGCCCAAAATTACCACCGATATGGAGCTGCGGACAGCAGCATCGTTTATCCTTTATGATATGTAAACTATGTATATAGTTTATAAACTAAAGTAATTAACGATTATTAATAGAGCCTATGTAAAATAGGTACTAGATAACTAGAAAAAGGTAGTAAATGTAACCTTATACCTAAGTAATTAAATTTGTTAAATTACCTTTCCAGATGGTAAGTAAGGGAGATCTCTCTCTTTTAATTGATGCATGTCATCAAAACCTCCCATATGACTTTTGTCCAGTTCACGAAGCATGTCCTCACTAAGGGGTATCGGTGCTTTTGCTTTAGCATTCTTCTGACGATTTACCAGCTGAATATAACAAATGTAATTTTAATTCCTATAAATGTGACATATAATATAAGAATTACATAATTTTAACTATTAAACTAGTAAACGTACCACAGTGACTCCGAAAATAACAACAAACAGAAGAGATGCAAGCGCTATCACAATAACGGCAATACCCCATTGAGGAAGGAAAGATTCTTCTTCAGGCTCTATAGGCTTCGGCTCTCCACGTTTTGGTAAAACTGTAAATGAACACAATTATTAAACAGAGGAGAATTGCCTTAAGTAAATAAAAATAGCTGAATATAAAATTACCAATGAATTCCGTATATGCAGGATCCATAATGAACTTTCCGATTTCTAATTTTCCAGCTGATTTATCAATAGTTTTAGTCATTTTTTCGTTGCTTTTTTTCATTCTATCTTCCTCTGGTTGATCTCCTAACATCCTATCGGGATCAAATGAATCCATCGGATCTTCTGTTATTGTATCTACTACAGATCCAGGTTTCGCTGCATGAAGAGAGCGGTGGAACATTTTCTTCAAATCTATGGTATCGATCCTTTCGTTAACGTCATTTAGTTCAATGAAGTAGTCTACCAATACAGAACCTGGACTGAATCCATCAATACGAATATTCTTATACCATTTTTTAAGAGCGTCAGATTTTGAATAAACTGAATTCAGCTGTGTAAAAAAAATATTTTTTAAAGAATTATGAACTTTTTTTTTCATTGTTTTCAACATGAATACATGATAAAAATATTTCAACTACAATAGGTTCGGTAAGCGCAAGTTTAGGGCACGGCTACATTGTTAACAATAAATATAAAATATTAATCAAACAAGTATAAAATACGCTCAGACTTTTTAAATTACTGAACTTATTTCGATGCGGATTTTATCATCATTTAGATTATTTCTCCCCTATAGTTTATTTATCCTCTAAGATAAGTACTACTACTAAGATAAGTCCATAATACTCAATGATATGATTTTTTTTAATGTTATTACCTCATCTTTTACTTCGTTAGCTAAATTTTGCCATTCCTCTGTGTGACGATCTAAAAACTCTGGTATCCATGAGACTCCTGTGAAAATAGAACATTTTGTTTCAATTATTTAAACGGAATTAAAACATAATAAGGGTTGTTTGTTCGCGTTTGCGACACGCGTATTTGTACACCGTGTGTCATGAAATAACTGTCAAAATCGCATCAAACATTACGTAGTTTTGCGTGATGTGCTTACAAGATAGATAACAATTTTGTTTTGCCTCTCATATTTTCTTGAATATTGCATATGTACTATACAAAGAAGTTAAATATGTATATTACCTGCGACAATTTTAATAGTAGCGGCTATATCGCATTCTTTTTTACATACACCAGGTGTAGTCGAAGGAGGTGGCACTGGTGTAGTCGTGGTCGTGGTCGTTACACGTCTAGTCGTTGGTTCGGTACTAAACTCAGACATTGGACTGGTAGCAGTAGCGTTTCTTTGTGCTTCAAGCAACTTTTCAATAGAGAAAGGTGTTGTAGAAGGTGAAGGCCAACCAGTGAATTCTGTTGATGCTCTACAAGAGAAAGCAAATTAAAAAAAATTAAAATCATAGTAATTAAACAATAACTAATATTATAAATTCATTCTTAGTTACCTTGTTGGCCAGCCTTTTTGAATCTTAGGGGTAACAGGAACTGGACCTAGGCCTCCACTAGGTTTCGGAGTAGTTTTTCTTGGTGATTTACCACCTGGTCTAGATGGAAATACTAGTTTGATTCCACCAGGAGCTTTGGTGGTTAAATTAGGTACTGCGTCCTCCGTATCGTTTATTTTAAAACCAGGTGGTAACAAATTAGATATATCAGCAATTTTTATGTTGGGTATTATAGATTCTTTGCTTTCACTTTCTGTAGCATTCAGTTTGAAACCAGGTGGTAAAAATGCTGTAATATCAGCTGGCACGATATTAAGAGGCAAATTAATTTTTGTTTTTTCTGTAGTGGTTGTGATATTTAATTTAAACCCTTTTGGAAGGAATGCAGAAATATCTACTTTCTCTGTTTTATTCAAAATATCCAATAATTTTGTAGTTTCTTTTACGTCTGGGAATTCAGTTGAAGGTTTATAACCTGGGGGTAGTAATTTACTAAAGTCTTCTTTTTGGAATTTTTTAATGAGATCATCTTGGGTTTTTTCCTTAGGTTTATACTCTTTTGGAAGTAATGATTTGATATCTAAAACGATAACTCTGTTTTTAGTATTTATACCCGAAGAACGACCCTGTGTACCATTTGGTTCTTCAATTGATGTTAATGGCGTGTTAGTAGTTGTTGTTGTAGTAGTAGTAGTCGTTGTTGTACTCGTGCGTTTATCTTTGAAGGATGGTCTAGGTCTGTAACCTGGTGGTAAAAGACCTGATAAATCATCCATTACTGTCACAAGTTTCTTCTTAGGTTTAGGAGTTGTGGAAGTTATGACTCGTGGTGTGAATTTCTTTATTAAAACTGGAAGAGGATCAGGTGATGATCTTTCTGTTGAAGTTGTAGGTAGAGTACTCTTCAGAGTAAATACATTAGGTTGAGCTGTTGTAGTTGTAGACGTGGTTGTTGATGTTGTCGCGGTAGTTGTTGTGCTTATAGTTTGTTCTGTAGTAGATTCTGTAATCAGTTCAATATTTTTATTTTGTTTGTCCAAGGTTCCGGATAAAACTGCACTTGATAGTTCTGATTGTATACTATCCAATTTATCATTTATGTTTTCAGTTGATGCGGAACTATTTAGATTACTCGTGTCTGGCCCAGGATCGCTGGTAACAGGTTCATAACTCTCATCATTTTCTTCACTTAAAATTTGCTTTTTGTCTTCTTGACCTATTGGCGCAAATGGTAAGAAACGAGCTCCAGATACACTTCGACTTGTCTGTACTGATGCTACCACAATAACATTCTCTGTTGTAACTGGAACCGATTTATCTTGGTCATCAATAGGTGAAGATTTATCTTCTGTGTCTACAAATATTTTAGCAGTGCTTGGCGCAAAAGTTACATCAGGTATAGAAATAGTACCATTAACGACACTCTTTGTAGTTACTACTGATACAACCTCTTGTCCTAATATTGATGGTGATTCAGCCGAACTGACTTCTTCACTAGTTATATCTGACTCGTTTAAATTCTTAGGCATTGTGTCGGGAGTCACTCCGTCACTTTGATCAATTACAGTTGTATCTACAAACTGTTTAAAATTGTCATCTTTAACCATTGAGTTACTTAGTTTCATTACTAATACATCAAATGACTTCGTAGTATTTGACTTTGCTTCATCAGTACCTTTTTCAAGATCTTCAGAAGAGTCATATTCATCATAAAAATCTGTGGCACTTTCCATATGAGATGTTTGAGTGGTAGGTTTTATTTCAGTTTCATCTGCTTCATCATAGTACTCATACTCTTCGCCTTCTTCAACTTCATGGCTCGTATTTTCATTATGGCTCTCATCTGATTTTTCTGTTGTAGTTGAAGAAGAAGTTATTGGAGAAGTTGATGTTACATACGATTCATCTTCTTTTGAAGGTTTTGATAGGTTATCAGTATTCATCGAGCTGGCATCTGGTCGATTATCATTGACTGATTCAGCATCGATATTATCAGACTGATTTGATTTGATAACTTCGACGTCAAAGGATGCCTGTTTATTTTTCATTAATTCTCTGAACGAACTAATGTCACTTATTTCGTCCTCAAGTAGAGGTTCCAGATCGAGAAAAGTTTTATATTCTGTTGAAGAACTATGACGCTGTACAGGAACTGTTTTAGGTATTTTGTAATTATTTCTTTCTATTACTTTATTTTGTGGGCCTCTGGAATTCCCGTCAAATGAAGAATCGTAGTTCGGGAATTGTGTGGCTTTTGGTGTTGAAATTTGCTTATTTTTATTTATTAATCGACTAGGGTTATAAGTAGTTACTCTGTGATGATCAAAGAGATCTTGGTTATCGTTTTCAATATCTTCATCATGCGAAATATGACCACTTTGTCCATTACTTTTAAGGCTATTGTTATCAAATGGTATATTTTTGAATCTGGTATTTTGCAAAAAGTCAATATCGGGATTATTAATTGTAATTTGTCCTAAAAATGTTTCTGGTTTAGATGGGTCATTCTGGTACGCAACCGAATGTATTGGAGGTACTTCAGGCCTTTTTGTAGAGGCTGGATGTACCGTTTGAAAATTGTAAGGTAATGCTGGCTGAAACCTTTGCCTTTGTGAAGGGGTGAAGTCTGGTTGATTTACATAGTATAGGGACCCAGACTGACTTCTGCCTGTAGGTAATTGAAAAGGCGATGGATTTTGGTTATAGTTAGGACTAGGAAATCGCACATGACCTTCATTGTGTAAAGTTTGTTGCGCAGACTGGGGCCTAAAACTGTTGTCCTGTTCAAAGAACGTTGGTGGACGATTGTTAGAAAATATTGGTGGTTGAACTTGAGCATAACTCCTTTCCGGCGTGTAGAAATAATTGTTTTCATCTGAAACAAAAGTATAAATTTACATGAGTAAAATAATATAATCTGAATAAAGTTATTGAAAAGATAACAAAATGAAAATATATTCATCATTATGTAAAGCGAATGATTCTGTATCAATTAATTTTATCAATCATTATTTATTTATTAATAATAATAGTAAGAGAAATTAATTCAAGAGTCAGATTCAGAAGGCAGTACTCTTGGACACGGCCCGCATTGCGAGGAGATTCCTTTCGCTGGAGTCCTGGCCACCGGTAGCTTGGGTCTTTGCCCGCCACCGATGGGTTCCCCCTTTTTTATATTTTTAAATGTCTTTTATTTTTTGTAATGTTTTATATTTAAAAATGTAAAACGGAGTTGCCTAATTAATAATGTAATAATAATAAATTTAAATTTCTGTGAGGTTATTATTTCTTTAAGGTATTATTTTTAGGTTAAACAAAGCGTCTGATTTGTCGAGTAGTTTGATTAAAATTATTATTTTGACATACATGGATGTAGCCTTCCCTTTATATTTTATAGAATTATTTTAAAACATATTGATGTAAATTAAATGAAATCCTAAATTAATAATGAGTTACTTGGTATTATTGCCTGTAATACGTAATATTGTTGCAGTAAGTGTGCTGTAAAATTATGCAAAAATGTTGGTTGGCGTTACGTCGCGTCAGTCGGGAGCTGTGAGTGTGCAATCCAATTTATATTCTGTTTGAAAACGGCTTTATTATTTTTGGCTTTTGTTTGTTATTCCTCGATAAGTTGTTCACGAACGAACATGAACAAGTACTGTGTGTTTTTCTTTGCTACTGTTGAGTAAAGTAGGAATTAATCAATTATGGAATTTGATAGTGCCTAAAGTATAGGATGAAAGAGAGAAAGAAAAATTATTTATTTGGCTACACACTTTACGAGTAGATACCTTTAGATACCTTTTTAGCACATGTGGTATATACTTAGAGTACTGAAACCGGAATTTAACCATTTACTTATAGTTCTGCATTTACAGATACTAATCAAGAATTTGGCTGCCTAAGATTCCTAAGCTGCACCGATGTTATTTCTTTAGTGAAGGAAGAAGTTTCTGTAATTTTTCCATGTTGCAGCTCAAGGTGATTGCATGTATCCACTTAAGCCAAATTATATCGGACGGAGGCGCAAAGACGCTTGGCTAATCTTCTTTTATGACCTTTCCAGTTTATTATTACGTCTCTGGTTTGGGGTTCCATATCGTTCGGAAAGATAATCTCAAGGAAATTACTTTCTTGCGGTTCATATCCCTAATTAAGAGGGGCGGGCGGTCCTCATCAGAGCTTGAGTGAAAGTGCTGAACATAATAGGAAATCGATTCGAGCACTTATAACTAAAGGGCCCAAAGATTTTCATATTTTATAAGATTTGCAATATTAAGCCCGCAATTTCTTGGCAGTAAGACATTGCAACGTTAGGTATAGATTGTTTCCGTCATGTTCCAAGTCTCAAATAGTATTTTATAAATATAGAGTACTTGTTTTAAATACAACATATTTTCATTAATAGTTTTATATAATACTAAAACATGTGATACTAAAACACACCA
This sequence comes from Ephestia elutella, assembly GCA_018467065.1. Lineage (NCBI taxonomy): Eukaryota > Metazoa > Arthropoda > Insecta > Lepidoptera > Pyralidae > Ephestia > Ephestia elutella. The sequence continues at coordinate 13,855,688 of CM031578.1, forward strand.
TAACTAAATCGTCAAAAAGTTGTTTTAGATAACTAATATACTTACAAGAAAGTGAACCACAAGTAAATAATATTAATGGCATCACATAAAGTTAGTCGTAACATTCAGAGTTTTTCTTGGTCCCATCGGGACCGGTTTATTAAGAAGGGACTGTATACTTTATTTCTCCAATATTTTTCCCTGATTAACTTCGTGCGGCCGGATTTCCCCTGGGCGTGCGGCGTCATAGCCCGGTGTCAATTTTTGATCGCCTTTATTGATCTTACGCAAAGTATGCAGAGTTTGTGGCCTGGCCTGAATACGTAAGCTGTTACAAGGCGATTTAAGTATTTTGTTTACTACTGGTTTCTTGGTTAGTTACTAGTACAAATTGTATCGAATATCTTCGGCCACGGGTATTTTGGTATAAATATTATCCATGGTTTTATTCCATCCTTTTACTAATTTTATTATATTCTTCCAGTAAACCAAGAAAATCGTAACCTCCTTTCAAACTTTATTTTATAATATTAGTAACATAGGGTACGGTATAGTTTCATAAGGATTACAAATATAAGATGACTATAGTGATGAATGAGGCCAAGTTAGCACATCTTGTTTTAGTTTTGTTATTTTAACAGCAAACAATACGACTTTTTTATCAACCCGTTACTCGCTTAAAAGAAAAATGAGATAAAATGGGAAATCCTTTTTCATATTAATAATTCTAACAAAAAGAACATTTTCAGAACATTAAACAGAATTTTTAATATAATACGAACGGCAGAATAACAAACGTAATTACGTAGCCTTTTGTGCGCACAGTTTTGAAAGGGTCTTTTTATTATAAAAAAGATATTTATTAGAACAATATGTTGTGTAATGAATATCAGGGTAACATATGCCTTAAATTGCAGGTAATTAGGCAGGCATTACGGGTAGGTTGCGCGGGATATGGGAGACGGCTTTAAAGCTCTTTGTGCAAGCTCGCCCAGTCCCGTTTAGCATAAATATGTGGATTATTTTTTGTTTTAAAAATATAACACGTGATTTATATGTATCATGCGTTGTCCTTTAGATTAAATTTTACAAATTATTTAATACAGTTATTCCATAATGACGAACTTTATCATGTAGCTGTAAATAGCAATTTTATTTGTATGAATTTTCACCGAAATTCAACCTTTTTAGGTACATTATGTAGTATTGCAAATAAATCTATTCAGTATTTGCGAACTTAAGAGTTGATCTTTTCATATTAGAGTTGATAATAGTATTCATTGCAGGGACAAATAAATGCAATATACCTAAATGAGTAAAATAACTGAGCAATGCATTCTATAATATAATGAAGCCTTGTAAATGTAGTTAATGTTTGTTTTGTATATTATATAGGTACGTCAAGCTTGAAATTCACCAACTCAAAATTAATTGCGCACAAAAGTTGTACCTATTTAATTTGAGTAGTAAATGTTTACTACAATGTTCAAGAATGTTTGCCAACTGTTATGGAAAAGTTATCTCTGAGTCGGATTAATCTTTCCGCTTCGTTAAACCTCGGCAACTTGAGGTCCGTGGGGCACTGAAAAGGAAATCATTCTGTAACTAAGTGTAAGCTGGCCCCCGGGGTACGTTACGTCATGCTATGTTTATCACTGACAACGACTTTTATAAGAGATACAATTTGCGGGGCCAAATGAAAATATATTTCTAGGGTGCTTTTTTGTGTTTATTTTCTGTGAAAATAAGAGAAATGTGAGTGAGTTAATGGAAAAATTAAAGTTTTTAATGTAAGGTACCAAGCAAAACTTAAATACTGACAAAAGGTGGCAGGGCTATGCTGATGTAAAGACGACTCGAACGAGTCGCTCTACTATCTTTAATTTGATAAATAATATACCTTTTTCTGAATCAAACAACCTACATAATACAAAAATTTGCAAAGGGTGTTTTTTGTGTTTTCTAAGGAAATAAACAACATAAATGTGAGTTGGCGCAATCATTAAAATTTTAAATGTAGGTACAAAGCAAAACTTAAATAACTGACAAGAGGTAGCAGGGACATAGAGAATAGTAAGTATTTAAATACTTAGGTACTATACTTATTACTGAATAACACAACCTACTAACTAAAGTAGCTATTTATAATTTAAAAAAAGCATTTCTCCAGGTCTTATTATAACATAGGTATACCTTTGTGGTAAATATCACGTTTTATGGAATAGGCACAGTTATCGTGCCACAAAGTTCCTCATCCCTAATTAGTTTGGGTTCTCACGTGCGCCTCCCAACGTTTGAATAAGACATGCCTCCACGGAACGTGAACTCTACATACCTATGGTTTTATGGTCTGTCACCTAATTCCCGTACCTGCCAAATGACCCTACGTTATTATAGCTAACGTGATTGTTGTGAAGATCCGAGCTTTCTAGATATACTAATTTGCCAATATGAAGTGAAACCTACACGGAAAGTTGAGGTTAACACTTTACTGTCATTAGATGGCATCGATTTTTCTTTTATATTGGATTCTATGAGGTAATAAATTAACTTTCTCTCTACGTACCTATCGTAAGATTTTTTTAATACACATAATAATAAAATAAAATAAAAAATTTATATTTAAAGTGTTATTTGGACAAATAACTGAATTAAATATTAAGTCATTTGTAAGTTAAAAAATCTCCTATGATCATGATAATCACTATTGTAGTATTTTTGAACATATATGTAGTAGCAATGATATTATCAGAAAAAAAGAATAAAATAGAATAGAAGTGCGAGTTAAACTATACTTGTAAAATAATATGACTGCTGACTGAATTAGTATAGCATTTCCAGTATTAAAATAATTCTACAAAAATCTCTGCCGTTAACTAATTTCAGTATTATCTTGTCTGTAATAGAGTTTTCTTTTTTTTTACATGTCAGTCTTAACGTAACCTAACCTATATTAGCACACGGAGATCCAGCATATTCAATTTATCTCTCTTTTGAAGCTGCATCTACAAACAATTGTAATTTCCCGGAATTTCCTTCGACTGACTTTTCTGTTAAGTTCTGTCTGAGTTAAGATTTTATTGCTGGCTCGAGAGCAAAATTAAGTAATCAAGGCACTACACGAAATAAACTATCCTTTGTTCAGTTCGTTTCTGAACTATACCACAATTATTATGTTTTACATTTTTTTATTTATCGTACGTATCGTACTTGTGTAGGTTTTCTCGTTGTTATTTCTATAAGAGTTTAAATAATGCTAATTTGTATGTAGGAAACGAATAAAAAATATCTTTGTAGACAATATGTATATAGGTCATAAACTTTTTGTGGTGACGCTACGCTATTATTTGACCAGTTAATTAAGCTACGACCATTTATCCACTATCATAAATCTGCCCACCATTCCTATTTATCTGAAGTAAAATCTTAATAAATAGGTACTTTGTTATAAATAGTTCTTTAATAAAAGAAATCTTCACAATATCCATTAAATTCCTTCGACTTTATCACAAACATTTTGCACTGTCAGTTAAAGTAATGCAATGAGTTTTTGTTTGAGCAAAAATATTTTCGCGATTACTCCGCTATAAAGAAAAGCTTTTAAGCTTAGTATTCCACTTATTTTAAATTTCAAGCGTCGTTATCACCAAGCCAAGAGAGATTTATAGGAATTCAAGGCAAAGACTAGAATTTAAAGGCGATCACAGGATACTCGGGCTTGAATAATAAATAGCGAGTGGTGGGCGAACAATGTCCACCCACACTGTTCTTAATATGGCGTCTACGTGGTTTTTAGTCTATTATTATCGTAGTTATCTAGCCTTTAAAAGCATTGCAGTGTTAAACCAAGTATAGGTTTTTATTTTACTTTTTGCTGTGTGATTACTTTTTGTGTGTGATTTCTTTCACTTATACCGAAACTCTATTTCAATTGGTACCTACCTACATAAACATGTCATGTAGAGATATTACAGACCTTGAAGATCAAATGACAAAATTGATAATTTTCGAAAGCTTGTAACATTGCGTAATATTAAGCTCCCCAAGGAAATGAAGTATTTATCAGCAATATATCAATAACATTCCGGGGAAACCTCCCAGGGACTAGTTCAATAGTGGTTTAAGCAAGCGGAATATTATTTGAAGAGGTGCCTGTGTGTGAATCCGCCTTATTTTGCTATATTCTGTATAGATGAATTGACTGTTACGCAGTTTTCTCTGATACCATTACATTAGAAGTATATATAGAATACATACATCATATAGAATTAATAAAATCGTTTGAAGTTCCAACGACACGTAACCAAATCGCGTTGTAAGTACATGTTTACGCAATAAGTCCAATAAAGGTAACTTTAATAACATAAAAGCTATTATAACATGGCATATGTTACTAACGCGTTAACACGATATGCTTTCACTAAACTTAAACGGAGATAGTGAGCAGACGGCCAATGTTACATGACATCACTTAGCAAAAAACGCGTTTATGTAATGTTAACGGTTCCTGCACTTTATTACGTCTTCAATCAATTAACATAATATAATGGCAGTAATCGCTTACCTTGACATTGCGTATCTTTTATTACGCATAAGAGGAACGCCGTGATTGTCACGAACTTCCAACGTCGACGCCCCATTTCTTTTAAATTTATTTTCACCGGATCATTGATACGACGGCTTTGTATAATTTTTTTTTATAATATATCGAAAATCCTTCTGTTCGAGATATTCATATTTGGCAATGAAATTAGCACAGGTCTCGGTCAGTTCTAAACCATTTTGGCAGCAACGTCACACCTGTAACAAAAGAAATACATTTTTTTATACGTTCGCAAATTCGGTAGTCTTGAATCATGTAAATGAAAATGCTCACAATGCGTAACCAAAATTGTAAGATATTAGGATACGTCTACTCAAATATTACTAGTTCAAAGCAATTGAAACACTATTCTCAACTCAATAAACTTGATAAGGTAAATAGTTTCGTCTATTTAGCGCATCGGCAGTTTCATAACTAATCAATTGACCCGAAACTAAACTTATAGTATATTCAATTCCAAGTAGAGAGCAGAGGTGACAGGTATCGCTATAACTTGAAAATTAGTTTCTGATGAATGTCGGACCTGCCACTATTGAAGATAAGACGTTGTCTACGGTGTTCTGAGAATTTCTGACACGTTATACAAAGTTTGTGATAGCTCCCAAACTTTGCGATCTGAGAAAATGATGTCAACTAGATTCTGATAAAACCGCATATATAGCATGAGTTTGCATTTACCTGAAGGATACTTAGAAAATGCAATATCAATTATCATTTCTCTAATGATTGTTTTCTGTATTATCTTTTGCCCATAGCCTCGCCTGCATGAAATTATTTTTCAATGGAAGGAAACCATTCCTTGCGATAAAAATTGTCTTAATGGTTTTATATTCAAGAACTGTGTTCGTAAGTATTTAACTATTTGAACGTATTTTGGTTTATTAATTTTTATTTAGTTTCTTAAAAGTACAAAGAACGTTATGATTTTATGAATTTAGAAACCTTTACTGCTATTGAAAATCGACAGATCAATAAGTGGCAAAATAATTAGGTCACTACAAAAAATCTTGATTCACGGCCATTATGTTTATTCCAAAGTATGATGTTTTTATTAACCATCGAATTATCTTAATAATTGTTGAAATAAAAATTAATTAAAATAAATGATCACCCCAATAAATTTTATGGAAATATAATAGTTAAAAAAGTCCCTTTATTTTGATGATATTTTGATTCTAGATACAAATTACTTAAAGAATAAGAGCAACTTGCGTTTAGCTATGGCCAGGCATAATCATTGATCTTATTCACGTCGGATGTTATCAAAGCTCTACAATCTACTATTATTCCGACAGGCATCAGAGCAATTACCAAGCACAAAAGGTACTGTCAGATTTCAAATTTGCTACATAATCAGTGCTCCTTTGTCGGTACTGCAGACAAGTACTGTGCTGTGAATATACCTCTACAATGCATATTTATATCATTGCACTTATTGGCGTGTAAAAGACTGGATCTTTAGCATTTTATTTTAGTTAGACAACAGTATGGCCGAAAGCCGAAAGTTACTTCCCTCAAGGGACAGCCTTAATTTGACGGAGTTGGAATGAATAGCACAACGTTTTGCAAGGACTAGATATGGATATTTTTCTCGACATCATCTGTCACAGAGTAAGTCGTAGTAGTTGAACTAAAGAACTGTCATTATTTACATATACCTACGTATATAGTTACATAGAATAGAAATTTGTAGTATTTGTTTATCTTAACGTAATTAATGTATACGAGCTTATCTGATTTCGATCGGGGCGTCACATATTTAAGTAGATCATGTTGAATACGTGGCTATAATTATATCTTCAATTAACTATATTAATTAGGCAAGGAGATAAGATGATTTTGTGTGAATAGGCATAGGCATAATATATGTATATCCATTTAATATTATAGAGAACTACAATTTAATCATACTCGTAGTAATGTTGTTACAAGTTGAAAAAAATAACATAAAATAAATCTGGAATTAAATTTTCGTAACCAACACAAAAGAAAATTCTTTGGCAGAATGAAATGGCCAATCGGTTGCAGTGAAACGTGTCGTGACGTCACGGTGCGTCAGCCGCGGCGGGGCTGTGAAAGCGGCGCGTTCCGGCTCGCCGCGCAGTTTCTAGCAAACACTGCACGTTGCAACCATGCGTCTACGTACCACGTGTACGTTGCATTCTCTTAATTTTATAAAGTAAATAAAGATATTGACATCTTGTTCCAAGTAAGGGAAATAAAAGTATTTCCCTTACTTGTAACAAGTTATGTACAAGTTGTACAAGTGTTTGGAACAAATTTTACATTGACGACGTTTTAACATGTACTATGTACGTACGTATACAGGTAGGATCTATATCAAACTAATAAAAGCTAACTAATAAATAACTAAAACTATTTATCATTTTCTTATTGAAATCAAAAATTTTAAATACACATAACGACCAACATGTGTACTCGTATTTATGGAGCCGACATTATTTTTGCTTAGTTTTTTATAATGACTTGTTTTAGACCTCTCTTGATTAAATATCAGAAATCAAGGTCGAAGTGTACGGTCACTTTAAAAGATGAACTTAATAAGTATACATTTAAATATTCTCCAAGATAATGATTTGATGAAAAGGAATGAATGGCCATTGCCTACTTTTTGTTTTATGAAATTGGGTATGTAAGTAATTGTAATCAGGAAAAAAAATGTAAACATCACAGTTCACACTTAACAGCTTCAACTCCAATACAATTTAAGTTAAATAATGTAGATACATTGGATGATATACTCTTTCTAGACATTTTTATGCGAACGGGGAACTACCAAAGTATTACGAAACTGCAGTCTATAACACGAAATTTATTATAATTTTATACTTCTTTAACCTAGTTAAATTTGCATAACTTAAGTCAAAACTGACAGTCGAGGACTGTTTTTGAACGAATACGGAAAAATCGACAGAAAACTTAAAACTGCACTAAAGGGATTTGTTTGCGAGAAATTAACATTAGGTACACAAAAATAAGTCATAAAACGGTAAGTTTGTCTAAATACGTATCAAAAATAAAACTGTAACTGGTCTATATATCCATATTTAAGGTAAATGAGGGGTACATATTTATAGGATAAACAGAAGCTTAAACATTTTTTTAAAATTTTTGTAATGCAAAAGCTTGTTCTAGTGCTTACAACACAAACTTACTGTTATTAGTGTTGAAAAAAGTAAAACAAATTGCATAAATTGCATTTATTCGTGATACTTCTGGAATAGCTGCCAACACACAATTAAAAAGTGCTGAAAAAAATATGGTCGCCAAACTTTGGTCATTAGGTAAAATCTTCTTGACATATACAACTAAACCATTATGTAGATGTTCTATCGAAAATCTCAAATTGTGAGAACTTTTCTGCAATTATATAAGTTGATTATGAATTAATTGAGGCATAATTATGAAAACCTTTGAAAAGTTGGAGTTTCTGTTTAGAAAACGCTATTCCAAGAAGCGGGGACAAAACCATCACGTAAATTATGTAAATGACAGAATCGATCCTTGGCTAGAGTTCGCCCTACGAATTTATTATTCTTACTTATTCTCCTCCCCTTCGGAAGTTTCAAAAATATAACCTTATTCCAATGAAACGATAAATATGAGCGATTGAAAACGGAGCTTATAAAACGACTGTCCGCATCGCGTGAGAAGGAAGTAAAACAGCTCCTCATGCATGAGGAGTTGGGTGACCGTCGCCCATCGCAATTCCTGCGGCATTTGCAGCACCTCGCCGGACCGAATGTTCCACAGGATTTCCTGCGGACTATTTGGACTAGTCGCTTACCTAGTAATCTCCAAACCGTTATCGCATCGCAGGCGGACTCGTCACTTCTGGCATTGGCTGACTTGGCTGATAAAGTGCATGAACTCGTGCCATCATCACCTCACGTTGCTGCGACCGACTCTTCGTCAGATTGCTTATTAGCCAAGATGGCTCAACAGATAGCCGAGCTCACACGTAAGGTGGAGGCACTCTCACCGAGGGACAACTACAACAACAGATCAAGATCGCGCTCACGCAGTTCTACAAACCAACGCGGACGTCGATCCCAGTCCAATTATAGGAAGTTCCCAGTATGCTTCTACCATCACAAGTACGGCGAGAGAGCAAAGACGTGTCAACAGCCATGTGACTACCAATCGGAAAACTCCAGGGGCGGTCGTTGATGGCGACAGATGATTGCCCTACCTCATACAGTCGCTTGTTTGTCGTAGATCGCAGGACTAAAATGCAGTTCTTAATCGACACAGGCAGCGACCTTTGCGTCTACCCTCGTTCTGCAGTTAAACAATGGCGAGATCGTACCTCATTTGGACTTTTTGCAGCAAACGGGACGCCCATCGCGACTTATGGCATCATTCACCTGGACCTCAACCTTGGTCTTCGTCGGGATTTCCCCTGGCGCTTTATAGTGGCTGACGTCACTAAGCCTATCATTGGAGTAGACTTCCTCTCCTTCTATAATCTAATGGTGGACTGTCGGAATCATCGATTAATTGATAACAAGACATCACTATCGACATCAGCGGCAATAGCGACTTCTACAATCAGCATATCTTCAGTGAAAACCATATTTGGTGACTCAAAATACCACAAACTGCTCAGCAGTTTTCCGGAAATTACCCGACCTCCAGGCACACAGCGGATCCCACAGCACCAAACTGTTCATCACATACGGACACTGCCAGGACCGCCAGTTTCATGTACCCCGAGGAGATTAGCGCCGGATAAATTGAAAATTGCCAAACAAGAGTTCGAAGCTATGCTGAAGAATGGAACTGCTCGACCGTCGGAGAGCCCCTGGGCATCGCCGCTACACCTAGCTCCAAAGAAGGACAACGGGTGGCGACCATGCGGCGACTACAGGATGCTCAATGCCCGCACGATTCCGGATAGATATCCCATAAGACATGTGCAGGACTTCACCCATCACGTATCTGGTTGTACGGTGTTCAGCACCATTGATTTGGTAAAAGCCTACAACCAAATTCCAGTAAACCCGGAGGATATTCCAAAAACGGCGATCACTACGCCCTTCGGGATGTTTGAATTCCCATACATGACCTTCGGACTTCGAAATGCAGGTCAGACATTCCAAAGATTCGTTGACGAGATGACTAGAGACCTAGATTTCTGTTTTTGCTATTTGGACGATTTTCTGATCTGCTCACGTGACGAGGAAAGCCACATGGAACACCTAAGGCAAATATTCACAAGACTTCAAAAATTTGGAATGGTCATTAACACATCGAAATGCGTATTTGGAGTATCTGAAGTCACTTTTTTAGGATATAATGTTTCTGCGCATGGTATAAAACCCCTCGATACAAAGACTCAAGCCATTAAGGAATATCCAGTCCCCAAGAATGTCAAGGAACTCCGTAGATTTCTCGGGATGATCAATTATTATCGACGATTTATTCCAGGAGCGGCGAAGATACAAGCCCCTTTAAATGCGCTATTGGCAGGCTCAGTCAAAGGTTCATCTCCTATTAATCTAACTGAAGGTCTTCTGAACGCGTTTGAGGAATGCAAATCAAGTCTTTGTCAGGCAACTCTTTTGGCTCACCCATACCTGGAAGCAAAATTGGGATTGGTAACGGACGCGTCGGACATGGCGATTGGAGCTGTCTTACAGCAGTTGAAGGACGGTGACTGGCAACCTTTGGCTTTCTTCTCTCGTAAGTTGAGCCCATCTCAACAGAAATATTCTCCTTATGATCGAGAACTACTTGCCATCTACGAAGCCATCAAACACTTCCGTCATATGCTGGAGGCCCGTCACTTCACTATTTATACGGATCACAAGCCTATTTGTTTTGCGTTCCAGTCCCGTAAAGAGAACTGTTCGCCACGCCAATTCAGGCACTTGGACTATATCGCTCAATTTACCACAGATATACAACACATATCAGGCAAGGATAATGTGGTGGCGGATAGCTTATCAAGGATAGATGAGATAGCACAGCCCATAGATCTGACAGCTTTAGCGAAGTCCCAAGCATCAGACGCAGAACTTTTGAACCTGTTGGATAGCACAGAAACAGCGCTTAGACTCAAAAAAGTTCAGTTGGACGGAGTTGATGTTCCCATTTACTGTGACATCAGCACCGGAAGCGAAAGACCGTTTGTAACCAAGTCATTTAGAAGGCAAGTTTTCATGAATATACATTCATTCAGTCACCCTGGCGCAAAAGCTTCTGCAAATCTAGTCGCTCAACGTTTCGTTTGGCCGGGGTGAGAAAAGATTGTAGAGAATGGACCAAAGCATGTCACGCGTGTCAATCTTCGAAAGTCACTCGACATACTTCGTCACCTCAGTCTTCCCAAAGCTCGGTTTCAGGTCGTTCATATCGACCTCATCGGTCCTCTTCCCATATCAGATGGTTTTCGCTACTGCTTAACAGCGGTGGATAGGTTCACGAGATGGCCAGAAGCTTTTCCCATAGCTGATATGACAGCAGAAACTGTCGGGAAAACGCTGCTTCAAGGATGGATCTCACGTTTTGGATGCCCGTCCGAGATCATAACGGACCGTGGAAAACAATTTGAATCCAACTTATTCAAATATTTATCGGATATAACTGGATTCAAACATAAGAGAACCACTGCATACCATCCCGCATGCAATGGGATGGTAGAGAGAATGCACAGGCAGCTCAAAGCAGCAATCACGTGCCACAACTCAGCAACTTGGACTGAGTCATTACCACTGGTTCTTCTTGGAATCAGAAGTGCCATCAAAGAAGACTTGCAAACTTCTTCAGCCGAACTGGTCTATGGAGAGACGCTAAGGCTACCTGGAGAATTTTTCAATCCTAGTACAGTAACGACAACTGACATGAGTGATTTTATCGCGCGACTCCGCTCAATAATAGATAATATACGCCCCGTGCCAGCATCTCGGCACTGTAGCAAAAATATTTTCATTTTTAATGATTTGAAAACAGCAACTCATGTTTATCTACGGGATGACACCTGCAAACCTCCGCTCCAGCCGGCGTATTCAGGACCTTACCAGGTTTTAGAAAGACAAGAAAAAGTTTATAAGCTGTTAATAAGAGGAAAAGAACAAAATGTTTCCATTGACAGAATTAAACCAGCTTACCTGATCGCCAACGACGCTCCAGTGTTTCAGGAAACTGCATCGAAAAATAAAAACGAGAGACCTGAAAAGAAAAAAGAAAAGACAGCTACATTACCTGAAAAGGAAGATGAAAGCGCTGAAAAGCAATCTAGAAGCAGAAATGTAAATGCAGATAGTAAACTTTACCGGACGCGTTCCGGAAGAATCATCAAGCCTCTGGCCCACTATCGTCCGTCCTAGGACGGCCTCAGGAGGGGGGTGATGTGGCGTGCCTACATATAAATACTTTTTATCTATGTATATACTTACCTCTTTACTTTTGTCTTTTCCACCTGCGCGCTAGGACAGGATTTCTTCTGCTGCGCAATGTCATGTACTCTTGTCTCACTGGTGCCAATATAAAATTTAGATGGACTAGGCAGTTTTATTAACATACAACCCTAGCCCATAATATCAACGGTTTAATAATGATTTATATGTGCGCAGATCTCGAATATTATCTTATATAAGTTTATCTGTAGAGATTATATTTTTTTTCAGTCTATTTTATGTATTATGGCAATTTTCTTTGTAATTAAACTCTTTCCTACGGTGAATTGAACAAGTGCCTCGGTTTTCTTGCGTGTCCCTCTTTAACTAAGATCTTTTTGCTTCTCCACAATAAATGTCTTGATCGTACTGGAGCGTGACATAGCAATATTTCCAAGAAAATGTTCTGATGTTTATCGCTGAAGAAATAACATGCTTGAGCTAAGAACTGGGTGAATTAGTACTTAAATGGCAACTTGTGTTATCTGCAGAAACTAATTTCTGGGTCAACCGGAATTACAATTCTAGAATATAGATCATAAAAAGAACTGCACAAGTACATATTATATAGACAGCAAATTTTACTTGTTATCCTACTTTACGAATAATAGTTGAGATGACAGTTAGTCAAAGTTGGTTAGAATGGATGGCTGTTTATTTTCCTTTCAAGAAAAACTACTGAATATATTTTGTGTCCCAAAATTCTCGAAGAAGTAGAGCCACGTAGAGCAGAATTGGTTCTGAATTTCTTAGTTTGAAGTTATGTTACTGTCTACGGGACATAGGACTTAATGAAATAACTAATATAAATGAAAATGAAAATTTTCAAAAGATTTCACTTTTTAATTTTTTTAAATATGCTGCCCCCACTGCCATTGAAATTGCCATGTCAACTTTATATCTGTATTTCTCTTTTCTTAGAAAAAGTTAAAAAAAACTACAAAAATACTTAGAATAGTTATCAGTCACGTGCCCTAAAGGCCGGTCTAACTGCTAATACATGGACAGTTATACAATGGAGCGGCTCCTTGCATGCAAACTACGTAAGTACCGTGTCTAGCGTACACTTTAACGATTGCCGAAGTTATGAAACATTCTCACGGTCGATGTATTGTCATGTATGCAGCACTTATTTAGGTCAAATACACTAATAGATTTGGGGCCTGTTTAAAAGTCAATTTAAATAATGTTAATATTAGTGAAAATCTTCATGTCTTATGGTCGTAAAACTTTGTTATTTTGAGGTTGTCTTACTGTATGTGTAATTTTAAAGTCATTTGAGTAGCATACAATAATTTATTACATCAGTTGTAAATACACTTGATTTATGCAAAAAACTGACATTTCATACTCATTACTTCATTGTTGAAACTTCATGGTTATTTTAAATTTAATATTCCACAACTTTAAAGTAAAAAATATGATTTTGTACAGAAGTACACATACACTTTTATACATTATGCTTCTACGATTAGGTGCACATTTGATGATTTTTAAATATTTAAAGTATTTTTGAAAGTATATAAACTTGGTCGCTGCTGTAGATGCGACTCTACGTAACCGCAATATTATAGTATGTTTTAAGTTTAATTAAGTCATAAATTAGCGTAAGGACCGATCATCACAGTGACTTTTTGGGTCACAATAATTACTTAAATATTTCTTACATTTTGTAAAGTGTATAAACCCTATAGTGCCAAACCTTACATAATATATTTTAGCACCTATTGAAGGTTTACTTGACATTGTGTTCATGGTTCTATGTTGAATTGATTGATATAGGTATAGGTAGTGCATGTTTATTAACAGTTGACCTTTCTACTTATATTTGTCCAATAAATCTAATATTAGACCTTGTTTTTTTTGTTTCAAGTCTCAATGGTGTTATTGATTGTCATGAAATGTATAGTCTAGAGGATAATTTATTTTAATTGCATTTTTTTACGTTATCTATCTAGTCAGACAAAAAATCAGGCTTAGATTTGTACATCTACGTTTTCATTTTCACTTTTCGTTGTTGGTGGGGAAACTTCATCTTAAATCTTATCTTCCTAACTAATGTCTTACTTGTTTCTTTTTGTTGGTCACGATTCCACGCCTTAAATAGGCACTCCACTTATTTTTGCAGAGCAGGAGACATCCACAAAAATACACAGTTATTTTGCATACAGATTGAAATTATTACATTTATGTTGTTAGCAATTTTAAACGAAAAATAAAGCTGCAATATTCAAACTTATTTTCATTCAAAACAGACAAAACAAATTTGCGCAGCAGTAATATTGCGGCACGGTCTATTTTGGAATGAGAGCTGAGATTTTACTAAATTATTCTTGAAATCGCATCACAAATGGACCGATTTGGGGCATGCATAGCATCTGCTAACGACGTTGTTACTGAAACAGACGGCTTTCGGACCGCTAGTCCCTTTATATTAGAACATATCAACATAGGCTTTTGTTTAGGGTTTTTAAATATAATGGATTAGAACCATAGATTAGAACGAAGTAATTGAATTCGAATGTCATACCTCTCTCTCAGCCGAAAGACGTCCACTGCTGGACAAAGGCCTCCCCAAGGATTTCCACAACGACCGGTCCTGCGCTGCCCGCATCCATGCGCAACCCGCGACCTTCACCAGGTCGTCGGTCCACCGAGTGGGAGGCCTGCCAACACTACGTTTTCCGGTTCGTGGTCGCCACTCGAGAACTTTTCTGCCCCAACGGCTATCTGTTCTGCGAGCTATGTGCCCCGCCCACTGCCACTTAAGTTTGGCAATTCTACGGGCTATGTCGGTTACTTTAGTTCTCCTACGGATCTCCTCATTTCTGATTCGATCACGCAGGGAAACTCCGAGCATAGCGCGCTCCATCGCCCTTTGGGTGACCTTGAGCCTTCTTATGAGGCCCATAGTAAGCGACCACGTCTCTGTTCCGTATGTCATTACTGGCAACACACACTGGTCAAAGACCTTAGTCTTGAGACACTGCGGTATTTTGGACGAGAAGATATCGCGAAGCTTCCCAAACGCTGCCCAGCCGAGTTGGATTCGACGGTTGACCTCTTTCTCGAAGTTGGACTTACCTAACTGAACTGTTTGTCCCAGGTATACATAATTGTCAACAACTTCGAGTGTAGAGTCTCCAACCTTTAGAGGAGTGGGTGCGACACGGATATTAGACATGATTTTCGTCTTGTCCATGTTCATTTTTAGACCCACTTGTTGAGAGGCTCTACAGAGGCCATCGAGCATTGTGCCTAGGTCTTCCAAGGTCTCAGCCATAACTACGATATCGTCAGCGAATCGAAGGTGAGTGAGGTACTCGCCGTTGATATTGATGCCGAGTCCGCTCCAGTCCAGAAGCTTGAAAACATCTTCCAGGGCGGCGGTGAACAGTTTTGGAGATATAACGTCTCCCTGTCTCACCCCTCGCTTCAACTGGATAGGTTTCGAGCCTTGATCCTGGAGACGGACCGACATGGTGGCGTTTTCGTACAAACACTTCAGCGCTTCGATATATCGATAGTCAATTTGGCACCGTTGGAGAGACTGTAGCACAGCCCAGGTCTCGATCGAATCGAAGGCTTTCTCGTAGTCCACAAACGCCAAGCATAATGGCTGATTATACTCCTCAGTCTTCTGTATAATCTGCCGCAGCGTATGTATGTGGTCCACGGTACTAAAGCCTTTTCGGAAACCGGCTTGTTCGGGAGGCTGGAAGTCGTCAAACCTGCGAGCGAGTCGATTCGTAATGACTCTCGAAAACAGTTTGTAGACATGGCTCAGAAGTGAGATAGGCCTATAATCTATACATATAATAAAACAGTAAAAATATTTTGTCTGTACATTTAATATTTTTGACTGAAATGGATAGAGGGACACCTAAAAAGAACAATAGAAAGCAAAAAAAATTTTTTGGAATTTCTTGTCTGTCTGTCTGTCTGTCTGTATGTATGTACGCGTTTCACGCAAAAACTACTGGACGGATTTGAATGAAACTTTTTTTGTTGTATAGCTATTAAGCCTGGGCAACATATAGGCTATAATTCATTTTGAAAACTGGAACACCTGATGAAGAACCATAACGGAACAGCTAAACTATAAGTAATATGGAAATGGTGCCTTAACAAAAATCGTTCAACCTGATGAGCATTTTCTGCCGACGTATAAAAATTGAAGATCTGGAACATCTGATGAAAAGCTCCAAGAGACCAGCTACACTATAACATATATGGAAATGGCGCCTCAGCAAAAATCGTTCAACCTGATGAGCATTTTCTGCTGACGTATAAAAATTGAAGATCTGGAACATCTGATGAAAAGCTCCAAGAGAGATTTTTCATCTAAGCGAAACTCACGCGGGCGAAGCCGCGGGCGACAGCTAGTTCTTCAATAAGGTTTTGTCGCCTTTTTTGAAGAAAAGTACCACCACACTTCTGTGCCATGCCGTAGGCGTTTGTCCCTCGAGTATGACGGAATCAAATAGCTTCTGAAGAGCTTTTAATACCGGCGTTCCACCTGTTTTCAGAAGCTCAGCCGTGATTCCATCATCACCCGGTGCCTTATTGTTTTTTAACTGTTTGAGAGCCATTCTAATCTCGCTAATAAAGGATTAAAGCGAGCGAAGCCGCGGGCAAAAGCTAAATTCATAAAATTTTATTATTACATAATTATGTAATGTTACCAGCTATTTACTCTTAAGTACCTGTTTTAGAAAACCAGGAGCCGGTGCATCGAAGTTCTATTATCGAAAAATTCTACCTACATTTCGAACTATCTGGATAATCACAGCGCCCAATATTCGTCCTCATTTTCCCGCATTTTTAAAGTATTGTAGATAGCATGCTTTGAACAACACTAGGATTTTATGGTTTAAATTCTAATATTATTTCTAAAAGTTTCACTTTTTTTGTCTATATTGCAGTAAGTACTTATATCATACATTAGGTATGCCTACCAGTATGACATAACGATATTGCTATGTAACCAAGTTTAAGTACATTGAGGAGAGTATAAGCAATTTGGCTAATGGGATGGGCTAATAGAATTACTAAGTTACTGTGCAAGAACACCTGACCTGACTGCAAGGTTTTTGTTTGCTTGCATAATGTGTAAGTAATTAACTATACATTGCATATACTTATAGTAAAATAGTACCTAGAGATGTCGAAAAAGTCTCTGTCATATATTTCATATTTATTTATAGGTATACTTATATTTAGATAAACTAACTTAGATGTGTAAGGTTACTTTGAATACTTTAAAGACTTTATTACACAGAACATTAGCATCAGAAAAATAATGTTGTCCAAAGTGCACTTAACTTTTTTTAAAGAAACTTCAGTTTGATTTTCGAACAATGATTTCGGGCCATCGAAATACAACAGAGAGTATGTATCATGGAATTAATAAGTACTTAGTTACGTAAGTACTTAATAATTCCATGGTTTGTATTTATATTTTTTTTAATAATGGCCTATTTTATCTTCAGATTTCATGCGTCAGAATTGACATTATTTGTGCGGGAAGCATTGGCTAGGTAATTCATACATTTTAACATTTTTATGATGAATATGTTTTACAGAGATTGGTGAGCTGAATTACTGAGCTAGTAACTGTAATATCTCTCCGTCCGAGTGCACGCGGCCACACACAACTGGAGCGTAATAAATCTGATCGTAGAGTTACGCCAATCATTTCCATTTGCTAAATTCGTGGCCACCTGATCAACCCTATTACTCAATAATATTATTATGTACAATACTGCCGATTAGATGAACAGCTCTATGAATAAAATCTTTATTAGAATTTGAATAAAGTCCAAAATGTAATGGAATACCCAATATACGGATTGAACAGTTCATTTGGCATGCAACCTTTTGAATCTGACTAGAAACAGATGCCTGCCGGGTATTATTTGTGCAACTGCTTTTTGGTTAACTTTTAGGTATTCGTTTTCTTATTTTCATTTTGAGATTAGTTTTCTATTTGTGTGCCAAATTGTACGGTTCCTCGCGAACGTTCTTATTTTTAGCTGACTATGGTAAAGGGAAAAGAAGATTATGATTTTGATAAGTTTCTAAGTATGTAAAATTCATATTAGAACACGGATATTAGTCTCACGACTCTTGGCTCTGTCTACCTCGTAAGGGATAAAGACGTGATTCTATGTATGTATGTATGGATATTAGTCTACGAGATACAATAGACGTTTATTTTGTAAAGGTCTTAGGGAGTATATACAAATGTGTTAATTGCGAAATGCCTAAATCAATCAAAATACAGGAACATAACAGCGTTGCATCCTTCAGAAAGAATCAGGGATGGTTCTTTATAGTTTTTATTATATCACAAGACATAAACCAGCATGTTTACGTCTGCAATCGGATACCGGAATATGAAAACGGAAGACACAACACAATGGGGTCGTAAAACACGTCATTTGCAGCCTGAACACTACGTTAGAAGGCATTATGTTGTCTAAATAAAGGAGCTGCCTGGCCTTGCTTCAGTAACATACCATATTGACCTCTAAATACTAGTAAAGTGAATCGATTCAGTTTTTAAAGCTGTTTTACTGTGAGTTATAAAAAGACAAACTGGATTTAGCACAAAGTATATAATTAAAATGATACATCTATGATCGATGATGTTTATAGAGATTTCCCTTCATATTATACATGTGTAGAACTTAACTAGATATTTGTCTCTTATATTTTATTTTATTTTTGACTGTACACAATCTTGTGTATGTATAAAGATAATAACTAGCCCCTCTGGCATATTAGGCGACCAAGACTGTTTCATGAGTTTATTTCGGCATTTCTTCTTAGCAGTGGTCGTTCCGAAATGCTAGTAGTTTGTAGCTTTAAGACATAATATACTATGATTAAATAATTCGTTTTTGACGTGAAAAAGAGCCTTCTTTGAAAGCCATGATTCAATAAAGAATTTTTGATTTCTAACTGGTCTCTGGTATGAAAATAGCAAAACATTTTGTTTACAGCCTGGTATCCAATAAACGTAGGCGCGCAATGCACACGCCTCGTCTGATAGATAGATGAAACCAATAACACTTCACCCGATATGAAATCAATATCCCTCCGAGCAGTGTCTAGTGGCCAGCAATCTGAGCCAACATTAGTTATTAATTCAATATTGACGGACATCTTTCAATGAATCCCGTTTGCAAGTTATTGCTTAGTAAATGAAGATTCATATATACTCGTATTTTATTTTTAATTTCAGAAGCACTAGCGCTCCTTTGAACTATCATTAACAATCGCAAGGATAATCAGACATTTCCTCATCACCTTTTACCAAATCATAATTTATCACCAAAATTTAAGTAAATGAAGAAATAACAGTTACCATATAATTTTAATATGCGCAAGTGTGTATGAGTGTGCTTTTTACTCGTGTAGTAGTTGTAATATGCAGTGAAACGTTAATTAACCGCAACTAAAAACGTAAACCTGAACCCAACATAGCTACCAGTTCTCATTTCCTGAAGTCATACATCAAATCCATGAACTAAAGCGCTATCGAGCCTCCGTTAATCATTGCACTGCCACAACACCTCGAGATGTGTCGACAATACACCATACATCACCAAATCGTCATTAAGCCAGCTAACGCAATGCTTATTACCTATTACTCAACTCGTTTGTTTGGCATGTCTGAGGCCGGTTCGCAACCTTGCTCCCCCTCACCCCTCACCCCCCGCCGATGACGCCACGGTTCACTTTCACTACCATCGTCAGTCAAAATAAGGAAACTAAAGAAGGATAGTCATGTTCTTACTGGCATTATAATATCTCATCAAAATTTCTTTTTTTCATTTTAGATATTACATGAGTCAGATCGATCTAAAAAATTATTACCTACTACCAACCACATACTGATGTAAGGAATGGTCCATAGAATCAGGAACTATTTAATTTGTTATCCCAAAGGTAAACAGCTGTATTTTGCGTTGTATTCGCTCGCATTATATAAAGTGTTATTTCTGCTCTATCCTTATTTTAGACTTCGGCCTTCTTACACTATATTTGTGTCTTCAAAATAGTTCTTGCAGAGATTTATTATTTTATATATATTCGACACTATTTATTCATTCTTATAAGAAGTGAAACTGGAAAAGTTTTATAAAAATACAATTTATTAAACATTTGAAACTAAACTATTCATCATTACTTTTTTACATAAATTAATAAAACAAAAGAGATTGAAAACTATGTTACAAAACTTTAATCGTTTCTTAATCAAATTTTCCGATGTTAATTAATAGAGGTTTTTTTATGATTTATGACAGACAATAAAGCATAAGCCAAAGTTCTCAGTGTATTATCTCTCTGTCTCTCTCTCTCTCTCAGCCGAAAGACGTCCACTGCTGGACAAAGGCCTCCCCCAAGGATTTCCATAACGACCGGTCCTGCGCTGCCCGCATCCATGCGCATCCCGCGACCTTCACCAGGTCGTCGGTCCACCGAGTGGGAGGCCTGCCAACACTACGTTTTCCGGTTCGTGGTCGCCACTCGAGAACTTTTCTGCCCCAACGGCTATCTGTTCTACGAGCTATGTGCCCCGCCCACTGCCACTTAAGTTTCGCGATTCTGCGGGCTATGTCGGTTACTTTAGTTCTCCTACGGTGTTATGAAGTAAAATAACAGATTTAAAAAGTAAAAGTTATTTATGTTCAGTTAAATATAAAATACACAATACAATTTAAAATTAAAAAATACACTGGGAAGGACACGGGCACGAATAGACGAAAAGAGATCACGGACACGGACGGAATACCCGGGGAAATACCGACACGGGGTAAGTCGGACAACCGGCACAATTCCGACAGGGGTTCTACTGGCGGCACAACAGGTATGAAGGTGGACTGGCGGGTGGTGGACGCCTTCTCCACTGACAAGCGCGAGGCACCGACTTCAAAATGTCAAACTGCCTCAACAGCAACAGCTTCAATCCACAACAGCCTCGGTGTCCTTGATAGCTTCGACGTTTCTTGGTAGCTTTTTAGTTAAAGTAGTTATCAAACTGCCTCAGTAGCAACAGCTTCAATCCACAATAGCCTCTGTGTCCTTGATAGCTTCGACGTTTCTTGATAGCTTTTTAGAGAGAATAGTTTTTTTTACGTCGCGAAGGCTTGCAGGGTCCCGGGGTCAGCAGGCCCCGGGACAAGACCTTTAATTTCGCTCCGCGCTCCGATTTCTCGGAGAAGTGAAGACTGACTCGTTCTGACATTCAGCGTCTTTATATAGGCCTCGATTTAGAATTTCGTATTGCTTCATAATTTTCAAATAAAATACGAAATTAGAACATTTGCGAAAAGGTATACATAGAAATTTATAGAATTTTAGAAAAATAAAATCTGACATGCGACAACGCTTGACAATCATAATTGTTTACAATGAAAAAACGCAAGTAAAAATTTACACAATTTAAAGAATTAAGTATAAAAAAAGTGGAAATAAACACGAAATATATATTGGGAAAACCAAAATAACATAAAATAACCAAAAATGAAGATATAGCGGTAAGTTTAAAGAAATATTCCCTAGCAACGTAGAAATTTTACTACAGAAAGTGTAAAAAAAGAACATTTTGAGCTAAATAAGTAATTATAATAGTAAAATAGACAAGAATAAAAGTTAAATAAACATGAATACACTACAACGGATCTCCTCATTTCTGATTCGATCACGCAGAGAAACTCCGAGCATAGCGCGCTCCATCGCCCAGTGTATTATATATAAAAGATAAATTATTTAGCAGGAAATGAACAATTTTCTATGTAATTAAGAAAATAATAAATTTAATCTTCTTGTTTAATTTCGTAGACGTTGTCGTAGCAAAGAGACGCGTTGATGTCTTTTTAAGTTATTTAAAAAGCCATTATTTTCTTAAGGTTTTGCTTAATGTATTTTAAGAAATCATTTTAAGATCAAAATACCCATGGATTCTGGCTGAGAAAACTATAAATTTCCAAATATAACAAATAATCTACCCGAAAATATTACTTTTTTATCCACACAACACCATACTCGTACCAACTACAAAGAGATCGCTTCACCTTTGCGTATATTCTGAAGACTTGTTACAACAACTTTTATATTATTTCCTATAGAGTTCCTTTATGTAGGGAATTCCGAAGTTATAAACCACAGATCACAACCGGTTCACCACAGCCAAACAAAATTATATCTGAACCGCTTAAATGTCACTTGCTCGCCTTCTAAAATATGCGGACGTACACGAGAATCCTGAGCCCGAAAGGATTCTTTATAGTCTGTCTGTATAAATACATTAAAATAATATACTTATAACTATATAATAAAGCTGACTGAAGAATTTTTGTCTAGTTGGAATGAAAAAAATATCGGAATGGATAGGTAATAGGTTATCCCAAATTATTTTGTTAATGAAACATTAAAGGATATTTAAATAATGGAGTAGAACTACGGCAGGTCCAGGAATTCCTACCCAATTTTCATGATTTTTGAAAAAAAAATCAGCAAATGTTATTAGTACAAAGATGATTTTTTTCAATAAGAAGAAACAAAGGCAGTTTTTTAAACTCGAAGATAAATCAGTATAGTTAAGTTGTGGTTAACGTTTCCCGACCTGCCCCAATTAGAGGCATAACCTCCATGCACCGGAATCCCATTCATCGGATTCTTGCCTCTTTGTGAGACACACAGATTCCTTCGCCCTTTAATTGGATTTAGAACGCCGCTGTGATTATGTTCATCATTTTAATATTCCTATATTTTGATTTTAATACATTAAGTCACTACTAGTACATACTTCGTTAAATGTAGGTTAAGCTTAAAATTTGTAGTTTTGTTTGCCTTCATATTTCCAAATTTCATATCAGTGTGTCAATTTTAATGTACGCACAATATAGTTATGTATACGAGTAAACGACCTTTTTTGTTTGTCAAGAGTTTTTGTTCATAATTATCAAACATAATTACAAAGGCGAGTTCCAAACTTCCTTTTTCTTTGAAATATTTCAGTAATGAGGTCATAAGTAAAAAGTTTATCTCAAAAATTTATAGCAACTTAAAAATTAGGCAACTTTGAAAGTAAGAGCACCGCATGAAACTTTTATGCCCGCTTGGGTAAGTTGCCGACTCAAATCGTTATAAATCTTTTACCATTACTCTAACAAGGTTGAAAATATTCAGAGCCAAGTCGCTGGCTACTTGTGAAAATTTTACGCTTGTTAACTTTAATACTTGTCAACAACTCGAGCAATTAGAGAAGGGTGGCCACTCATTTTTCTAAACATTGACCGTAATATTATTTAATTATGAATTACGAATATTTTTGACGTAAATTTAATATGAAATCGCCTGTTTATATCAACGACGTGACGGAATATTTTTATTTACATTTCTTGTATCAACTAAAACTTACCAACAAATAACAGTCGTGATTCGTTAATGCTGCTATTTCTTTGTTCTGTGTAGGTATTTATTGTTTACATACATATGATACATCAAAATGAAATTATTTATACATTGGTAATGTGTCGAATAGTGTATTGTTGTAAACTACTTATCAAAACCACGGATTTACAATTTTACTTTTTTATTTTTAATAACAAAGATACATCAATTAGAACAATTTATTGAGAGTTATTTATATTTACTATATAAAAATCGTAATTAGTGCTAGGCTAATGGAAAAAAAAAACCTGTAAAAGCTCAGATAGAATATTCTAACGCTAACGCGACATAGATTAAAACCTGATTTATTACCGCAATTAAGGTCGCGCTTATCTGCGTCCTACTAAATTGTCTATTAAAGCGGGGTGTATAACCCCACCTGTATAAAACGTTAACTTTAAAGCAGAAGGCTTATGGTACCGCGAACTATTAAATACAAAGGAAAGTCAGAAGGTTGTACAGAATTTGTGGCGAGAATATTTTAATAAGCTTATATATAGAGTACTCTTTTTCACGTAAAAACGAATTATATAATGATAGTATATTATGTCTCAAAGCTACAAACTACTAAAATTTCGGAACGGAAATGCCGAAAGAAACTCATAAAACAGTCTTGGTCGCCTAACATGCTAGAGCTATTTATTATCTTTATATTTTCATAAGCAACTAGTATAATATTTAACAATTATCAATGAAATAGGTACATAATGGGTTAAGAACCTCGTTATGTGGCATAGAAAAATTAATCATCATATTATTAACCCTTCAACAAACCTCTGAGTTTCGAGGGCTCTTGAGCTGGAAAACGGAACTTGCGCATTTAGTGAATGTTGCTCAGTGACAAATATAATTAATACACATATAATTCACTCGTTGAACCGGTCATTCTGCAATATTCTGAATTGCAAAAACCGCAACGAAAAATAATGAATTAATAATCACTATTTAATGCATTTATGAATACCAATATTAGTAACCAATTAACTAGTACCTGGTGTATTTTAAAATGTAGACAGACATGTTAAATTATAACTCATTTAAAAAATATGTAATTTAAGTAGGATAATTGGAATTCGAATAATTAAAAATTTAAATATAGATACAATACAAATCATTCTATACATTTATCGAAATTATTATCAATCTCTTCATACTTGTCTATCGTATTACTCAAAGAGTAACCACACCATATCATGTCATTTGCAAAAAAACAACAAAATCAATAGTTTCTTTAAAAAAAGATCTTCACAAGCACTATGGGGCTGATTTGGGGTGATCGGCACCACCAGGGATTGGACCTCAACTTTCAGATAAAACATTGCTGAGAAGAAACGTAAAATGTACAATTTTATAATATTGGTCCATGTGATTCCAGAATTTAGGGATTTCTCATCGGAGGGCACTAAGTAGCTAGTTCAAATTATTTACGAATAATTCAGCTGCGCTGCACTGGCTCGGCCGTGGCAGCCATATTGGTAAGTCTCATAATGCCAAACTAGTTTACCTCATTGACCGGCAAAGAGGCGGTCACTCAGTAGACTTTCAATTTCACAGCACCAGCCGACCTCGCCACCACCACGCCTTGCTGCCATTCACATACCATACTTGGTCGCGATTAAAACTTGTTTTCTATTCGATATCCATGATATAATAACGTGCAAGCTATATTTTTTAAACTGAATGCAAAAGTTAGGTACATATCAAAAATGTCTATATGAGTACTTAAACCATGCAAATGAAAATTAAGAATTATGAGGTTCTAAGGACCTTATAACATTATTACAACCATAATGCTAATTAAATCTTTGATATTAATTTTAAGTAATAAATACCGTATTAAACTCAAGTGCTCACCTAAGTATCTGATAATAATTATACCCTGCCAAAATTAATTAACTTTCAAACGTTGTTTTTGTGGTGTGTACTTAGATATTTTAGCTACTTTTCTCTCCGTAAATTAATTTTTGATCTCCTTTGTGCGTTAGAAGTTGCTATCGTTCCTTTGTTCATGGTATGCACAAAGAATACTCGTATGAGAAGGTGATGCTTAGTCAAAGTGCGCCTAAATAAATTTTTACACTTTCGATGCTTAGTCAAAGTGTGTCTAAAGAAACTTTTACGTAGGTAGGTAGCAATTCTCACAAAATAGACGTCGAGAAGGATCGAATATCGCACCATCGCCAACCTTTCTACGTTAAGTTTTTAGACGAATCTCTGTGAATTCACCATTACCACTATCTGCGGTGATAAAGTTTTGAAAACATCATAGAAACCACAACTTTGTACGAAGAGGAACTCCTATAGATGGAATTACCTGTAGTGTAAATTTTAGATACCACTGATGCTTAGTAATTCAAATTATAGTTACATGTTGATGAGATTTACAATGGGAAAACTAAGACTATGAATACAAAACACTAGTCATCGTTAAATAAACGTAGTTCTTCCAAGCGCATACGATTCATTTGCTTGAACCCGAGCCGTCATGGGGAAGGGAACGTATAATGGAAACGCTTGACAATGACAAGGAAGTTCCGGTATTCTTGGGTGTCCAATTATTTTCGCAAATCGCTCCACTGCTAATTTGACTTTTTGTCTTTAGTAAGAATCCTCAATTTCTGCAACTGATGCGATGGTATAATCTCATGATGGTTGAAAATGGCGCGTTACCATGATATCTTTTATTAGCTGAGGATGTGTACGGAAAAATAAATATAAATTCAATATCAAGCAAGCTTTTCTATGTTACAAATACTATTTTATACAAGACATCTATGATTTTGTTTACTTCAAACAAGAGGTATAAATAATCAAAAGTTGTGGCCCAGATTGACCCAATTCCAGGCAGTGGTGGCGGGGAACGGGCTTATCATTCTAGATGGAATAACAACTGTAAACAACACTCAGGGAAACGAATTGGGGTTTGTTTATCGCGTAAACATTTGTCTTATAGCAGTTCATATTGAACTAGAGTTCCGCCTTTTCCCGCTCAATCTAAAAGTTCCTTGTTATTAATTTAGTCGAGATTGTTTTGAATAAATTTATCATATTGTACATACTAGCTGTTGTTCTGAATTTTCTCCACGTTTCTTATTGTAAATTGAAGTAACCTCATTAGTTAATTCATCAACTTTCATTTTCTGTACAAAAACTAGAAAATAATTCAATCAGAACCATACCAAGCATACTATTTTGTAAATTCACTGAAACTGTAAATATACCTATACTTCCAATGCACAATATTGAAAATACGCTAAATGTGGCTCAATGTTGAGAAGTCATTCAGTACCCCCTTCGGGTTACGCGAGCTAAGGTTTGTTACTAATATAGAATCAGAAATATAACTATTATTAAATCTTTTCGATTTGCGAATGAGTTTTTTTCAGTATTAAAAATATATTCGGTATGATGTTTTCGGTTGATAGTTTCGATAAAATACTGCAGTGGCTTTGCAGCGAGCGCCGCATCATCTCCAATTTCGCGTTAGTGGTAGTAAAGCGAATTGAACGATTTCTGTTCATGATCGTACAGTGAGAAATTTAATCTTATATAGATAGATAGATCAACACTTGATTGCACCATTTACAGAAAAGAACATACAAAATAGTGACATATCTATTAAATCTGACGCGTCGGATAGAGAGTGGAGGGTTCATGCACTGAATAGACAGAAATGGCGGACCAGAGGGGAGGCCTTTGCCCAACAGTGGGATAGTATAGGCTAACAAAAAAAACTAAACTTGACAATGTAATGTAATCAAATAAATCGTTAAGTTTAGCGCCTATATATGGCACACTAGCTGATGCCCGCGGCTTCGCCCGCGTGAATTTCCCACGGGAACAGTGCTTTTTCCTGGGATAAAAAGTAGCCTATGCGCTATTCCAGGTCATTATCTACCTCTGTACCAAATTTCATCGAAATCCGTCCAGTAGATTTTGCGTGATTGAGTAACAAACATCCTCACAAACTCACAAACTCACATCCAAACATTCGCATTTATAATATTAGTATGGATATAGTATATAGTATATAGTATATAGTATATAGTATATAGTATATAGTATATAGTATATAGTATATAGTATATAGTATATAGTATATAGTATATAGTATATAGTATATAGTATATAGTATATAGTATATAGTATATAGTATATAGTATACTAGCTTTTGCCCGCGGCTTCGCCCGCGTGAATTTCCCACGGGAACAGTGCTTTTTCCCGGGATAAAAAGTAGCCTATGTGCTATTCCAGGTCATTATCTACCTCTGTACCAAATTTCATCGAAATCCGTCCAGTAGATTTTGCGTGATTGAGTAACAAACATCCTCACAAACTCACAAACTCACAAACTCACAAACTCACAAATTCACAAACTCACAAACTCACATCCAAACTTTCGCATTTATAATATTAGTATGGATAGTATAGATTAATCAATGTTGTTACTAAGAGCGCAAACATTTATTGCACCAATTAAAATAACAATGTCTATTAATACAATACAAGGTCCTATCTATTGGGCAAAGACTTATCGCTATCATATTATTGCTTTACATAACAAATAATTCTTAAGTACCCCCGTCGGTATCCCAAAGACAATATTCGCGTACAATAATACTCTATCATTAGCTGATATCTCTGGAGGCACTATTAAGACCCGACCGATAAGATCGCAAGTATGCGAGTGTACTTGTACCTGTCAGTAGTTTGCTGCTACTTAGTGCCTCTAAGATCTTAAAGAGCTTTACGTGACAGACTCCGAAGAGCGGGGATCACGATGAAGTGTAGATTTAGACAACAACATTAGGTTGAGAGAGAGTAAATTACTAGTGGGTGGTAGTGCGAATACATAAGCAAATACCTACAAATAAATATTACATACCTACCCATCTATATAAACATACATACATACTTATAAATCGCTAGGGCCTACCCCCACGGGAAAAAGGCGTGATAATATGTATATGTGTACTTATAAATATCTATACATATGTAATTTACCTATAACTGAATTAGGTATATTAGATATATTGTGGTATTACAAAAAATAAAACATTATTCAAAACAATATTTGATTAAGAAATTAGATTACTTCGCCCATTCAAGTAGGCCATTTTAATAAAAATGAAACCACCAACACTTTCCTCTAGAGAGGTAGTAAATGTAACAAGCAGCAGTTTTCTGCAAGCAAAATACTTTTATATTCTCGTATCAGATACAAATATTAATATTCAAGTATCGAACTTTGTACGAAACATCTCAATTTTTGAAACTCTTGCTTCGTTCTGCGAAATGTGACGGAATTTCAATATCGCCTGGAGTCGGTTCTTTGTCGACTTTCAATCGACGCAAAAAGTACAAGTAAGATATTTCATATATCGGAAAGCGAGCGGCTATGCCCACACATCGCGTACTACATTCGATATGGAACCGTCATTTTTCTTGTTCGAAGAGAGATGCCAGGGAAGCAATAACTTCCAGGGAAATTGGATGGCGAATAAATATTACATCTTCAATTACTTAGACACAGTTATTGAAAAAGCGGAGACGTACATCTATCTCGGTTCAGTTAGCATAACATCAAAAGATATTGTTTTCGAAGAAAAATAAAATAGACGTCTGGATAAAATTACATTTTGTGAATATGAACTTTGGTCGTGAAAGTAAAAGACGTAGCAATAAATTTTCATGGACTTCTACGTTACAAAACATGCCAAATTATTTTGAGAAATATTACACAAAAAATAAACTTAAATATCATTGCAAAATTTTCTCAGTTAACAAGATTACATTTAACTTTCAAAATAATTTCTCAATTATAAATTTAATTAATATTCATGCGAGAGCAATTTAGACAATTCAAAATTCGAGCTTTCACAATACAATTTATATTGCGAACATTCAATTGATTCGTGCAACTTTTCTGAACATAGAATTTATCAAGCGAATACAACATGTGAAGAAATTCGTTCAAGAATACCTATCGGTGTTGTAACGCACATGTCAGCGTATCCAAGCGTGAACGCTGTGGCATGTACAGTCACCAACACATCAAGCCATACAAATATAACGCAATTCAGCGTTTATTGCCGTGATATAAGTGTTCCTATGGAGCAAGTTCCTGTGATAACATTGTTCCTAATGTATTGTAGGTCTCTCTTGCTAAACAAAGTTACATAATCAATCACATTTATTAGCAGTTAAGATCAATCATTGTTATTTGTCGAAAGATAAAAATTGGCATTACGTAATTTAATTAAATGTTACCATCGGTGATGTATCCGAAATCAATACCCAAATCAATTACTGTATGTTGATATAACTATACTGTTCAATCTTTTCCAAATAAAAGTTTGTTCCTTCGTGTTGTTGGTGTTTTAATAAAAAGTGCAGCAGTACATTAATTAGTTTACAACATGACATAAAATGGAATTTGGTCTCAAACAGATTGGCCAAAGCCGACCTCAGTTGAACCGGATAAAATTTATTGGTAAGCTCGGATATGCCCATGCATGCGTGAATGATTCACGGGTTGGACCTGGCTGGTCATGAAACGTGGAAAGTACAGAAATATTGTTATTCGTTTATTTATACTTCATTTTTTTATCTATCTGTACAATTCTTCGATAGTTCATAGCGTAGTTGACGTCACTGAACATTATAGTCTGTCAAAATGCTAGGTCTGTCAGATAGTATGACACTGTAATAAGTTGTCAAATTTAAATGACAAAATTGTGTTATCTGGCAGACCTCACTCGCCAGTAGCGCCAACTAGTGAGCGGAAAACGATAACCCTCCCGTCGATAGATTAGAGTAAAATTCAATCATTTCCCACATTCCAAAGAGTTTCAGTTTTAAAGTAACCAAACATCAATAGAAGTTATACATAGAATTTACAGTGTTTACCATATTATATAACTATGGATAATTATTTTAAAATTTAAAAGAACTAAAACTACCTTAAATACTAATAATACCTATAAACATTTACTATATTGTTTTGAGTTTGTAGATGACATGGTTTCATGCCTTCTTATCGAATGTGTTATTACTAATACTGGCGTCAGATTTTATTTGCCTAAAGGCATCTGACATGACTTTTACGACTACCGCCATGTAGTAGCAGTAGCCATATACACACTAATAAACTAAACAGTTAGCCAATGTGCAGATTTCCTCAAGATGTTTTCCTTCACCGGAAGCAGGTGGTGGTCTATGAGAAAACTACCCTATATGAGTCAAATTGGTCTACATCATTAACACAGGTAGGTTTTGAACCCGGGTCCTATCCGACCTCAGGCGGGTGTCATTACCACTTGGCCACCACCGCTTCACTACACTTCATGCCTCAGATGTTATTTTACGTGACAATAAAGTCAAACAGCAAGCTGCATAATATCTACACTGTAGGTGTTCTATGACTGGTGCAGTGAGTCGACATCGCGTGGGTTGCGCCACGCAGCCACAGCCACCATGACATTCCGCGGCGGTCACATACCGCACATCGTCGTCGTCGCACTGTCATTTTCATAAATTTCGCGCATAATGTCATTTTTATTCGCAATGAGATGCAAAAGAAATTCGAAATTTCGTGCGTAGTTTTCCGTGACTACGGATTTTATAGTTCTATGAGTGACAAATGAGTTAGTAAAAACAAAACAAGTTTTTCGTAACACATTTTTTTTATTGAAGAAAGTCTAGTCTAGTTTTAAAAAATTATCGCAATCGATGCATCTATTTAAATGAGTTAGGTACTTTTACAATTATCACTCATTTATAAATTAAATTTCTCTATTAAGATTAATGAATCATATAAGAAGGTTTATACAAGGAAAATTGGAACCAACCACGCCTTATGTTTGTTTCTAATCCGTGTTAGTAAGTATTATGTAAAGTATGTGCTAAAAACAAAAGTTTAATTATTATAAATTTAATGAACGATGAAGCCCAATATAGTCAATGAAAATTCACATAAATGAATAATGTTGCTAATTACTAGGGTCAAGTAATATTTGAAGGTGAAAGTAGAAAGTATTTGTTTGGTATCTATTGATATTTGCATTAGAAATCTGTGAAACACACGTTGCTTTCTCACACGGAGATTCAACCAACGCATCAATAGACCGAGGAATCTTTTGTTCACTAATATAATCTTTCTTTAGCTCTTATTTGTAAAATAGAGGAAGTTGAACCTCCGAAGTATTAAAGAAATGTTTTGATAAAAAGGTCGATTTTGTCCATGATGTCGTATTTAATTAGTAAAAATATTCCAAAAGTAAATAAAAACTAAAAAATATTTTGTATTAGATTATGTTTGGTGTTGTAGCTATAGCTTTTCATCTTATAATGTTGTTGACATTTCCCTATTTATATCCGTAGACCACACTCATAAAAGATTTACGAAATCTATATGTAACCTTTATTTATTTATTTTTTTTATAACATAGGGCGGCAAACGAGCAAGCGGGTCACCTGATGGTAGGCGATCACCGCTGCCCATGTACTACTGCAACACCAGCGCAGGGGTATCACAAGAGTGTTGCCGGCCTTTCAAGAAGATGTATATAGACTCATTTTTTGAAGGTTCCAATGTCGTATCGGTTCGGGAATACCGCCGCAGGAAGTTGGTTCCACAGTTTGGTCGTACGTGGCACGAAGTGTCTTTTAAAACGTACGGTGGTTGACAGCCAGTCATCCAGATGGTATGGATGAAACTTCAGCCTGTGACGGATGGTACGGTGGTGAAATTCTGCGGCAGGTATTACGTCGAACAATTCATCAGAGCACTCCCCATGATACATTCGGTAAAGAATGCACAAGGATGCGACATCCCTACGCAGAGCCAGAGGATCGAGACGGCTGACTAGATTCTCGTCATCGACGATGCGAATCGCACGACGTACCTCACTACCTACGTACCTCATTATTTTTTTAAATACTCATAAATGTTAACAAACCGCTCGTAGATAAAAAATAGAGATAATAGGGAAGGAACACTTCGAGAAAAATGGGGTCAAAACTTCAGAAGACGTCTAGCCAATGACTACGACGGGCTTATAACAAATAGGAACTCATTTATACAGCTTCAGTAAGAGGGTCAAGGTTCTATCATTTGTTCCCTCGACTTTTAAACGTGCAAATACATCGCTGAAGGTCCTGAGATCTTCTCTGAATGTATGGCCAACATGAATACTGTAGGGTGTACGGATCATTTTAGATTTTTTCGCCTTTAACTTTTTCACTCTACATCGGAGTACCCACTAGAATCTGAAAAAGTAATTGAGACTTTTCATGGAAACCGTATTCAGTGAAAAATAATAAAATTATAGAGCTCATAAATATAAATATCAGGATTTAACGATCCAATAAAACAAGATACCTCATGGCGTCAATTTTATGATTTACGTCTCAATTTATAGTTATCTTATTTTTTGTTGAGTTTGTAATTTTTTAATACAATAGTTATTATTATACGTACAAGTTTCCTTAAATTAATTTGGTATTGAATAAATTATATCAGTTTGTGACTTTGAATCAATCGCATATCATGGGACTTTCAAACTAAATTTTAGTTTTCTTTTAATCAATCATGAACTTCGTATATTCAATCATAAACAACAATGGGGACCACTAGTACTTAGAAATCCCATGACCCACCAGGGAAACCATGTAGTCGACCTACGGTCCGAGGAGAAAATTTCATACTACTAGAGGCTAGTCTCCGCTTTATAGGTACTGTGATTCTGCCGAGCAACGAAGTACCCTGATTCACTATAAAAGAGTACTAACAAGCACCTAACTTCTTAATCAGGCCAGATTGCAACGCGTCAACACACCTATCACAAAATAAGAAAAGTACAAAAGGATACTTTAACATTTTTAATTTATTTTAACTTAATATATCAACTACATATAAAATATTTATGCGATTTGTATGCATTTATAGCTGCTAGAGTTCGGTCTCTTACGTTACGAGTCATTATATTACGTGTATTAGCACAGTGCTTAAGAAGAAGTAGCATTAATTCGTTTCCAACAATGCCTTTATTAGACCCACTTAAGCTTACCCCAAAGGTCAACTATTAGATAATGCTTTTGCATTGCAAGTCCATCTATTGTGCCATACATTGTATTTGTGCAATAAAGGTTAAACAAGAAGAACAATTAATAATGTTCTGTACTCACACTATTTTATATTCGTATGAAGCAATAACGTGAAATGTTAATGGCTTCAATTAAATGCAGGTACTCGCTGAAATGGCTCCACAATATGACGCTGCATATAGGAATTTTAATATCGACCTCATAGTGGTAGGTACGTCTAGCAGACTGCACTCAAATGATGCATTTCCTATGTTTAAAAGTAGTCTAGTCATATCTATTAAAACATGAGGAACTATTGTTTTTAATATCCAGTCTTTCTGTGGATCACATTGAAAAGGTTAGTTAATCACGGTTAAAAAACGAGAATTATAATTTTGAAAAATATTATGTTTGTGATTTAAGCAATATGCTTTAACTTTAAGTGCTCATTTTTAGAATCCTATAATACGTAGCTATTAATATTTATACATTTTTTGTACCCACCATTTAGAGGAAACGAGTGGAATTTCGTTCACAGTTTTCACAAAAACTTTATTTAATCTATACAGTTGTAATGTTGATAAGATAGAGTTTGTAAAAAATTTGTGCTTACACAAAACATCAGAAAGATAAACCGACCAGACAACTAAATATTTTAGCTTAGCTTTTTCACAACTTAAGATTGATATCCTTTGAGGCTTGGTGTTGTCACAAACAAAACAAAAGATTCCCGGCTTCGTAGAGACACTAACAGTCCCTTAGAGAAAAATGCTTTTGATTTTTTGCTTACACACGCCTTGTTTAGCCGGGGTTTAAATGGTCGTTTAATCCCCTTCCGGGAAATTAGAGGCATGGTGTAACATCTGGGCTTTACTTAGTCAGTTTTAAGCTAATGTTGTTTTCCTCCCACTAATCTGTAATTTATATTTGATATATTCTGGACAAACAACGTAAGTTACCCACATTACCTACATCAAGTTTTGGGTAAGTGTCAAACTTTGGTTGAGACAGCTTAACTTCGTAATAAGTTCATTTTAGTTAACATGTAAGTTACTGTAAAAGAGGATTAAAATGAATGTTTTTTTTTATTATTAATTTATATATTGAATTAAGACGTATGATCTATATCAAATATTTTAAATTTATGTAGCAACCTTAATTTATTTTCCTCAAATAAAAATGGTTCAAATTTAATTTAATTTGTTAATCATAACTTGTGAATCAACTTTAATTGATTAATCATGTACCTATTCCTTATCAAGTCTCCAGTCAGTCTATGAAAAAAATAGAATAGCAAAATACTTAATTAACAGCTAGCGGAGAACTAACAACCCATTTGGAAGCAAGAGATACGACTGTAAAAATAATGGAATGCGCAATCCCCAACAAGGAAATTAAAAACAAGTCCATTGCAATGTTTTCCGCAAATAAATGAGCTTCGCTTTCAAGTGGCGTTTATTGCTTATCTCAAGGAGGGTGATAGCATTATTGCTCGCGCAAAAAAACTTGTGTCTTTGAACCTTGGCAACGCGGCTTGGAACCCAGCCAATGTCATCGCTTGAGGCCTCGTAAAAGCAAAAACTTAAAATGAATTTTAAAATTTCTTTTTTCTCTTTTCAATCGTACATTGGCAAAACATGTCTTGACATTATAATTCGTTTGAGCAAATATTTTCACAGAAGATAAAGAAAATGTTAAGATCCAAATTTTTCTCTAAATCTTGACGAACCCAATACTTCTAGATAGGTAAGTCATGAACATGTGTGATTTATTTCATAACTATCTCTGGGGTGATGGTCTTCTCAAAGAACTATGCAAACAAAAAATTGAGACTGTCTGATCTTCTGTCTGCATTTTTTTAAAGCCGCGTAGCTACAAAAACGTGATTGAATGAAGAAACTTTTCCAATTTATAATTTAAATAAGAATCGGCCGTCCTCAACTTATAATGCGTTAATCCTGTCTGTAACTATTTTAATTATAAAACAATCACAATATTTTTTAAGAAAAGATAAAGTGTATCTAACTATTTCAATTATAAAACAATCACTTTAGCTCAGCTTGCAAAAAATAACAAAAAAGTATTTTATTCCACTCGCCAGACCACTGAAATTATCAGACACGAAAAAAATTGCGTAGACAGACTGAAATTATAGAATAAAAGACAATATTTTTAGCGACAATTTTGCTTTATATTTTGAATCATTGTTGGACTTGATTTGACAAGTCATGATTGCTGAAAATCATAATAATTGTAAGATTATAAAATTTGCCCACCACTTAGCATTGTTAATGGCTTGTGATTTCTTATTCCCTTTTTTCTTTTTTGTCTCTGAGCACAATTTAGCGCAGTTGTGTAGAAATTTTTTCGTTCATCTATACCCGGGTTTCAATATATGAAGAGGCCTGATTTGCCGTTAGGAAATAGGTTATCGAAACGGGGCTGCACTCAAAACGCGCTAATATTTATGCGAAAGAAATAATTAATCATATTCCACTCACAGAAGAGTCCTTCGCTCTATTCACTGAAAGTGGCTCACGTAACAATGGAACGGTAACCCAATACGTGACAAGAAATATGATGTATTAGACACCTCATATTATTCCATATAGCAGACCCATTTGCCAACTAATTGGTTCCGACGGCACCAGTGTTGTGACTTGTGCCAGGTGAAATCGCTTATCCATTCGGGGAAGCCATACCTATATGAAATATAGGTATTCAATATTGTATGTAAACATTTTGGTGAGAAAACACGAACAAGATATAAATACTAGTATAAACCAATAGAGTCAGAATATATAGATGGCCGGCGGACCCTGGGCTCCGACGGGAGACCGAATGCGCACAGATGAGAGAGAGTCTCAATATATACATTTAATAACTTATAAGTTTTTAAGAATTTATTATTAACTAGCTATTGCCCGCGGCTTCGCCCGCGTGAATTTCCCACGGGAACATTGCTTTTTCCCGGGATGAAAGGTACCATATGTCCTTCTCAGTACTTCTGACTATGTGTATGCGAAATTTCAGGAAGATTGGTTCTGTAGATAGAGCGTGAAGAGGTTACAAACAAACAAATAAACCAACAAACAAACAAACTCACTTTCGCATTTATAATATTAGTTAGCATTTTTCAAATACGAGTATAGAGTAAAAATAAATTTATTATCTGTAATGTGTGTATATTTAAATAAAATGTTTTGTTGTTTTATGAATAAATTAATTTAATATAGATAGTACCGTGAAATAGATATTAAACAAGATTACAGTAGGTAATCTGAATATTCTAAAGAGTCAGCTTACGCTCCAATCAACACGCGATAAGTTTGACCTTTTGATCTCCAAATCCAAAATTATATTATGTCAAAACCAGATAAGCAATTAAGCTGAACAATAACGAATATGACGGTTAAATATTAATGAAACGTGAAGGTTATTTTGTATGTAAGTTCATAATATTATATTTGCAATATTATTGTAGCAAGAGTTTGCTTATGACCTAAATACAATTAATTAGATATGCATCACTAAAATGACACTAATGTCTATTAAATATGAACTTTAAACTTGTTATTTTATGTAAAAGTAAATTTTGTATAGTATAAAAACAATGATATTTATATGAGAGAGTTATTATTGTATACTTGTACATTCTAGAATAAGTCTACAACAGATCAATTTCTCCGAGGTTTCCCCCCCCCCCATTTCTTTCGTAAAAATATCGAAGAAGACCAAATTATAGTAGGCAGGTAATATCCATTCTGTGTTCAAAAAACTGCGCACGTTTACGAGCGAGTGCATTGTTTTTAAAGTACTCTCTACACCTCACGTTTTTCCCATCACAGATCCCGCTCTAGCAGGACGTGAGGTTTTTACCTAATTGTCCGATGAGGATACAGCGGCTTAAGGAATCTAATAAACGGAGACATATTTTTTCAATAACATACTCGACATACTCGTATTGCTCCAGAACAGAACACAGACCTTGCAATCAATCTTTTAGTCGCTATGGTGCAGATCAACTGTGTAAGAAGTAAGTAGGAGTATGTTATACTGATTGGCTTTGGCTGAATTATAAAATGAAAATATCGCTGATAGAAAATTAACGGAAGGATAGAGGGCAAGTGCACAAAACGAACCATTTTTACCCGAGACTTTTAGCAGCCCGAGCCGAAGGCGAGGGCTGATAGTAATG
The DNA here is from genome assembly GCA_018467065.1 of Ephestia elutella. NCBI lineage: Eukaryota > Metazoa > Arthropoda > Insecta > Lepidoptera > Pyralidae > Ephestia > Ephestia elutella. The sequence goes on from CM031578.1 coordinate 13,893,441, forward strand.
TCGAGGATAAAAATTGTTTTGTGGACGAGTTATAAACTCTGATTTTCACTTCGATTGCGAGGAAATAACACAGTAAACGCATGAAAAAAGAAGAGCTGTTTCCCGCCGCTTTATTTTTTTTAAATCTTGCGTCATTGATATTAGGCTTGGGATTAAATTAATTAAGTATCCTACCGTACTTGAATTTAATTTTAAATATCTGTTAAATCTTAAAAAAACACATAAGGCAGATAAATTAAAGTAAATATTTATAAAACAACAAATTTTATCCATGAACTTCTTATTGTGTTTGGCTGTATAGCTCATTTTCTTTGCCTTAATATAGATACATTTATGAGTAGATACGTTAATGCCCTTGTGCACAAAATTCGATTTTGTGCAGCCTATATCCTGCACAAATAAATGCACTTTCAGAGCATGAGAAGTGAAAAATCTTTTTCTTATTTGAAAAGTTAGTTTTCTATGTTTCAGATCATCATGTAAAATGACATAATAAAGATCATATTTTATCGGTCTATCAACATGTTCGATAAATCGATCGGCTCATCGATTCAAAGTCATCAAGTAAAACCGCTCATAGCTTAGATTGCGTAAGCAGCAAACTCGTCCGATGATCTCGGAGCATACGAAGGCGGATACCGTCAGGCGGCCTCTAAGTTTCCAATAATGACTCATCCGTTTGGAGAATTCTCCAAAAGAAACCCACAAATTCATCACACATTCAATGCATACCCTACCCTTTTGTAACCTTCACCGTTATTTAAATTCAGATTTGATGACTAAAAATTAAAGTCCAAACAAACTCAGATGGAGTTTGACCTAAATTGTGTGTCCATGAGTGCAGCACTTCAGTTTTATTTAAAGTGTGACTTTTTTGTGACTAAATAAACGTGCTCTTTGATTTTAAATCTGGGGCAGTTTTAGTGATATTTTACTATGTACAATTAGAATTTCGATCACGACCAGTTTCGTAATTGACAAAAAAGATAGTAACAAGAGTGACGACGAATAACAAGTATTTGTGAGAAGCCGGATCTAACAACACGGCAATGAAAAAAAACTTGTGACAAATTCTAAGGACTCTAGTTGGCTTAGAATGTATAATCCTAACTAATAATATAATAGTGAAAGTTAGTTTGTTTGTTTGTTGGTTTATTTGTTTGTTTGTTTGTTTGTTACCTCTTCACGCTTTATCTACTAAACCAATCTTTCTGAAATTTGGCATACACATAGTTAGAAGTACGGAGAAGGACATAGGGTACCTTTTATCCCGGGAAAAGGCACGGTTCCCGTGGGCGATGCCGCGGGCGAAAGCTAGTTCATTATAAATCAATACCTCATTCATCTAAAAACATCCAATCGTTTACAAGTAAATTTCATGTTCGTAATTTTAGTGGGATTTATATTAATAAATGCGTTAGTTGAACTCGGTCGTGACGATCATCGTTTCAAAACGTTGATGATATTATAATGAACGTTAGGAAAAATAATATAACTAGACAAAAATAATGGTAACAATTTGGAAGCTTGATTAAGCAACTAACATACGATGATTGCAACATAACTATTAAATTTACATACGAATGAAAGATTTTGGTACAGTAAATAATAATATTGCCAAGAAATGGTACCGATAAGAAAATATCTCTACAAAAAACAGTCAAAAGGGTAAAAAGTAGTTTCTTAAAACATAAGATTAGGTACCTACTTAAGTAGTTAACTAAATTTGAAAAAGTTTGTACACATCTTAATTATAAAACAAAATTACTTTTTCATTGTATAACGAGTGTGATGAATTTTATTCATCACACAGGAATAAATAAAGAAAAGCAATTAATTTTCACACGAGCCTGCGTACGATATCAATTAATATTCGGATGAGAAACATTCATTTTGTAATGATGTTTGTCGAGAGAATTTGCAGAACTACAAATTGGTTTACCTGCTTAATATTTACTTATAAGGGAGCGAAGATTCGAGTACGAATGTTTGCAGAATCTATAATGTGGAAGTAGACTGAAATGTAGGTGTATTTAGATTATTAGATGTACATTTCATCACATACTGGCGTTGGCAACCCGAGGTATTTATTATTTAGTCAGTTACTAGTTCCTCAAGATTAAACGCAGAAGCTTCGAGGTAAACCGATTCTATGATAATTTTAACTGAAAAAAATATGTAAGTATAGACTAAAATTCTAGAGAGTAGATAGGTCATACATGGATTTAGCGTTAACATTAATTTTGCATACAAAATCTACTCATAAGTCGAAACTCTGGTTTCGAAAGGGGCCGAAGGGATTTTTATAGGTTAATGATAACAAGCTATTACTTTTTTTATTTCGAAATTTTTTGTTTGCGCGTGGCGAACCAAATTCGATGTACCGCAGGTAGCCTATGACAAGGGAATTCGGGAAGCCTCTTGAGAATTCTGAGGGCGTATTACGTTGCTCGGCTAACATAAATTTGCAATGTTACCTAGTGTACAGACAACAGCATATCACGTAACCCCAAATAGATAGTCGCAGTAACAGTATGATCATGCTGTAGAATGTACTGAACATACTCGTAGATCACAAATTAAAATTATCATCAAGCATACATATCCCATATCTACTCTAACTATCTATTGGCCAAATAATTCAGTGTGGCCTTAGATTCTCTCGAGTTTTGGCTCTGTCTACCCCATAAGGGATATAAACGTTATACTGACTCTGTATTTGAAATAATTGAAATGTACAAAATTCGTATTGGATGTAATCCAATCCTAAATCAAAGTTTAATTCAAATAAACATATTTGGAAAATACATTCCTTTAATTTTGAAAAATAAATTGTAACTTATTGTCGAAAAGATCTCCATTGACTAGTAACGTCTCTTGCAGATTTTAAACTGCCAATAAACATGCACCATGCCTTGACTAGTCGTAAAAGTCAAAGACAACATTGTAAGTATGTACATGCCTGCTAGCTTAATTAATGGATGAGCTTATGTGAAAGCGACACACTGTCACTTATATAGAGGCATAGACAAGACATAACTCCTATGTTATGTTTATGTCTTTATGTATAGTCGAATTTAATGCTCTAGTAGGTAGCCAGGTAGTTAAATTTAAATATAAGAACACACGTCTGCCTTAGCTGTCAGTTAAGGGATAACGACCCCACAGACAGAAGTGCTCCCAGGGGAGACCCAAGTTTCTCGCTTCCCGACTTTCTCAGTCAAAGTCAAAGTGAAAACTAACAAAGTCACGGGACTCTACATTTTTTTGTCATAGAATATTATAGAGAGCTACAATATTCTATGACAAAAAAATGTAGAGTCCCGTGACTTTGACAGTTTTCAGAGGAAAAGGTTGAGGAAATTTACCCCTTGTCTGTACCTGTATCACCCGTTTGTCGCAATACGCGCTGACTGATTTGAGGTAATTTATGTATATAAATTGTATATGTTTGGAAGGCCCAAATTTGTTGCCTGTCTCGCAAGTCATTATCATGATTATGGCAGGTGTTCCAACCGCAGCTTAATATTAAAATTTACTTCAGTTGGTTAACAATAGTCTATGCTTTTAATCGTGGACATTTCGTGTACTGATTTATTCGGGAACGGGTTTTGGTAGGTGCACCACATGGCATCAGCTTCTATATATATATCTATAAGCGCAAATCTGTCAATAGTTCTATTTAGTGTAGTTCTTTATTGTGGGTCTACGAAAAAAGTTTCATAAAAAATTATCATAAAAACAGATTTGGTTATGCAGACATACCTAGTATCCATATAAGTAAAACTGGTCTATGATTAGCTGCACCTTCACATTTTAAATCTAAAAAAAAGTTAAGGTATATAAGGTAAAGTATAATGAAATACTAAGAATACAAAAATATATTTAAAATATTGGCAAATATAAATGATAAAAACGAAGGTAAACATGCGAATAACGTACTTACCAATAAATAAAGTGACAATCCAATCAAAAATAAATCACTACAAAACACAAAGATGGACAATCCAGGGAACACCAAGGCCAGGATAAGAAAACAATACCTATAATAAAATAAAATCACCAGAGTCCAACAGGATCGCACTCAAACACGCCGCACCACGCTCTCTGATCGCCGCGATTTACAGTTTTGTCTATAGATGGCAGAACGAAGGCTCAGTAATTTACAGTTCTTTCATAATCAATGTGTGGGTGTCGTAATATTTACGTAATTTTTTTCAGTCTGTCAGATGGTCGCGATGTAGTGTGAGCAACAACGAATGAACCGCTCCCGGTGAACGCACGGGCCGCACTGCTTACCCATAACAGCAAAAGGTCGTTCGTTACCCACATTCTCTTTCCGCGCAAGCCTTCCCAAGTTCGAGAGAGACGCAACATCAACAGGTTCAACATATAATAAGTTGGAAAGGGATAGCGATATCGCAGCCTCAGGAAAACCCGAATTTGAGACTTGATAGTTCTAACTTGAGACCGTGCCTTTGTGAATTATTTGAAAGGTATGCCAAGTCGTTGCACAAGCATGTGGGTAAACGGAAATAAAAACAGTTTAATTGTTATAGAGTAGTTAAAAAGTACTGTTTGCAAGGTAACCGTGTCTAACATAACAGATGTTAGAGCTTTCTGTGCTCTTTGGTTTGGAGAAGTGACCATGCGTCTTAAAATGACTTCTATCCGGACATGCATATGGGTTGTTCACAAATGAAAAATTTTCATTTTCAGTAATATCCGCATAACCGTAATAGAAGTTGCTAAAATTTTTATAAAATGCTAAAGTTATGCGAATGTAAACCTATTTGTTACCTACTCTATCACGACAAAACACGGGGCGAATTTTTATAAAAATTTGTATCTATAACATAACACAAGGGTATTTTTTTCGAAATGCGCAAGTTATATAGCCCCGAGGCGCTGCGTAGTATTATAATAGCGAAAGAAATTTATGGATTCAAGATAAAACTGAGCGCTATTGATGAATATTTTGTCAAGTATACGATTTTGACAAGTATAAGATTTTTATAGGTAAGATGTTTTTCGAGAATAAATTTTATGATAAAAAGCTATAAGTAATAAAAAAACACGTCGACAATGTATATGTGCCAAACCATTTTGTCTATTTGAAGAGGGTTAACTAAGAATTATTTGTACCGAAATAGTTCTAAGTAGATAATTTTAAACACACTTACTTCTTTTCCATTTCTAGTTACTTATAATTATGATTTTCATATTAAAATAATAGATAGAGACCTACCTAGAGAGAGTCTAGAGAGATACCTATTCCTATTTCAATATCTATATTACCTCATTGGAAAGCAACAGTTTGAACGATATTTATCCTAGTAAGAAAGCAATGTTTTATTTCAAAATCGTTGATGATCATGTAAAAATTAGAAATCTGTGACCATTCGGGAAAAAATGAGACTTGACGACGCGCCGTCGCCCTTCGATCCCTTCATTGCAGAAAATAGTGACATGGCGTTTTGCACGTAAACGTTTTGTGGCGTGTATGAAATATGGCGTAGACTTTAGACACCATTTATCATCATAAAAACACGAAAGTGAGTCGCTCGCACGTTACCAACAGAGACACGGATAGAAATAGATAATATAATATTTTAGTAAAAAAAATATCAATCTAATTTTAGTCAGAACATCGTCCAAAACCTATTATATTTTATTTAATCAAATGTTTACAAAAAATAATAAAGCTAATGACAATTATTATCTAATTTAATTCAATATTCTACAGGAAAAAATATCTTCTTTTTATGCCTACTATGAAACAGACAGTATTATTAAGTTAAAAGTGTAATGGATGGTATTATTAAGTTAAAAGTGTAATGGATGGTGCAAAGGATGGCCATTGCGATTCAACGCGGCAATGCGGCCAGCATCTTGGGCACCTTTGCACCGGAAACCTTGGGTGGCGGACTCTAGTCATAAGAAGATTTGTTTTTAAGTTTTATGACAAATTATGTACTAGCATAGTAATTATACATCATAGAAGTTCCAATTAGGTATTTAAGTTTATATCTAATTGAGAATAACCAATATGTGTTTCGTTTGAAATAAAATATGTGTAAGGACAATGATGACCTCTGTATAAAGTGTAATAAGTATATGCATACTACGTGCGTTGCCTAAATTAAAAAAAATCGTCAATATTTTTTACGTCGTCGTCTATGGTGCGTTTTTCCTGGATGATCTCTCATATATTTTTATATATTTTTCATAGAAATAGATTTCTTGATATTTTCCATAGATATATAGATTCCATAGATATACTGACATTTTCTACATTACGTGGGAATTTAGTTCTACGAGTAGCATTGAAGAGAAAGCGCCTTGTCTTATCTCTACAATTGTAGTTGCTCTAAGTCATAAGCAACTTTAGTATGTGGGCAATGACTCGTAATAGCGTTGGCTCAGCACAAAAAGATTTCATAGTTTGTCATTTAACTTTTTCTTTATGCACGATATATTACACACCACACACACTTTTACTTTTCTTCATATAACATGATTCTTTGGACAAAATATGGACAAGTGAGTAATTTATTGTTAAAAAATTATCAAACCACACTCAAAAAATCTCAAATAAACATGTCAGTATACTTGCTGCGCCTCAAAGCTTCGCTCCGGTGGGAATTTCGGGATAAAAAAGACCTATCCTATGTGCTGCTTGTGGTATTTTTCTACCCTTGTCCCAAATTTCATCGAAACCCGTCTAATACAGTTTTGAGAAACATACATTCGAAACTGTTTCTATTTATAACATTTGTAAGATATGAATCATGAGTCATGAGGCAATTCTTACGTTTTATTTACAGAATATTAGGAGCGTATCAGTACTCGATTAAAACTAGCATCCCCGGAATAATTCTGTTTTAACTAGTTAAGCTCATCCCATCGTTCTGCCTAAATCTATAATTGAGCCAGGCACCCAAATAAGGATTTCGCTATGTGACTCATTTCAAATCCCCACTTTGGTATTGGGTTAAACAGGGCTTATATCATTGATTGCTGGATACCAACGGAAATCACGGATTCGTTATTAATGTTGTTTATTTTGGTGATGGCGAGACAGTTTGTACGTGAAAGGCTAAGATAAGCGAAGTATACTTAACTCTAAATGTATCAGTTCAGTGTATAGGCGCGCATCAACTAATACTAATCTTCTTCTTCTTCCTTGCTTTGGTCCTAATTTATTTGGGGTCATCTCTCCTAGTAAATTTGCGCCACGCCGTACGGTTGTGGGTTATCACTTCAACTAATACTAACTAATACATTTAGAAAAGTGAACAAAGCACTTGCTACTTAGATCTATTTCTAGGTTTTACCAGCCTAAATGTACCACTTTACCAATAGACCCAGTTGACCTGAGCTCTACATAATGTACAAAGTTAGGTTAACTGTCCCCAACTTTCCGGCATGTCCGAAATTTCCCCGGTAGTTTGGCCACATCGAAAAACAAGTGGCGCCGGCGGTTTCACTAAATTGGCAGATACTGACTCCCTGTTAAAAGTTGGTGACTGGTTAAAAGTTTTACCTGTATTTTTGATGCACAATACCTCTCATTAAGCTGAAAATAAGCTACTGCATAGGATAGAAAAGTGCAGTTTCATGCACCTTTTGTTGGTATAGGCGTATACGACAAAAATAAATCTATCTTACTTTGATATTGTATTAATTGTATTGTTCGTTTTTTTCTCATGTTTAAATAAACATATGTGGAAGGGCTGTGTGCCTATGGTTCCTGCCTGACTCAGTTGATTCTATCCCTCGTATGTGATTAGACTGCGCACGCGTTGTTCGTAATCGCACACACACACCTCCTTAAATAATTAAATTAAATAAATAATTTTATTCTTTTGAAATTATAAATCTGCTTTCATTTGTCGCGCAAATCTAACACCTTTAGTTATCTTCTATGATAGGTATATCGAAATATTGACTTAGATATAGGTAGGTATAGTAGAAGAGGGTTGTTCCCAAAGTACTCCATTCTTTTGTTCTAAAAAGATAAGAATCTCATACATGATTTCCCAAGTTACTCCACGAAATTATTATTATTAAAAAATACTTATTATTTTGTTCCCAATCTACTCCATAGGTATTTCGATTTATTCTCAATGTACTCCGCAGATTATTTGATATCAATTCTCAAAGTACTCCATCTAAATAATTATAAAATATTTCACTATGTACAGTCAGTCACAAAATCGTTCAAACAATATAGTTCTGATTAAAGTTCTGAATAAGTTCAAAATTAAAGAGAAAAAAGTTGAAAGCAAGTTTGAATTGAAAATGTGTGCATGTTAGCTTATTATAATAGATATACGAACGAATGTGAGTCGTCGCAACCTAGCTGCTAAGATGAAAATTTGATGTTAATTTTTATGTAAATATTTTAAGTTTTTTCAAAAATGTAATTTTATCAGTTACTTCTTGAGTTTCTCTCAAGCCGAATTCCTACATATCCTAACTAATATTATAAATGCGAAAGTGAGTTTGTTTGTTTGTTGGTTTGTTTGTTTGTTACCTCTTCACGCTTTATCTACTGAACCAATCTTCCTGAAATTTCGCATACACATAGCTGGAAGTAAGGAGAAGGACATAGGGTACCTTTTATCCCGGGAAAAAGCACAGTTCCCGTGGGAAATTCACGCGAGCGAGGCCGCGGGCAAAAGCTAGTATATAATAATCATGAATATCTTTGGTGGAAAATATGTAAAAAAAGTTCATTTATGAAAATGTTTTTGATTGTTTATTTTTGAATATAAATGTTGATATGTTGATTATTGAATTGTAAAGTCTTTTATTTAAAATTTTCTTTATACATAAAAAAATTGTTGCAAAGCTTTTGAGCCTGACTGTACTATACGTCAGCTACACTTTTTATTCTAATTAATGCGTTTTGATATTAAAATCGCGTGGAGTACTTTGAGAACATTTTAATATTACCGCGGAGTAGAATGAAACTTAATTTAAAATATTATTTTTTTCATGGATTAGTTTGGGAACATTTTTTGAAGTACTTTGGGAATAACCCGTAGAAGGGGTATACGGGTAACTAGTGGACTAGTGATTGCACTAAGGTCGATTTATAGTTACAAATTTGTATTTTAGGAGTATTTGTTTGTTGTTACACTTGTTAGTTTCAATTTTATAGAAATATTTTAATGATATTAAGATCCGTCGAAATACATCAATCAATCAATTTATAAAGATCACATTAAAATTCCACACTAAACCATATAACAGCCTGTTTAACCTAACCTTTTAATAGTATTGCCAATTTCATATATCTACAAAAACTAGATTATTACTCATAATTAGGAGCCAAACTAACAATGCAACTTTGAATATTTAAAATAATCAAAGCAATGCAAATACTTTGTTTATTACGTCATTGCGGTAGCACTGTTACAAATACGTACGTACAGTAAGTAAATTTCTTTGTAAATTTATCATAATCTAGTAAGTAATGATATCCACTGAATGATATCGATAATTAGGTTGTGTAACTGCGTTCTGTGAGTGTTACTAATACCGTTTAACTATATGATTTTACGATGGTTATGATATAGACATATTATATAATGAGTGGATGATAATAGGATTTTACGATCGTTAATACAGACGTGAAACTGTTTTGACTCTATTTTGATACTGAATTATATTAATTGACATTACAAAATTGCACACAAAATACTTTTTTACAGTTTTCATCCCAAGCAAGTAGAGCTACATACCTGCTTATTTATTAAACCTTTATTTCGGTTATTCATTAAGATTAATTATTATATAACTAAAACAATATAACAATATTGTTATGCAATTTTACGCTTATTCATATTGATAAGTGTTGCGATTGTCGAGATTAACTGGGTTGTATATTAAATTCATTAGCGAACTCGGAAACCTAGTTATTTAGGTCTGTTGCCAAATAGCACAACTGTAAAGTCGTTTATACACATGGAATGGGATCCGTGCTTAATTTGTAACACTACTTGATAAAGCTAATAAAAACTATTCTTTCTCTCCTAGTGTCACTATCTCGCTGTCAATATATCATATACTTACTACTTTCTCACGACTGAGGGTCGTGGTCATTATATGGAATGAAACACACACAACGACTCTCTTGGCAATTTTTATGGTGTGGTTTGCCATTGCCTTCTCAATTTCACATACTAGCTGATAATCATCAACAAGAGTGCAGGTTTCCTCACGATGTTTTCCTTCACCGGAAGCAAGTGGTGGTCGATGAAAACTAACATGAGTCAGACAAACTCACGTAGCCCGGGCAGGATTCGAACCTAAGATTTTGCATCCACAGGCGGACGCCCTAAACTCGGCCACCACCACTTACTTATATACTTACTACTAAAAGTCAGCAAAATATATATTTATTTTCTATCTCACTTGACATTCCTTTCAATAAATAATAAATGGTTGTGTTAGTAGAGCTATAAGAAAGTTACTTACGTATATTTGATACGATTGTCAAATTATCTCATGAGAAGCACAAAATTTAAAAGGCATATATTTATGAACCTACCCCACGCTACTTATGTTATACCTACCCCATCATCATCATCATAAACAGCCTTCTGTGACCCACTGCTGGGTATAGGCCTCCTTCCATCCACGCCAACCTGGGCTATCCTTCTCCAGTTGTTGCTAGCAATATTCTCAACATCGTCGACCCATCATCATAAAGTATCAAAGGAATTTTTGATCAGTGCATACAAAACAAATGACCATCAAAACAACCAAACAAGTAATATTAAAATTACCTACTTCTTTGCCTTGTCTTTTAAAAAATGAAGCATTGTATTATAATTACCTGTGTAATCTCTTTCAAGTCGCGTAGCATTGTTTAATTTACATTGCGACTTAAAAAAAAACAAAACCTCCGGTTTTGCTGCATCGATGTACGCGAAAATGTATTTGGAATTCCGCATTGCACTACATATTCGGCTACTCTATCCGTTCCATTGTCCGGATTTTTCACATCATTTATTCCGTGGGAGATATCCTCATGCATATCTGTTTGAATCAATTTCCTCAGTTTCGTCACTGGCTTATTGTGAAGCTGTTGAAAACATTATTGTGAGCGATAGAACAATTGACAAACAATTTAGAAGTATTTGATTGTAAGCAATTCAACGTTCATTGATAACTTAGAGCACAAAAACTTCCGCGCGCAGGTGTCCGTATTGCTCTATGATTGATAATGAAATTCCACAAAAGTGCAAGCATGTTTTTTTTTCACAAAAGTGTGCTAATTTAAAGTAAAATATTAGTAGCTTTGCAAGTTCTATCTTTCTACTTAAGTTTTTGTACTAAATTAAACAATATTAATCTAACCTCCATTGTCATGCATCTTCAATAAATATCAGTTTGAAATAAGTATCTGGCCATTCCACCAATTTTAAAATGGCTTAATTGTTAAGAATATATGTTCTGTAGTGTATATGTTCGTCGATATTTCGATTCAGAGTAAGTAGTCACAAAGAATTTGGCTCTAAGATTATGATAATAATACCAATCTGAATAAAACTGATGAAATCTCATGTCTAGGAAAGGAAATTATTTTATTTATCAAGAACATTTTGAAATTTTCAATTGGACTAACATGCATGCGGTGTATCGCTTCCGGCTCTGGTAGAAAAAGGCCAAGTTCTTGTAAATGCAATGTCGAAATTGTGGATGCGGAACCGGCATTGAATACTAAACTAACCTTGTGGTCGAAAACTGTTCTAAAGTATAGAAGAAAACAGTGCGTTTATGTAAGTATTTCAATATCCTTTTAGGTGCTGGAAAGAAATACATAAAGGTAAATACTAAATTCATTTTAAAATTATCTCTTTTTTTCCCTTTTTTCTTTTGGACTGGAAGAAATACTCTGGAAGAAATTTCTTCCTTTATACTTAGTTTTACTATGTGTTATGTTTCCTATCTATGTATTTGTTGTGAACAAAAATAAATAAATAAAATTAATCAAATTATTAGGACTCTTTGTTTAATTAATTAATCTTATTTCAATTATTTTTAAGGGTTTATTTATAAGTACTGTAATGAAGGAGGTCCGTCAATAGTTTTAGACCTCTTTCAGTGCATTCCATAAAGAATAATAAATTAAAAAGAAGAGTATTGAATGTTTGCAAATGTGACTCAGTCGTGTGGGATCTGAGCTACACGCAGGATCTTGTAGTGTTTGCTTATGCAATAAATATAGTATCAGTTACGAGTTGTTTAATTCAAAGTATTCAGGTAGCAGGAAGACTGCTACAAAAAGGCGCCGGGTAGCAAGTGCCCACCAAGAGTCGACGCCCCTAGGAAGTGTATGTATGAGAAAAAAAGCAACGGAAGAATAAGGGTATGAGATTGATGTAATTTTACACTGCAAGTTCGCGAGTGCTATTTTGAGTTTCCGAGAACGTGTGAGACAAACAGACAAACAGTCAAAATGGAGTCACAATGTAATTCGATTAAAATTGTGGTGAATCTTTTCGACGGTATTAAACAGGATTCCCAGGACTTTTTAAAACAATTTAAAAGGCTTGCAATTTTTAAAAAATTATCCCAACCGGAGCAGGTCGCCATTTTTTCATCGTATTTAAAGGGGGCGGCCCTTTCGTTTTATAAGTCGATTGAAGACTCGGTAAAGGATTTTAGTGATTTGGAACAGAAATTTCTAGAAGAATTTCCTCCCGTAATAAATTATGAAGAGAAATTTTACTACGCCAAGCAGGAAAGTGACGAAAATATTTTGGAATATTTTTATAGGCTGCAGGAATTAGCTGCAAAGGCTAAAATAGTGGATGAAGAAAAATATATCACGCAATTTTTAAAATCGACACAACCTTTTTATAAGCATAAATTAGCAACGTCCATTTTCGAAAGCAAGAAAAGTTTAAAGAAATTGATTATACAGTTGCAATCAATTTACGATAAAACGGAGGTGTTACCTACGCATATTCCCAGGGGAATTGAGCATATACCAAGAGGGATGAGAGAAGATTCGGCAGGAGATTCACCAGTATACAGAACTCCACAGAATGAAAGGAATAATCGATCGCCGTTTCGGGTTAGGTTCGGAACCACACCGCCGATCAGATCACATAGTCCGCCTATGAGATCGCAACAAAATCAAACGACGACGCCAAGAAGGGAATACTTTTTGAGATCATCCGCTCGACCTTCGACTTCTCAAGATATGCGGAATCAGGAAAACTACATCGCCCGTGTTGAACGCCACACAATGCGAGGCTGTTCATCGAGAGCGGTGGCGGAATGAGTGTAACAGCGTGCAACAACGTGGAGAAGAAGTGGAAGATATTGAAAAAATTGATTCGGAATTTGATAATATTGAACTTTGTAATAATGTAGTTAGTAATAGAGTTCCACTTATTTTATTACAATTTTTTAATGTAAACGTTCCCACCCTAATTGATTCAGGCGCTAGCGTGAGTTGTTTGGAATATTCCTTAGCCAAATCTTTAGGAATAGAATTTGTGCCTTTTATTTATTTGTTACGGACCGTCAATGGAGGGAGTATGCCCACGGAGGGTGTAGCATCGTGTATAGTTAAGGTTAAGGGTATCGAAATACCCATGAAATTTTATATTGTAAGGGGTTTAGCATGTCGTGTCATAGTGGGGCAAGATATTTTGCGAGAATATGGAGCTGTTGTAGATTTTGGGAAGAACAGGGTTAGTTTCAATGGGATTGAAGTAGAATTTTGTTCTCAAGTGGAAATCGAGGAATTAAAAAATAATAATAAAGAGGCGACGGTCACCCAAAATAGTTGTTTGAATTCGAATGATGCGTCTTTGTTTATTTCTGGAAGTAATTTGACATCGAATTCGGGTGATGTTCCATTGTTTTTGGGTGATGAAACAAATGAAAGTAAATGCGGTTCGAAACAAATGCATTTGTCTCGACAAGATTACGTGTACTTTTCAGCGTTGAATGACGTCCGCGAATTTGGAAATAAAGACAAAGATGATTTGAGAATCGGAGAAAACTTACCATCATCTTGTAAGGAGGATTTGTTAAAAGGTTTGAACCGGAATAAGGATCAATTTTCTTTTGATGATAAACAGATTAAAGAGAATGTGGTAGTGGGTTTTTCGAACAGAAATCCTATAGTAGAAGAGAATAAGGAAGAGATTAAGGAAACTAAGGAGGATAGACTAGAAGTATTTGCAATAGATGCGATTTCAATACAAGAAAAACAGCAGGAAGACGAGTTTTGTTCGAGAATAAGCTTAGAAATACAATCAGAGAGATCAGCTCATGGATTTCTGTTGCGCAACAATATTTTATTTAAACGAGTATTAAGGAAGGGAAAGGTTTCGGAAGTGCTCGTTCTTCCGAAAAGCTTATTCAATCAGGTGATGGAGATTTTGCATGACGACCCGTGGTCAGGAGGACATTTTGGATGGGTCAAAACGCTTGGAAAGTTTTTGTCTCGATATTTTATGCCGAAGGCGGAGAAGGGTGTTCGAGATTATGTTCGAACATGTATTCCGTGTCAAGAAAGAAAGAGTGTCAAATCTATTGCTCCTTTGGTGCCTATTTCTGTAAGACATATTATGGAAAGAGTGGGAATTGATATCTTGGGTCCATTACATATGTCTTCAAAGGGCAATAAGTTTATAATAGTAGCGTTAGAATATGTTTCCAAATATGCAGTGTGCAAAGCAGTCCCGAAGGTTACATCCGATGTAATTGTTGAGTTTTTAATCCAAGAAATCTTTTGCAGATTCGGAGGTGTCAAGGAAATATTAACCGATAGAGGTACGGTGTTTACAGCACATCAGGTGAAAGAAACTATTCAATTATTTGGCGCAAGAGCGGTAACTACGTCTGCTTTTCACCCGCAAACTGATGGTTTGGTTGAGAAGTTCAATTCTACGTTATTGGCTGCTTTATCTAAGTGTATAGAGCGTGAGCAGAATATATGGTGTAACCTGTTACCATTGGTGGTGTATGCGTACAATACGAGTATACAAGCATCCACGGGCATTGTGCCGTATACCTTATTGTATGGAAGGGATCCACAGTTGGCTTTGGATATGGAACTTGGAATAAATGTCGCTAATAATTCTAATTTTTTAGAAGAAAAGCTGTCGATGATGCGAGAGTTGACGTCGTGTGCAGTCAACAATATAAAGAAAGCTCAAAGACGTCAGAAGAGGTACTATGATAGAAAAATCAAGCTGCAATCGTTTCAGCCGGGGGATTTGGTGTTGGTGTATACTCCGAGGAGAGTTTCTGGTAAAACTTTCAAATTATGTAGATTATATAGGGGTCCTTTCGAGATAGTAAGTCGAAGGGGTGACACGAATTATAAGATAAAGAAGTTAAGGGGAAGTAAGTGCGATATTGTACATGTAAACAGATTAAAGCCCTTCCATCGTCGATCTGTCGCTTTTCCGATGTAGATTCAAGTTGGTAAGACGATAGTGTCTTGCATCAATTAGGAGAACGTACTAAAGTTGTATATTTTTGTTAATTTATTTGTGTTTCCTTTTTAGGTGTATATTATTGTTTCAGAAGGATTGGGTATTTGTGTTATAACTATGTGTATTATAACTTTATGTTTTTTCATGTATGGGGCGAGAGCCATGCAGACAGTGAAGATTACTAAATAATATAAATTTGCTTAGTTTAAAAAAAAATTGTAGGACTTCTTCAGGACTATGAAGAAGAATTTCAACATAATAGATCGTGTTAGACTTTAAGGTATTAGGTAGAAAGGTTTAGCTCCCCATAAAAAATAAATGTTTGTTCCTGTGGTAGGTAGGTCCTGGGATTTAATAGGAGTTAGTGGGGAATCTTCACATCGTGTTAACTAGGGATCGAGAAATGTATGTAGAAATAATAGAGTTGTTGAAAAGATACCTGGCACATCATGCCTACAGGTATGAAATCTTTGCTGGATTTCTCAACATACTTTGTTCTTTTTTTGTGTATTATCTCAAATGTTGGGTTTTAAGGAGGTAGATGTCATTTCGGAGAATAGTTTCATTTGGGTATTTTGTGTAGTTGAGATATGGATTTTAGGGATGCTGTTGGAAAAGGTATCTTGGGGGTCATAAATCCCTATATGATATGAGGTTTTTGTTGGGCCTCTCCAAGAGTATTTCTGGGATCTAGATCAAAATAAATTGTTAAGTTAAGTTTGTTGATTCAGAGTTGAATCAGACAGTTTGGAAAGTGGCCTTGGGGTGATGATTTTTGGGACAGTTTTTTTATCACTCGAGCACGAGGGATGAGATTTCCCTCTTGCTGGTTTCTCTCTGTTACCTGGGTCATTCTCCGAACTTATTAGATGTTAAGTAGGGATCCTGTCCATAGGTAGGCTAGGGTTTTGTTTTGTATAACTGCCGTAGGGAAAAAATAAGTTTCTCCCTTAAGAAAGAAGCTTATTTTTTTGATGAGGAGGGGGATGAATGTAATGAAGGAGGTCCGTCAATAGTTTTAGACCTCTTTCAGTGCATTCCATAAAGAATAATAAATTAAAAAGAAGAGTATTGAATGTTTGCAAATGTGACTCAGTCGTGTGGGATCTGAGCTACACGCAGGATCTTGTAGTGTTTGCTTATGCAATAAATATAGTATCAGTTACGAGTTGTTTAATTCAAAGTATTCAGGTAGCAGGAAGACTGCTACAGTACCTAATTGTCGGCAATGGCGCTTATATGCTATCTCAAACATGATTGAGATTCCAATTTAGTCTGAGATAAATAAACATGGTGTAGGCATATGTAAATAAAAATCTTTTTTCTCCGACCGTACTTTAAACCCTTATCAGGACACTCGTCCACGGGTCCACTCGACCCTGCTCATGATCGATTGATGAGGTAGGATCAGTCCGGAATCCGTGGAAGTGGGCATCATTTATATTTCATACTAAATAAGAATAATTCTGCGTAATTTCATGATAAAATGTTGTGACTGAATATTAATTAAAAAGTGGTATGCCCAAGCATAGCTCTACAGGTGATTAATGATTAGCAAATCACACTTCCAAACAGAGTCCGAAATCACACCGAAATAGAGAAATCTTGCGTGGTGCGTAGAAAACTTTTACGTCTTGTTCAATCTCAAAATCATGGCACAGTGATGTGCCGTTCCCGGGAACGTAGGAATATTCCCGGAAACGAAGGGAACGTTCCCGGGAACGTTCCCCAAAAATAGAAATATTGGGGAATATTGCAATTAAAATGTATAATTGCGATTTTTATCACTTCTAATGTAAAAAAATAATCTAAATACATATCCTCAGATAATAATTACAATATTTTTTTCAAAAATCTTCAATATTCCCTACTTTTCGGGAACGTTCCCGGGAATATTTCCAAAGGGGTTTGAAGATTTTACTATGGAGCGTGGCATACCTACTGCCGCCATTTTGTTTTTTCAAAATCGCGGCCAGCCATGGAACCTTTATAAATCGATAGCTGACATCAATACCAACAAAAAATATTAATAAAACAACCCTCGTAAAGTGTCAGGTTTCTGAGATATAAAGCGTTAAAGTTGACCACGTGATTACCATTATTTTTAATAGAGACTATAAATCGGTAATTTTTTAGAATAACACTGGGTAAATATTAATAAAATATTTTAGTAACTGATGAAAATGATATTAAAACTAGGAAATCATGCCTCATTGCCGCTTTACCTACTCCGTGGCCGCCATATTGAAGAACGTATCGCAGTGACAATCAAACGTAGTGATTACATGCTCTTTGGTGACAATCCGGCTAATCGTTGAACCGCCGCATTACAAAACGGCCCTGTTTTGTAAAACGGCTAGCCGTAATGTAATACAATCCGACTGCGACATTGTATATATTAAAACAATAAAATACAATACATAATCATTTTAAAGATGCGAGCGAAACACCTACACACTGCTGGCGGGTGAGGCGAGGTGTATGGACGGTGGGGGAGGTGCGCCCGCGCTACCCCGCACCACCCCGCGCCACGCCACATTATACCCCCAACAGCCCCAACTCCTGCACTCAGTTTGCTACCTGCGTTCTTTCTATGCGGAAGTAAATGCCTCTCTGTGTGATTTACACGTTATTTCGTTATTTTTCATTGTTGGATTTGTTGTTCATTTAAGTTTTACTGTTGTTTTTGTTTGTTATTGACTTATTTGTTTTGGTACCGAAATGTCACCTTCAAGACGTTGTTATTTTTGTGGAATAAGTACTATTCACTATGGACCGAGGCGTAGATCTCGTGCACCTGTACGGTCTTATCAACTGACCGATGACTTCTTATCGGAGCACCCATCCGTTATGGAATACGCTCACCACATTTTTGAGGAGCCGCAGGTTTGTACCTCTTTAATAACCTTAGGTACTTTATCATTATTTCATTAGACACTTCTTAGCTACATACATACCTAGTTCCATAAAAAATGTTTTAAGGTGCTTTCACACAGCAGTTAGATAATATTGCATATAACATTTGTTATCCTACTTTCTTAGTCAAATTGTAACAAAAGTAGTAAATCGTTCGTGATATTATAATTACATTTTATGCAACATGATAAAAAAATCATAACTTTATTATAACATCCGAGCGAAACCAGAAGGTAGCGGAAGAACGCCAGGAGGTTACAGAATGATACTTAAGTATACGATTTTAAACAACAAGTACCTAAATAAAACCATTGTGAGGGTTTAGTGTCATTTAACAATCGGAAGCAAATGACTTTTATAGAATGTTATCGTGTTATACAATGTTATTTGTGTGGGAATACCTCTGGGTTATAATGCTTTAGGTTTTGTTAAGTTTTTTAACTTCAATCTTATAAAACAGTGATCCTATAAGGGTTCCGTTTTTTTCCTTTCGATGTAAGGAACCTTAAAAAGGATTTATGTGCGTGTGGTGTTGTGTATATTGCGCAATTTCACCACCACTTATTAACTGTTTTGGATAACTTGTAACCTATTGTCTGCTAAACGGCCGAAATCGGCTTATGTCAATAAAATAATTATGTACCTACTAACTGTCTTTGGAAAATCACCGACAACCTTCCACCGTGTGATAGAACTTACAGTATCATATGTTGATCATTCCTGGAATCTTTTTCTCTTTTCCCCAACAAAACTGAAACGAAGTTAGTTACGTTATTTTTATTTTATCCATTTACATACATGATACATTTTGAACAGTGGAAATCGCTGGAAATAACCTCGCTAGAGTGAGCACGCACCGCCAACCAGCCGCCCCACACTGCGTGGTGAAAGAACTTATCAGTAGTTAGTTTTTTTCTTAATAAATATCTTTGTGGTATGACTTACAATGATGGCAAGAAGTTAAGGTGAACGCAGACTTGTGCCGCACCGCAGGCGCCGTAGTCGCCGCATTTGATTTCTTAATATGAAGTTATTTGTAACCTTGCATACCTATCTGCGCCGCAGTACCTAAAACGGCCGAATTCCCCGAGCCGTAGCTGATGACGTCACTAACTATCGACATCGGACGCTGCGGCCGATGCGGCGCGGGTGACGTCATTTTTTTAACTCTTGTTGGCATTTGATTTTCTTCGTCCTCTAATAATAAACAACTGATAGGTAAATCGTTCGTTAAGAGCCATTCTGTAATAAACGCCTACACTTGATTAAATTAGAAACTGAATGAAAAAATCGAGTGCGATTTGTGCGGCGACAGGCACGACTGCGGCGCGGGCAGATGTGCGAGGCCATCAACAAAAACGAAAAATACGGTGAGTGCGGTGCGGCCAAGTCTGCGTTAACCTTTTTAATGGTGATTTACCAAAGACACTATAGATATAGATCTGCGGATCTACCGCGCAACTGTCAGTCGACGTCGATCGAAAACGACACATAGTGCCATCCTTGTCATGTCAAGCCGATGGTACTTAGCCGGTAACCCCCTGCACCTACACCTGAAAGTACAGTCTTCGATTTCTGTCGAATATAGGTTTTTATTTTAATACTTATGCAATTGCGTGTTAAATATGTGTAATAGGAAGAAATAATGTTTATTATTTTAATATATATTTCAGATAACGGCTGAGAATAAGATATGCAGGCCTTGTTTACAACGTGCCGACCGCTTTGTTATTAGACAAGGAAGAGAACGTATGCAAGAAGAACTCAATGAAGCAGCACGACAAGCAGCGACTGACATGGTGGTTGAACCTTCTAGTAGCAGCTCGTCACGTGGTATAATTAATGATCCCTTGGATGTGCCTGAGTTGGATGTGATTGGTGAGCCTGAAGAAGTAATTGTTCCCGAAATGCAAGATGCATACACTCAAACAAGTGCACCTGTATTTCCTGTTCATGATTTTAAACGAGTCCCATATAATTCCACTTTCTGTATAGCAAATGGCTGTAATAATCAAAATGATCTTCATAGGATCCCGTTGGCAATTAGAATAGATTGTTTGTATAAACAAAATATATATATTCCTTTAGGAAATCGTGCTTGTAGTGAACATTTAATGAGTAACATATGGAACAACTTGGAAGAAAATAGTCGTTCTACAATTGAAACTTTTAACAGTAGACAAATGTGCGCTATGTTAAAACTATTGCAGAAAAAGGATACACAGTATTTGAATTTTCGAACGGCTGGATTCCATTGATGATTATGTGTTACATTTTTATACAGGTTATACTAAAGATGTTTTTCTAAACATACTCGAGCAAACACCATCTTTAACACAAACCTTTAAAAAAGCAAAAAGAGCATTGGCTACCGTTTTATGCAAATTACATACCGGGGGACTCTAATGAAAGACTGTCGAGCATTTTTCGTATGACTTCGCAGCACTTCGGAGCAATAATGAAAAAAGTACGACACTGTCTGTGTTCAGAATTTGTTCCTAAAAACTTAGGATTTGACCATATTTATGGGCCAAATTGCGCTAGCTCATACAGAAACGAGCTTTTAGAGAGAATTTTACGAATTCCAAATGTATTATTTTCAAATCCCCGAAGCCCAGTTATAACTATTTGCGATGGAACGTACTTTTACATCCAAAAAAAGCTCAAATTACGCATTCCAACGAGAAAGTTATAGTACACACAAGTTTCGCAATTTATTAAAAGTATTTTTAATTGTGAGCCCAGACGGCTACATAATTGAAACATTTGGTCCATATGAAGCAAAAAAAATCAGATGCTTCTATTATGGAAGAACTAATAAGTGAACGAGAAGATAACCCATTTCATTGGTTTTTTGAAGCAGGCGACATTTTTATTCTTGACCGAGGCTTTCGAGATGTGATGGAAAATCTAGAAGAAGTTGGATACGAAGCATATATGCCTTTGACCAAAGATGACGACGAGCATCAGTTGACTACTCGACAGGCTAATGAGTCACGTAAAGTTACACTATGCCGTTGGGTAGTCGAAACCGACAATGGAAGAATAAAAAATCAATTTAAACAGCTCAGGTCACAGTATGTGAATATAGCAGCTCCGCACCTGTACGAAGAGGTAAGGATAGCTTGTGCCTTAATAAATGCCTATGGGGTACGATTGACAGACAATCCCCTTGTAGATGATATAATAAATGAAATATATTTAAAACACGACGCACCGAACCTCTTAAGTGAGATAGTAATACAAGAGAATTTTAACATGCGTAGAGCCTCTTTCCAGGCTATAGATGCCAGTGAAGGGTTTAGTCAATTCCCAGAACTATCTTATAATGAGCTGATAATAACGAGTTTGGGACCGTACCAAGTGGCGCAAGCCAGAAGTTACTATGGAGAACATATAAAAATAAATGGAGATTTTTATATAGAAGTGTATGAAGATGACACCATTGACTATGATTTACCACAGTACGGTATTGTTGCCACTAGCTCCTTGGCTTTTAAGGTCTCGAATTCATTCCAGACACTCTAGCACTCGGATGTACTTTGTATATATATTGTTAGATGATGCGTTACAAGGACGAAACAAAATCATAGGGCATTATTGCACATGTCTCGTTGGCAAAAGAACTTTAGGATGTTGTTCACACGTGATGGCCATTATATGGTACATGGCATGGGCAAGACATCAAGAAATAGCTCCTGGCCCTCCCGCCGAGTTTCTTGATCATGTAATAGTGCGTAATATTAGAGATTATAATGATTAAAATATTATGTAAAAAAATATTACTAGGTTTAACATTATATAGGTTAATTGGTTGGTTGTAATTCATTCTCGTTTTAAAACCTTATCCTAATAAAAATGTGTCTCACTTGTACAAGAAAGTTACGTTAGTGGTTTTTGTTACCGATGTTACAAACATTTTATGTTTATAGTCTTAGAAGTTAATAAAAACATGACTCCTAAAAATGTTCATAAAGCCGGTCTTATAATTTTTCTTTTCCTTTTTGTGAATAAGCTAGAAATTGTAGTTGTGGCGTTCCGTGACATTCCTACGGGACTTAACGGCACCTATACTTTGCGAAAGCATCGTAAAGCAATAACCAGAATGCACAATGCCTTCGCAACAAAGGACCGTACCTAACATTATTTTTATGGCAACTTATTTTATGATTATTGTTATTGCCAACGGAACTTTAAATAATTTCTACAACCATTTTTTATTACATAATGTTCCGTTATAACTGTTTACTTCTAAACTCCGAATTTACCAGCCCTTATACAAATAAATATAACCATAGAACCATTACACAACATATATATGTAACGAGTATTGTCAATTGTATTTTAGACTGTGTGATTAAGACCTATCTTATCTAGTACAGTGTTTTACATACATTTTTATACTTTTGTTTTATTTATCCTATAACTGTCGTATTGATAGTTAAATCAAATGGAGGCAAGACAATACATTCACACAAGCTAAGACGGTCACAAAATAAGTTATTATGTTCAAAAAGTACATAACATTACATGTATAAATGTTTTTTTAATAAACCAGATATAATGCAACCAGATATAATGTTCTAAAAGTTATTATTTTTAACATGTTAATACATTCGAACACATGTACCTAGCTTACATTATGGACGTCACGTGATCAACTTTGACGGCTATTATTTCCGGAAACCTGACACTTTACGAGCATTGTTGTATTAATATTTTTTATTGGTATTGATGTCAGCTATCGATTTATAAAGGTTGCAAGGCTGGCCGCGATTTTGAAAAAATCAAAATGGCGGCCAGTAGGTATGCCACAAATCTTCAATCCCCTTTCCGGGGAATATTCCCGACTTATGGGGAACATTCCCTTGTTTCTGGGAACGTTCCCTCAAAAGCCGGAATTGACTTTATAGGATTACTAGCTTTTACCCGCGACTTCGCCCGCGTAAGTTTCGCTTAGATAAATAGTAGATTCTTAAGTTGGTCCCACACTGCGAATATTAACCTGTAACGTAACATTTAAGAAGAGAAAGCGCATTAACATTACAATACCTATGCCTGTCACAGAACATTCTCCGATTTGATTATTTTGCCATTTTTTGAGGTTTTGATTTCAAAAGGTCCACATTCGCAAAATATCATTTTCGCACAAGGTTACTTGCGCAAAAGGTCTACTTTCACAAAATGTCACTTTTGCAAAAGGTCACATTCGCAAATGGTCACTTTTGAAAAAGATCACTCTCGCAAAAGGTCACTGCTTATGTTTATTTCGTAAAAAGTCACTTTCGCATAATGTAACTTTTGTAAACGTGTGATCCGTTGTGATAGTTATCTTATGTGGAAGTTACCTTTTGCAACAGACCAATAAATCTAAAATTTCATTTTTACTTTCACTTTAAAATTGACAAAGTTTCATACTAACTTCCATCCCTTGCTTATTGCTATTGAATTGTGTAGGTATGTTAGCGATTCTGAGAAAGATGTATTCTGTGAAAGAGACATCCTGCGAAGAGACATTTTAGGACTCGAGAACATTTTGCGAAAGAGACATTTTGCGTCTGGGCCTATTTTATAAATACAATAAATAAGTGCATATTTATTTTTTGTTAACAGGTAAGTTTTGCATAAAGTCACTTTTGCAAAAAGACATCTTCGCAAAAGGTCATTTTCACAAAATGTCACTTTCGCATGGTAACTTTCTTAACGGTCACTTTTTCTAAATGTTACTTTTGCGAAAGGTCACATTCGCACAAAACGTCACTTTCACAAAAGGTCACTTCAGCAAAATGTTATTGATGCAAGTGTCACTTTCATATAAGGTAACTTGCGTAAAAGTTTACATTCGCAAAAGGTCACTTTCGGGCATTCTGCAAAGAAGACGTTACGAGAAAGAGACATTTTACGACTAGGGGACATTTTGCGAAAGAGACATTTTGAGCCTAAGCCAATTTATTTAATACAATGATGAGGTAACTTATTTTTTTATAAAAGATGAGTTTGCTCTTGACCACAATCTTGCCCATATGATTGCATAATTTTTTTTTATTAACTTTTTTTTTGTAGCTATAACAAGTCCATGCTGGGCAAAAGCCTCCCCCACTCTCTTCCATGTCTTTTCTTTCCACTTTCTGTCGAATGCTTTAAGTTCATCTGACCATCTATTCTTAGGCCTTCCTCGTTTTCTGTGCCCATCAGCTGGGACCCAGGTTTTATTAACAGATCTTTTTTTTTTATTAAGATGGGATTTAAGATGGGTTTGCTTTTGACCACAATCTTACCCGCGGACAGAGATGAGGTCTACTTTGTAGCGAGCCCACCCAGAAGTAGCTTATTTACTCAGGTTTTAAAGAGAGAGTTAGGCTGTATGTGCTCGGGAAAACGCAGGTAGAGAGTTCTATTTCTTTAATGCGTGCACGAAAAGCGCTTGGTGCTTGCGGGGGGAATATTAACCAAGAAAGGATGATAGCCCGCCGTGCATCTGGACATAAGGTTAGGCGGTATGAGCTCATGCAGCTCATGAGCTCACTTCCTAAAGTACAATCGGTCGAAAACCGACAACTCCATACAAAACAGACAGACAGACAGGCAACTTTTAGACGATGAAATTTGGTTCTGCGTTTCACCGAATCCGAAGTGACCAATTGGTACTTTGCCGAGCCGTACCAAAGTTCACTTTTGCAAATGACATCTTCGCGAAAGGTTACTTCCGCATGGTAACTTTCACAAACTGTCACATTTATAGATGGTTACATTTGTAAAATGTCACTTTCGCATAAGGAAATTTACGCAAAATGTCACTTTCAAAAACGATTACTGTGTATGCGAATGTGACATTTTGCAAAAGAGACATTTTGCGAAAGTGGACCGTGTGCGCAGGTGACTTCATGCGAAGGTGTCCTTTTGCGAAAGTGTAATTTTGCGAAGGTGTCCTTTTGCAAAAGTGACATTTTGCGAATGTAGACCTTTTGCACAAGTAATTCTTTGCGAAAGTGACATTCTGAAAATGGCATAATCATAATCGAATCGGTGAGTGTTCGTCAGTGTGGGCATATTGTAGTGTAATGCGCACAATCAAATCTTGAAATGTTAAAAAGCAGCCAGGGAGCAACTTTAAATGGCAAAACAATGGTTAGTAATGGTAAAATGTTGGATACTATTTATCCAAGCGAAACTCGCGCGGGCGAAGCCGCGGGCAAACGCCGGCAATCCTATAGAGTCAATTCCAGCCTTGCAAGGAACGTTCCCAGAAACACGGGAATGTTCCCCAAAAATTGGAAACATTCCCGGGAATATTCCCATTCCCGTTTCCGGGAATATTCCCGGGAACGGAAATTTGGGAACGGCACATCACTAATGGCAATAGGTTGGCCGCATAAAGATGGAGCGGTAATAATGTTGAAAGGTGACTAATGCATTGCATAAAAACAACACTACACAGGCCACGTTGAGGAAAACCTGGGAATGGTTCAAGACCTGAATGGATAGCACCTGCCATGACTTGTCGACAATGACAGAAGAAATAGATTCCAATATCCCACAGTTAATATACTTTATCAAGCTGATATAACATTTCAGGTGAGTATTATATACTAGATAAATAAGGTAGGTAACTAATTATAAATATTATAATTGGCACAGGTGCCAGAGCAGCGCGTGACCCTCGCTGGTGCCGAGCGAAAGTATTGAGGGCATTATCAAGGTCCTTATGATTTGTATTGCTGTAGCTCTAGTTTAGTTTAGTTTTTTTTTTTTTAATTCATAACTGCCACTCATTATCATTCTTTATTAAAATAAATAGTTAACGAACATTGCTTAATGTCATAATCGGAAAATAGTATGGTGTAATCTCAATTTTTTTGTACCTATTTTGTAACAGATTTTTGGGTAAATTTTATATCGAGGTTTGTATCAAATCAAGTGGAATCACAGAATAAAGATAAAAAAGTCACTGAAGCCATAAATTGCTTATAAACGAATTATACACTTATGATAGCTATACTTACCTACTGTCATACTAAAAAGATCTTTATTCTTTAAACTTAATTGTAGGGTGATGAATGTGGGTGTGGGGTGATTAATGGTAGGCTGCCTTACTTACATATGTGACATACTTTAAAAAATATATAACGTTTATATAAAAAAAACTCTTAACAGCACCTCCGTTCAAACCTTTTCTGATCGTAAACATATCAATTATTGACAAATCTGAATAAAACACCAAAAACCGAGGATATCCAGCTAACGTTGTGTTACAGGATTTCGGAGAACGTATAAATCCAATACCTTTTAAAATATAGGGATGGCCCGGGTTTTGTATTTTATTTAATCTTGACGTAATCTGGTCATAAAAAGGACGACACAAACTAGAGAGGCTTGAGATGTATACATTTAACTTGTATGATTATCCCCTTAACAGATAAAGCTTTGTCCAAAATACTAGCATATATTAGAATGACAATAAATACTGGTAACATAAATTAATCTCGATAGATTTGGTGATTGCTGCGCGAAGACCTTCTAATTCTATGCCTGGGAAATTACCCAGAGCGCAACTGGCCAAAGCTCAGTTTTTGCCGAAATTTAAAAAAGGAAATTGTGTAAATATGAACATTGTGCGAAAGACCTTGCCTTCTTTCAAGCATAAAAATTACCTACACAGAACGACAAAATACCCAAAAAATTATTTCATCAATAAGTAAAAACATAAAGCTCCAGGATGGTCATTTACCTATATTTTGAAGAAGATATGTCTTTTTTCTGTATTGTTAATAATTTATGGCAGCGACGCCTGCAACGCCACCTAACGGAAGCAAGAGCGGTAGCTTCAACAGAATGGCCAGTAAAGTTTTTATTGCTTCCGGGTCACAGCCTTCCGACAATTCGGTTTCCAATCACAATCTTTTATATAGTGATAGGAGATAATAACGATAACTGTGTCATATTTTTTTAGGTAGGTGTCATATCGTTTTTGGTGGAAAATTGGTAGGTTCCAGCTTCTTATCATTAAGAATATAATTTGTATAATGGCGCTTCATAGAAACGGGGCGTCAAATATACCTACTACTACTACAAATGAAACTTTATATCCGTGAACACGTCAGTAACACTCTAATGTGTGTGCGTTTTCATCCATACTAATAATATAAATGCGAAAGTTTGGATGTGAGTTTGTGAGTTTGTGAATTTGTGAGTTTGTGAGGATGTTTGTTACTCAATCACGCAAAATCTACTGGACGGATTTCGATGAAATTTGGTACAGAGGTAGATAATGACCTGGAATAGCACATAGGCTACTTTTTATCCCGGGAAAAAGCACTGTTCCCGTAGGAAATTCACGCGGGCGAAGCCGCGGGCAAAAGCTAGTAATCATATATATACGTCCCAATACACACAAGAACGGGGGAGAAGTGCGGAGGCTACGGGGAGGGTGCCATATTGCGGGAGGGGCAAGGACGTAGTACTTATATTAATTCTGTGATAATGGTTTAATATGAGATTTTGTAAAAGTGAATATATAAAGATTGTGCTCAAGAAACATATATACCTATACCTATACGAATTACGAATAAAATTCGTCTAATTAGGAATGGTTGGGTTACTATCACATTACGAGCCGAATTTTATGTCTAATGAATTTTATTCTACTTGAATAGTAAACACAAAACCCGATAAGAAAAATCGCTATATCGCTGTATCGCTGAGGTTAGCTACCTATATTACCTATAAAAATGTTGAAAAAATATATTCCCTATTTTTATTACCTTTCCGTTTTATTTACGCCACAGTATTTTTCCTCTTTTTTAACCAATAAAAGTATTTTTCCTCTGTATGTATCAAACATGAATAAATCTCGGTGGAATAATAAGTAGGCCTCTGACGTCAGCCCATAAAATTGAAAAAATGTCTCACAAAACGTACTAGGGAATGGACGATATTAATTTCGCGCTTACGTTTGATTTTGTTACGAGCGGGCCGTGTTCCACAAAATGAAAAATTTACGGTTCGCTGGGCAGATAATTTAAGTCTTTTAAATTGACCCGATAAACATATCGTGCACCAAAATATTCTCAGATGAGATAGAGCTGGGCAAATTCTTGGTATTTAAAAGCATATTAAATAAAGGATAGATATTTACGAGGGGAGAGGTATCCCATTGGACTCAACCCTAGTGCAGCTTTCGTATATTAATGAACTAAAAATCGTGTTGCTGATAAGCCTGATAAATCATACACTTTTCACTATATATAAATTATTTTCGTTTAGGTTTATACGCGTATATCTTATTTATGAAGGGGTCTTCATCATTTTTTTGAGTAAATTGGTATCTTTTTTATTTATATAGTTTCAGCAAATTGATGTATAGTCACTTACCCTGGATTATGCAGCAGTAAAAGCGGATTTGCAATGATTTTGGATAGATTGATGTGCTGTCCACCGTACAATCTACCTATACAATCTGTTCATTCATATCCAATATTGGAAAAGCGTACTCGCATACTCTCAACTCGGTAAGATATCTTGGTCGTTCATCTGTTATAACCCTTCCGAAAAACTCTATGAAGCAAAAAGGTTCTTCACTTGAGTAAACAAAACTTTGTTACGCATTTTACCTATTGTTAAGCCATCGCGGCATCTGAATTCAGACATACCTACAATATCAAAGAATAAGTAATGGAAGAATTAATTTAAACCGGAATAACAAAAGGCTGTGATCCGGAAAAATAAAGTATAACTTTTGGAAAAAAAAATACAAAATTGGGCAAAGGAAAAGTTATAAAAGCATTAATATAACGAGCTACACCTCCCAGAGGACCCGATGCATTCATTACTGGACGCCAATCCTTTTAATTTGGTTCCACCATAAATTTAGGAGCAGACCTAAATAAATTCTGCTCGTACTTAGTGTTTCCGCGCCAGTGGACCATTAAAAAGAAATCCTCTTTGATTTAATGAATCGCCCGATGGTATTAAGGGGCATCATTTTAAATGGCACTCGATTTGAAAGGACGGGATTGGTAAAAGCAATAATATTCAATAAAAGCATTCAGTCACTTTAGTTGTCGGTTCTTATCTTATCACAAAACTCAAAAAAAAAATAGATATTATTTTGAATATGTTGTGATTTCATTACATATTACAAAGTGTAATCACACAGCTTAAGTAGAAATTGCGCACATTTTACTTATACATGAATGTACTAAATATACCTACATGTAGGTACTAAATGTACCTTAAGTATATACATTTGAAATTTCACAAGAACATATTTTGTAATGATAAATTATATTGAGTAAAATTTGAAATTTCACAAAAAAATTTTGTATTGATAAATTATATTGAGTAAAATAAATAGGATCATATTTCATATTCCTACGCAGATTCCCGCGATATTTTTAGACATTCAAAGAATATTTTTTTGATTGAATACGACCTTTTATTGGGTTTCATAAAATATGTACATCAATCAATCAAAGACAAACTCCCGAAAGTTTCATGCGATTTGCGAGGCAGAGTTTATCTTGCTACGAAAGACTGACAAAAGATAAACAGTGCTTATAAAAGCTGTTATTGGAATCCCTGGTGGAATGGGCTTTTTCTGAGACTAAATTATTCAGATATGCGATGACACAAAAAGTTTTAGGGTTTTATATTGTATTTGAATTTACAGATACTAATTTGACTCTATTTTACCCGATGCTTCACGCCTGTGGAAAATTTGAAAAACCCATTTAATACTCGTGCCAGCGAAATGCCAGCCTGGAACAATGGCCTACTAGAAATATTCAACATTTTTATTTTGAATTTTAAGTAAAGTCCACTTCAAGTGTCGTGGATAGCATGGGACTTATGTAAATGAAAATCTAAGGGAAGAAAATCGCATAATGAGAAGGGTCTTTGAGTGAGGAGAAAACCAAAAAAAAGATACGTTGTAGCGACGATAAGAATGAAATAGCAAGCAATATTAATTAATGAAAAAAAACTCAGTGGCGTTAACAACTAAAATTTTGGAAAATTTTGAAAAAACAGAAAATCGACAATAACCTCTCACGTATAAATGGAAGAGAGGAAAATACCAAAGTTCTTGTAATTTCTATGGGAAAATACTTAGTATAGTAAACATTTAACATTGTTTACTATACATTATATTGTGTATGTATGCGTATATACGTAACCATTTCAAATTTATCAGCAGAAAATTTTTCGGCTGGAAATACCGTTCACACGAGACTGTGAGGATTATGTCACTTTGAAATTTGTTTTGTTCTTCCCATTTATGTTATCTCATCAAAAGAGATTAGGTTACTTTAAATTGAAAAATTCCGAACAAAAACAGACGCCAAGAGGGATTTTGTTTATATCAATAAATAAACATTAGTACTTACCTATCCTACTTATTGTATTATGAAAATGGAGAAGATCACTATGTTGAGCCATAACAGTGATACACGATTTTCTTTATTTTATCTTTTTAAAAGAATACTTCTTCTCTCTTCTAAATCTAATATATAGTTTCTAAAACATTCAGCATTTTAAGCTGGCTTCAAAAATGGCATAAATGTATTTTTATTGAAAATGTTTCGAGTGGGAATAAGCTACGTCGCCATTTGTTGAGCCGCGCCGGATACACTCAAAGTGAATAACAAACTCTGACAGTGGCCATTAGATAGCGCTCGCGAAAACTGCAGCTCGGGAACAAATCAGTATCAAATAAGTAAGTAATTTGTTATACAATGGATGTATCTAATCTATGACTGACTCTAATGAAACTAAATATTGGCTTTCGTTTATTATGCCTATTAGGGTGGGTCAAAAAACACTTTTTTGTTTTTTAAATTTAAATAGCGCAATGAGCTTATAATGACATGTGCAAAATACTATTGCTTTTGCAACCTACTTACAAATCCTATAGGGTCCCTACGTGACAAATTTATTTCATTGGATTTATAGAGTGCAGCATTACAAAATTTATTATTGACACTGGGGCATCACTGGGCAATCAGTCTGAGCCCCTAATTTCCAACCACTCTATTTGTAAATTACCTTCGGGATTGCACACATTGATACTTACTACATATTGATGTTGTACTAAACATTGCATTGTGAATGAGTCGATGGAATGTGAAAACAAGGAAACAAATATTCACAATTAAATGTAAAGCAATAATAGTACCTAATCAATAGTCGTTTGTTACTACAAAGTGTATGTGCGTACACAACTCCACACTTTGTAGTAAATACAAATTGTAACAATAGTGTAGTGTAGTACACAAACAAAAGCACTTATATATGTAAGTATGTGTTACCTACTGTAAAAGCTCGAACTTTGATAAATCCAAGATTTTCCTCTGACAATGACGTGGCATTCGTGAACAACACTATACCAGACGGCTTCTCAACCCTGAAGTAAACTAAAAAGAAGGAACGTCCTAAAATGGAACCTTCTGTAACGCCAAATTTAATATTCGATTTTTTAGATTTTATGCTATTACATATACAATCTATTAACAGTTCTGTTGAACCTTTTGGGCGAGGTATGTCGGAGATTTTGTCAAATATTATAGGTCCATACCAAAAAAATCTTCGGTTTTAAGATGCGTTCAAAAATTGGCATACTCGTAATACACAACCATCAAAATACCATGCCGATGTGGTAATACAGAAAGTCTGACAACTATGTTATCTATACTATATAACACACTCTATAAGAAGAAGAATAACGAAAGTTTTCGACGAGTTGAGCTTCCATTGAGAAGAACCAATACCAATTTCTCAGTGTAAACAAGCGAAGCATCAGGTGCCAAAGGGGTATTGTTCTAAGTTTCCCAAGGTGGTGGATCGTATGTACTACTATACCTATCCGTGATATTATTTTCTTTTGATTTCGAAAAAAAATGTTTATTTTTTGCCATATTTGTACTTAATCATCTTATTTTTGGTTTTTAAAGTGATTATTTGTATTTCATGCTACTCAAAGACTTATTTTATTATTATTTTGCCAACGATTCGTATGAACTCAGTCAGTTTATTTATATATTGAGCATCAATGGCCAGTTAATTTATAAGGTTAAAAAACCGTCTGGTGCAACAGCCGTAAACTTTCCCACAAATTGTGCTGTTAAAGCCAAATTATATAAACCTAAAGATATATTTATTCGTTTGAATATTTCAGAGATCAGTGCTTAAACAAAGTTGCTTTAAGTGAAATGTTTAATTATTAAGCAGAGCTTTGCTACTTAATCTCCAGCGAAGTTTATCTTCAAACTTTTACGTACATAAGAGGCGTACTTACGTACGAGCATATATACGTACGCAATATATTTGCTTGCATCAATTTTCTGCTCCAAGAATAGCTAAGACACTGTTGGTTGTTATTGAAAAGTTTCGTAAGCTCATGTTCTTGAAGCTTGTATTAAAAGTTCATTCATGTTTTTTAAGTACATAAAAATACCAACGAAAAATATCTAATTTTGTAAGTTAGCAGAACAAACAAAGTGCTTGTTATTTAAATCTCTTCGATGAAAAAAGTTTTATTAAGTTATTGTTTGAAAACTAATCATTCGTTTAAAATGGTTTGCTTTTTTTTCGTAATCAAAGAATTTAAATTCTTGGGCTTTCAGTCAAATTACAATACAGATATTTGTTTTGTGCACTTTTGGCGAAAACAACAATATTTATTTTTATTAATGCAAGTTTGTTTCAAAAATTACTTCGTACTCTGCCAGTGGCAGACTGCCACACAAAAGTTGAATCCTATCTTTCCTACCTACTAGGTAGTATAGCAAAATATGTAAGTAGTTATAGATTACCATATTACTATCTTTGCTATACTCCCTCTCTATCTTATTTGAAAAATAGAAATAAGTAATGTCCATAGAAATATATCAAGTAATGTCTCTCACCACTTTTTGCTACGGCATACTTAAGAAGGTTAGAAAATATCGAAACAAACATCAATAGTGGTTATTCATGTGTGAATCGTATTACATTATATCAATTCAATTTATGTAAAAGCCTCTGACTTGGCATCCTCAAGGCTTGACTGGATACAGAGCAAGAGAGGTGCCCTAATGCAAAGCGTTTCACTCCGAAGATCACTCGAGCGTGGAGTCGACAATCCCTCTCATTCGCACTCGAGGGCGGCTCACGCCGGGTGTGAACATTGTATTGTTCGCAAAGCCCTGTATTGTGATCCTCCAGCCGCTTCAGCGCTTCAAATCGCTACAGAACTACAGACAAGGCTAAGTGTTGCATCAATCATCAGTTGTAATATATAGTTTTGCCATTGTTATAAATGATAGGAAATAATAAGTCATATCTCCGCCCCGTCCCAAAGGGAAGGCGAATGGGACATTCATCATTGTTGCATTGCGTATTAGGTATAAATCATGTTAGATATAAACAAATAATTTCAATAACTTTTCTTTGCTACCTTACCTTTAAATATATTAGTTTTATTTTACTAATATGCTTTTTTGTCCCTTCCATGCTAAGACATGGCCCGCACTAATACTTTTTGAACTAGGAAAGAATAAAAGGTCTCGTTCGAATCCTTCTTGTACCGTGCATTTGTATAGATCAATCAAACTCACTCAAAAAAAAGAAGAACGTGAAAAAAAATATGATGAAAATCATTGCACTTACACCTACTTCCATATTTCATTTCATCAACTTTTGTTTAAAATTGAGAAGGTACAAATCATACTAATAACATTGCCAAAAATAGGGGCCTTGAAGCACTTCAGGCCAGGCCCTGACCAGCGACCTTTTTTTAGTCGCACAAACATTACATAACAAAACTTAAACTGCGTAGCATAGGGTTGGGCGCCCAATCATATTTTGTGCCAGGACCTATAGGTACTACGCTTTTGATCTCATAGAGAATTCTTCACACAATATGACCAAGAAAATGAGGATTACGATTACATTGTATTTGGAAACACGTATTTATTATGAATCAGTAGTAACCCCGAAGTTCACACTTGATAAACTGCGATCAAACACAGTGTTGATGGATTACTTTAGTTTATTTCTCGCAAGCCAGCCGACAAGGGATCGATTTTGGTTAACAAACCGAGGCATGTATAATGAGAGAGATCAATCAAAGGCAAGGCGCGGATTACGGGTTATGGTTATGGATAATTTTATCCGAGTTAAATTGAGCAGCAGTAATGCTAATGCTGGTAGGTATATTTTACCTAGGATTTTGATGGTAGGCATTTATCTCCTTAAAAATACTGTTTCAGCATAAAAGTAAGATAGAAATAATTTACTATTTTATAAGAATGATACATTTTGGAAGCTGACCAAGTAGTATTAACACAAACAAAAGAAGAAAATTTTACAATGATTCGGTTGAAATTCCGAAAGAAATTGTAAAATGTAAGCTCATTTATCAAAGAATCAAAGTTTTTTCGTTGCAATGACAATTTATCAAAGTAACTAAGTAATATTTGTAGATATATATGTACGTACTTAATCTATTTACACTGCAATTGATGCTTGAATATAATTCTATAACCTGCTCTAGACCCTTGTTAGAGTTAGGTATGCCGTCAGCCGCATACTATTGGCCATTGGTCATTAGTTAATTAATATTATAGTAGCATACCAATTCTAATCTGAAATCGAAGAGGTATGGATGTATTGTTGTTGTGTTATAATTTAATGTTGATTTAGAATGTTATTTATTGTTATCAGTTTATTGTATACTCGTTACGCACTAGGTCCATTCTTATGTTTTCCAAAATTCTGCTTTTTACTTATCCTTTCTGGGACTTAGCAATATGATTTTATATAAATAGGTACTTATATTCATTTTACACATTGGGGAATAATCTGATCATAATTCTGTGCAGAAACCTCAACAAAAATGCCGGACATTTTTTTCCAGCGTATTTGTTGCAGCAAAGAAATAAATCAAAGTACAATGGTTGTAATTAATACAAATACAAAATAATTCAATTGTAATTCATTATCACTCATCATTCAAAATAGGTACCAAGAAATTGCCCACCCCGCGTTTTGATTCTTGTAGCACTATTATATAGCGAACATCATAGTTATTTCCAGAGCGAAGATAAATATCTACGCGTTTCCAAAATAACGTTTCAAATATTTAATTAAAATTGTCTTTGAATTTATTTCAAAGAGCTCGGTCGATAACTTAGCAAGATTAGCGCCGTCGCGGGGCGAGGTGACGACGAACTTGTTTATTAGTTTGACTTTAGTAGGATTATTGCTTTTGAACTTTTAAAACGTCCTTTGTGCTATTAGACTTTATAAAATTAATTATTCTGAGAATAAACCGTAATATTCAATTTAATTTTTTGTAAAATTTTTATCTGATTCGGGATCCACCTCTCATAAGTTCTTATAATGTATTTTTTGGATCGACAAAATTATGCATTTTATCCTTGTTTAGTACAACGAGAGTAAGTTTGAGTTAAAGGAATCGATGCCACAGGAAACACTAGCTGTGTGCCGCGTCTTCGCCCCCATATAGCCTGTAGCCTGTCCACATGAATGAGGTTACCGTACATAAAAATATTTTTTTTATATAACGTCTATTTACTGGTTATTCGGTGATATGCAAGTTTTAAATCTGCCAATTATCATCCAATGATATTAGCTAAGCCAGTAGGTATAAGGCATATGGTTT
This sequence comes from Ephestia elutella, assembly GCA_018467065.1. Classification (NCBI taxonomy): domain Eukaryota; kingdom Metazoa; phylum Arthropoda; class Insecta; order Lepidoptera; family Pyralidae; genus Ephestia; species Ephestia elutella. The sequence continues at coordinate 13,929,495 of CM031578.1, forward strand.
AATTATATTAAATCTTGACAATTCCGCAGCGTAGGCGGAAAACTTCATCTGAGCGTAAAATTTCTCTAATTGGATCATGGCTTTATATGTAGGTATGTGTAAACATATTCACATCCATTTAAAGTATTTTCGCCTAATATTTTGATGTATTTTGCTAAACGTATGCGTTCAACTGAAATAAATAACTTTATGGTTCAACTATATGTATATGTATAAATTAAGTCACCTGTCTCAAGGTTCGAACCTTCATAATTCAGTTACAGACCCTCTTGGACAAGCGAGCGAGGGATTTCGATGCAATGAAATTTATCAGGTGGGTATTTAGAGAAATGGGTACCTCTTATATTACGTGTAATATTAGAAGATGGAGTGAATTTGGTCTTTTCATTTTAAATTTTGTAACAAAGCAATCTACGTCCTCCTCTCTCTCTCATCTCTCTCAGCCTAAAGACGTCCACTGCTGGACAAAGGCCTCCCCTAAGGATTTTATCCATTGGGGGTTTTGCCGTAATCGCCACGCTTGGCAAGCGGGTTGGCGATCGCAGTGTGATGGCATAGTACGCGGAAAGATGCTGCTGCCCATCCTCCGGTGTTTTAAATCCCTTAGTCGCCTCTTACGACACCCACGGGAAGAGATGGGTTGGTGCTATTCTAGGGCCACACCACAGGCTTACGTCCACAAATCTACGTCCACAAAAACAAAAAAATAAAATAAAATAAATTGTTCACTTACTGCTACTTAGGCTATATAAATTAATTTATATTGGAATTCAGGTTATGTTTCAACCTACTCTTATATACCTTTTGTCAATGTAAGTACAATCAATTGCGAATGAAGTCACAAGCACAGCTAGCTCAAAGCTTTCTAATTACGTGCAATAAGTAAGGATGTACGTAGCTTAGTTAAGATATTATCACGTCCAGAACTTGTTACTCAGGAGCATGACTCAAGATCGCACGTGCCAAAATAAAGGAACCTTTTTATGGACAACCCAGGTGTCTCCAAGTTGCTTCCATAAACTTGAGCGAGAACTTTCTTGCACAATTTATTTGATGTTTTACCATTCCTGCAATGTTTCAATGTAATGCAAATATTTCAGGCTAATTTACAGCGAAGCTTTTATCCTTTTTAAACAAAATTTTACATTTTAATAAAATTCACGATGGATAAAATCTAGAAACATTTCTGCTGAATTAATTCATAATTCATTTATTCTCGCTTACATGTACAGGTTTACATTGGATGGTGTGTAATGTTTTTATAGGTAATTGTACGTACATGATCCAAGTAGGGTGTTGCAAGTTAGTGTCAAAAAAAATTGTTAATTAAATTCAAATATTTATAACATTAATTAAGTAAATGAATAGATTTAAAAAAAATAATAGTAATAAACCTAATTACATAAATCTTTAATAGAAAACCAACCATCTGAAGACCCTTGTGTTATATTATTATTTGACAGATGAGTTATCACTTACCTACTTAATAGATTTTTACTTATTAGAAACCTAAAAACATAGATACCACTTAAGTATAGAGACTCACTTTTTTATAATCTTAGTTTAACAGATTACCCGTCTGTAAGGTCTGACGCAAAAAATAAGCGACCAAATCCATATAGATACACATTTCGCGCAGGTGTCTCCAAAATTTTGCTCCTGTTCTGAAAGTTGAACAACAAAGTGCACACAACTCGTAAAATCTTTTAATATAGCTGAGTGCCTCAACCGCTACCGCAGCCTCTACTTGAGCCTTTTATATGGATCTAATACTTGTATCTAGAGTGGAAATATTGGTGCCCGAAAATACGTTTGGAAAGTTCAGCGTTCTTTTATATAAATTCTGGAGGATTTCGGGATTGTGTTGTCTGCTCAGCCTAATCTTCGAAAGTACGGCGTCTGAAATTTTTTGAGAAATCCAGATAGCTTTATTTACATATAAATTACAAAAAAGAAACAGACCTTAGTACTAAATTATTAATATCTATATTGAGGATTGTTTTAAATATTTTTTTTCTAAACATACAATAAACATTAGTAACTACGACATTATCGACAGAAACAGACAAGCATTACAATGGACAAGCAAAGAATACATACATCTTTTATTTAAAAAAAATTACGAGTTCAAGTAAAAACACTTGTAAATAATAGCGAACTGCAAAAGCATTCTCTCACAGCTTACCATTAGGAGAAACAAATTTGAGGAACGCAAAAAAAATATTAATATTAATTACCCCTTTTCAGTGTGTTTCTACGAGAAGCAAGAACAAATACCGAAGTGAAACAAGCTCGAGATTTGTTTAACCGATACACAAGGCGAACACAAAGCAAAGGCAGGCCCTGATTAGTTTGAACATGGTTCGACCTCACTGCTTAACAGAAACATAAGTACATACAATTAACATCACTCTACATTAGTTTAATTTACTACCAACAATCAATGTCAGGAATGAGATAAGCGAATTCACACAGATAGTTCGTATAAAAATAGATGATCTATACATATAATAAAACAGTTTAAATATTTTGTCTGTACATTTAGTATTTTTGACTGAAATGGATAGAGGGACACTTAAAAAGAATAATAGAATGCAAAAATTTTTTTTGGAATTTCTTGACTGTATGTATGTACCCGTTTCACGCAAAAAATACTGGACGGATTTGAATGAAACTTTTTTTGTTGTATAGCTTTTAATCCTGGGCAACAAATAGGCTATAATTCATTTTGAAAACTGGAACACCTGATGAAGAACCTTAACAGAACAGCAAAACTATAAGAAATATGGAAATGGTCCCTTTGCAAAAGTTTATCAATCTGACGAGCATTTTTTATTGACGTATAAAAATCAAAGATCAGGATGATCTGATGAAGAATTCCAAGAGACCAGCTACACTATTACATATATGGAAATGGCGCCTTAGCAAAAGTCGTTCAACCTGATGAGCATTTTCTGCTGACACATAAAAATAGAAGATTAAGAAACATCTGATGAAGAACTCCAAGAGAGCTGGTCTCTTACTCTATAAAAAATGGAAATGGGGCCTTAGCAAAAGTCGTTCAACCTGCTGAGCATTTTCTACTGACGTATAAATAGACAGGACACGGGATAGGATAAAGAGGGACTCTGGGTGGTAGTGGTGGTACACGGGAAATTGTAGATAACGAGCAGACGAAGATCGTTTATTTAATGAAATATCACTTTTGATTCATTTAAATTCCGCGGCTGTACTACGAGTACCTAATATATTCCCGCGGGACACGGGATAACCAAATGGCAGAAATTTTGAGTACTGGAGTTTAGGTTACTACAGTTTGGAACAAAAAAGGTTTTTCATCTAAGCGAAACTCACGCGGGTGAAGCCGCGGGCAACAGCTAGTTGTAAATAAATATAAATATTATTAATTTTACAATGATGCGAGTGGGTAATACGCAAGACGTAATGACCATCTATTTATCTATATTACCATATCCGGATGAATAGGCATAGGTATCTATGTACATGTTGAATCTAATTATATGAAACGGAAGCTTTATTCATTTTGTTTTAGAAATAAGGAAAACCGGCTTTTATTTTATGGTTCCTTGCAAAAATATTACAATCTATCTTAAGCTTTATGTACTTACTAAAATACACATATTTTCATCTTAAAATTATATTTAAATTATAAGTTTAAGCACATCACAAGGACAAACAAACATTTTAGTGCTAAGGGGAACCTATTTTTAGCGCTATTAGTATTATATATGGTATATAAGAACTATGGTAACAACATTAGACTCTATAGTTGGGTTAATGATAAATAATTAAAACCTTCCAGAGGAATAAAAGTAATAAAGGAAAAATATATAAATTAAGACGGTAGAGTGGCGTTATTCGGAACCATTGCAGAACTTTTTCTTATAGGTGTAAGAAGCACATAACAGCAAAAGCAATTATAAGGTGTCTACTAACTCATACTAACGGCTCATATTCTATTACAGAGTTAGTGAAAAAGCCTTGCAACGCCTTAAGGTCTACCCCTATAGCTTTAAGAAAAATTTAACACTACAAGTAATAGCAAGGTTTCTACTAACTATTACTAGAGGCCAATGTTCTTTAACAGAGTTAGATAAATACTTCGTACCACTCAACAAGTTCTATCGAGCCCTAAGAGTTAGCGAGAAAGCTATTAGCATCTTAGAAGTGTTTATTATAGGTTCTGTAGAGCTAGATGCTGTAAGAGTTAGAATTCACTTTTATATCATTGCCTGTTACATAATGGGGTTTAAGGTTTATTCTTCAACCTTAGGCAATACTGTGGTTTTTAAAATAACTTGTATATGTCATCAAACATTACGTACAAATTTTATAACTCTTCTCCCTCCAGTGACCTTTTGTAACGAATTATATCAAGCGCAACTGAAAAAAATATCAAAGGGTTCCGTTCAACAAAAAAAAATCGTCGATATTGAATATAATTTATGTTTCATTACCTTAGTAGTTCAAATACCTCAGATGATAAACAAGACAAGTGAATATATGCGAAATATTTTTTTTTATGATTTACGAACATGGGCTCTACAAAAAAATATATAGTTTACTAGCTTTTGGCCGCAGTTTCGTCGCGCCGCCGGCGAGAATTTCTCACAGGAACAGTCCGGGATATAAATGTATAAGTCCTTCTAAGTACTTCTAAATATGTGTATGCGAAATTTCTGGAAGATTGGTTCAGTAGATGAAGCGTGTAGAGGTTAAAAACAAACAAATTCACTTTCGCATTTATAATATTTTGTAAGGATTAGGATTTAATAAAAAAAGTGGATTTCTGTACTTCAAACCACTATTAAACACAGATTGAAAAAAAAACAGATTACTATTAAAAAATATATGTTTTATTTATAATATCTTTTCCATGTTTTTAATCAAACATATATTACATATTGAACTTTTTCTGAATATAAAACAAAAGCAGCAAAAATGTTTTTAATTTGCTCAGCAGTCTCATAACTTGGAATGTCTCTTCTTTTTAATCTCAATTGCTTATAATCAGATCCCACTCAGAAGGTACAGCTTACAATTTGTATTTGTTATTTTCAAAGTCTGGACGATTTTGAAAGGCATTCTTAAAAAGATTCAAACTCAGGTCAAAAATGTGTACCCTACCTTACTAGACTATCTAGGTACTTTGAAATACAAACGGCGACGATGGCAAATGCAAGTTAGTTTAACATACCTAGATGACAATGCCACCCGGCCGCTGCACCTAAATACCTATTAGTACCTATATATTGTCAAGTTAAAGTGTATCGTAATAAAAAAAAGTTATACTTTAAAACATTATTTTGTCAGAGAAAAATTTTGATACTATTTTAAAATATGTAAGTTTATGTAAGTTAATATAAGTTCGTTTGAAGTTCGTAATAAGAGATTCTAATTTAGAATTCTGCGATATGAGAGTTTATCAAAGATTTATTCAAACCATAACAGAACCCTAAAAGTTATCAGCTCACAGTTTCACGTAGAACCATTATGCAAGTTAAACCTATAAACACTTTTCTTTTTTCACTTTTAGAAATGAGACAAGAGCCATGGAAGTGCTAACTTTCATTTTTTAAGCACAATGTGAGGAATAACGGAGTTATCAGGATCCCTAAGTAATCACAACTGAGACGCCATTTAATAATGATAACCTAAAAAAAATTGTGAAGTAAAAAACTATTTATTTCTCCACTTATTGAGTTAAACTATTGTCAATTATCAATTAAAAAATCGATAGAAGGTGCTAGTAATTGTTGTTTTCTATAAACGAGAGAGAAACAAAAACTGTGGCTGTTTTTTTCCTTATAGATATCATCAAAAGTAGTTTATTTTTAAAGCGCTTCAAAAATCAGATGTAAACTATTATATATAATTACCGTAAACTTACCTCCGCATGAGAAATAATAACTTTCAACACCAGTAATCTGAAATACTTGATTTACCTCGGCCATTTTTAGCATCGGGTTCCATAATTATCATCTTTACAATCATGATATGATTGCGTACTGCTAAAACATTGTTAACGCTATTGACTTTAACAGTAACATAACATGTACGAAATAGACGCATTATTTAGCGCTTTGGTTGATATTAATTACTTCATAATAATTATGTACGTTATATTCTGAAGGTATAAATTGCTTGTAAGAAGTACCCGTGTGTTACTAAAAAAAGTCATTTTAGTGGTTTTCATAACTTATTTACTACCTTACCATGCAGTTATAACTTATGTATAGCTTCCAATAAACCTCAAGTGGTAACCACTCCTTCAATATCACTATTTTAACTCTTTACTACCAGCCATTTATCACTTCTCTATAACTATTAAGTCACTTTAAGCTCTAAAATCGTAGGCCCAAACGAGAGTTACAAGAAAGTTACAATGCACTATATCACCAATTCTTAGCCCCTTTACAGAACCTTAGGGTTTCAAATTTCTCTTAAGTAGCTCATTTAGCACTTATTCTTATTACCAAAATGTTAGTTGAATGATCAAACTAAGAAGTTTATGATCAGTTGTAAAAAAAACATAGATAAAAATATTTTTGGTAATCATATTATTGTGATTCCTTTGTAATACATCCAAAACTAGAATAGAGTCCTTATATTCTGATATACGAAAAAGGTACGGAACTTACTGAATATGTTTCACTTGTTCTTGATTGTTTTCATTATTTTCTGTTGAAGCCGTAGGCTTGGTGCCGCAGAGCGGGCGCCGTTCCCAGAATTTATTATTATTAAAATATGAATACAAAACAGCTTTAATTAAACAAAAATACACTCATTTCTCAAATTTCTTTTTATGATTTTCCGTCTCTATTCCGAATAATATAATTTTTAGATATCAAAGACTAGCGACAACAGAATATGCTGCAAATTATTTTCTAAATTGTTTAATTTATATCATAATAGGTATTGTATTTTATGTTGAAGTACAGTAAATATCAGAACAATAATATTTCTTTTGAAATATTATATGGATAATGAATAAGGTAGATACCTAATATTTACTCAAAATGAGCATAGAATCACCCCTCTTTTTTCTCTGTGTTGAGGCCATCAGCCTCCAATTTTTTATACTTTCCTTTTTTCTCTCAACAATTTCGGTGACGAGGCAACTTGATATCGCTGTCCCTTTTGCGGGCAAATGAGGGAGCGAGACGGAATCTACTTGCCTTCCCGAAAGCATCGCAGATTGTCACACTTTAGTCTCGAACCGTACATCATTGAGATCGTGCGTGTTTACGCGTCCATTGCCGTGCGCGCGCGCCGTTTTTGAGATTCACCGCAAGAACCAGGATCTTCCGAAGGAGCCACTTGTGTTCAGAAGAAATCTGGTGATCACCAGGAGAAGCTTTCAGCAGCGAGCAAGGTAAGCGATTGTCGAGCTCTGTCGAATTGCCGAATTTGTTGAACTTCTACCTTTCATATATTCACATATAGGCCGTTTAACCGAGGTCTTCTCCGAGCCCAAGGTATAACTTTAAGGTCCTCATACCGCAAAAAGGAGTCAGTCTATTCTACACGACTGCCACTCCATAATTTGGTCCTTTACGAGCGGATTTGTCCAGCTTTTAATATTATATGTACTTTCGCCTCGGCGTTAGTGCCACGAACCGCCATCTTGTTAATTGCATTTTGCTAATTCACCTTCCATATACTTTCTTATAGTAATTTCCAATAATGGCTTCTAACAAACTCGAAGCCAAATTAAAACAACTCATTGCCAAAAAAGAAGCTATTTATGAACGAATTAATCGTTTATACGATATAAGCAAAGGCATTTCCAATTACGATTATCGTTCGAATGAGCCATTTCTAGCCCAATCTGAGACTATCAGCGAACTTTATGACAAATTTGAAGTAATCATAGAACATATTAATGAGTTGAACTTTGAACTGAAAGAAACCCCACCTGATTACGCGGCTTTAAACTCGTTCGAAGAATTATATTCAGCGATTAAATACAAACGTAATCTAATTTTAGCCAGAGATAAGACTAACGTTGGCGTGTCACTTAAGAAAGGCCCTATAAAATTACCACCTATACAGATACCTTCCTTTGATGGTAAAATTGAAAATTGGCCGATATTTTACGAAATATTTCGTAGTAATATTCACGAAAACGCAGATCTGACGGACTCGCAGCGTGTCCAATATCTCATGGGCAAACTTACCCACAGTGCTTTAAAATTAACTGCAGGTATTGTTCCCACGGGAGAAACTTATAATACAATTTGGGATTCTCTCGTTAAGAAGTACCAAGATAATCGCACTTTAGGTATTCATTATTTAAACAACATTTTGGACATTAAAAATTGTGTCAATAATACCGCTAGCTTAAACACTTTTATTGAAAAATATTCGGCGTCCATTGCAGCGCTCAAGCAGCTAAAGATACCTAAATTATTGGACTTTATGTTATTACATTGTGGTCTACGAAAGGTTGACTCTCAAACAGCCCAGCTATTCGAAACACATATTAGTGGAAAGGAATTGCCGTCTTATACAGAATTTATATCTTTTATACAAGATCATATAAAGGCACGCGAAAGATCACATACTAACAATTGTTCGCGGTTTGAAACGCGAGTGACAAATTCCACTAATACTTCAAAAACTTTCATATCAAATAGCACGCCACGGTGTGAAATAGAAACGCCCTGCCCAATATGCGCAGGCGAAAAACATCCATTGTTTAGGTGTGAGCAATTTAAAATATGAGTACACCGCAAATTCGTTTCGATTTTATTAAGTCAAAGCGTGCCTGTATTAACTGCTTAAGCCTAACCCACACATTGAATAAATGCAAGTAAGTAAGTAAGTAAGTATTCATTTATTAAAATATATAGTATAAGTGCTGGAGTCCTGTGCTAAGTAATAAAAACTTGTGTTACAGGTACTCCATACTTATAAAACTTAACTAAAATACATAAAATAAAATCTTAAAACTAGGTCAACGTATAGTCGCGTTCGACATGCAAGTTTTGTAAAAAACAGCACCATTCATTGTTGCATTTCTCTGAGAACGATAAGCCGGGCTCAACGCCAGGTGACGGCAAACCGGTTTGTTATCTAGCAGACGCCACGCAGTCTGCGCGCACTCAGCCCTCGCCGCCAGTAGAAAATACCACTTCTGTGACGTTAAACACAGGAATGCGGAATTCAAATTATGTTTTATTGTCGACGGCTCAAGTGTATGCGACTCACAACAATGGTCATGACAAAATTGTGGTCAGGTGTTTGATAGATAGTGCGTCTCAGAATAATTTAATAACTTTGAATTGTTGTAAGCGCTTGAACTTACCTATAGTTAAGCTACATAACTCATCGTTGCAGGGTGTTGGAATGTCCACGCAGCTAGTGCATGGTTATATACATATAACAATAGAATCGCGCGTTAATCCCGAAGATAAATATTATATTCATGCGTTAGTGGTAGATTGTATTACAGGTAAGCTACCCGCGAATTATATTGAATTAAATGACGACATGTCATATATAAATAAATTACCACTAGCCGATTTAACTTGGAATGTGCCGGGAAATATTGACATTATTCTCGGCGCGCAACTTTTTCCATATATTTATTTAGGTAATATGATTGAATCGGGCAGTCGCGCCCCCAGCTGTCCTGACTAGCTTCGGGTACGTACTGATGGGAGGTGCGGCAGGTCATTGTGACTCGTTTTCTCAATCTTCCTCGTTTACCGCGCTGACTAATACTGACATTGAGTCGGGTTTACAGAAGTTCTTTTGAATTGGAGGAAGTACCATTTTCACGGCTTATTAGTCCATCCGAAAAAGAGTGCGAAGACATTTTTTGTTCTTCCGTCACGTTTAAAGACAGTAGGTATTTTGTTGACCTACCCTTTTCGCGGAACCCCTCTGAGTTGGGTAATTCTCGTGCAGTCGCCCACCGCCGCCTGTTGGCCCTCGAACGTAAATTTGCGCACGTACCAACCCTACGCGAAAATTATAATAAAACCATCACCGACTATATATCTCAGGGTTATTTATCGGAAGTACCTGATTCTGAATTAACAGAACAGGGCTATTACATACCGCACCATGCGGTCATTAGGCCCGACAAAGATAGTATTCGTGTGGTTTTGGACGCCAGCGCTAAGACGCACTCAGGGTTGTCACTCAATGACATTTTACATGTCGGGCCGAATTTACAGGCCGACTTATTTTTGTTATTACTTGATTTTCGTACGTTTCCCATAGCTATGACCGCAGATATTAAACAGATGTTTTTAAGAATCGGTGTTAATCCGCATCACCGCGAATACTTGCGAATTTTATTCCGCTTCAATAAGAATGAGCCTATTCGCACCTTTAATTTCAACCGCGTGCCTTTTGGATTGGCGTCTAGCCCTTACTTAGCCATGCGCACACTACGCCATCTGGCGTGTGAGCATAGCGACCGCTTTCCGGACGCATCCAAATTGGTAGAAACCCAGTTTTATATGGATGATTATGTTTATTCTGTTCCTGATGAACAAACCGCTATAAAGTTGTCACACAACTTAATTGATTTATTTAAATTAGGTTCCTTCGACCTTGTCAAATGGGCCGGCAATTCACCCGCTTTGTTAGAGACCCTCCCTGCGTCTCACCGCTTATCAGTTAATTTTTCTAGTATGGATAACAATATTAACAATTTTAAAATCCTTGGTTTAACCTGGGAGCCCGCTGAAGATACTTTTTCTTTGACAACCAGCCCAGTGGACAGTAAATGTACAAAACGCACCATTTTATCATTAATTGCTCGCTTATTCGACGTACTTGGCCTTGTAGCGCCGGTCGTTTTGTACGCTAAAATACTTATTAAAGAACTTTGGTTAGCCAAGATAGATTGGGATGAGGTACCTCCGCAGCCAATCATAGACCGCTTCACTGCTTTAGCACGGGATTTTCCCGCACTATCTGCTCTTAAAATCCCACGTCATGTTGGAGTTTTTGCAGAATCTGTCGTAAACATTGTGGCCTTTTGTGATGCTAGCTTTAGTGGCTATGGTTGCTGTGTATATTTACACATTTCTGATACTCAAGGTAATATAACGGTCCGCCTTCTTTGTGCGAAATCCAAGGTTTCCCCCGCTAAAGTAACAACACTAGCTCGGTTAGAACTCGTTGCTGCTTTGTTGCTGTCTAAACTTGTTAAGGTTGTCAGAGAGAAGCTTTCTGCCCGCATTCCGATTGCCGGTACTTATGCGTTTTCGGATTCCACTATTGCGCTCTCGTGGATCCATTCTGCCCCTCATAGGTGGTCTATATTTGTTAGCAACCGTATTGCAAAAATTCAGGAAAATTTACCTGCCGCTTGTTTTAATCACGTATCAGGGAAAGAGAATCCTAGCGATTGTCTTTCACGTGGCATGCTGCCTTCAGAGTTAATTGTACATTCCTTATATTATAACGGCCCGTCCTGGCTTCGTCAGCCTATAAATGAATGGCCATTGAAATTTGTTCCGACGGAATGTGAGACATTACCGGAACTGAAATCTAAAACCTTTGTTGTTGAGGCTTCCCGTGCGGAACCACATATTATGGACACCTTAGTCAGCCGCGTGTGTTCATGGAACAAATTATTACGCGTATTTCTATATATTCTTAAATTCACAAAAAGATTGAGTGGTCGTAACGCTGTTGAGAATATTCAAACCGCTGAAAATTTCATTATCAGAATCGTTCAAAACATTCATTTTTCTACGGAATTAGATTTAATTAAATCTGGCAAACTTCCATCTAAAAGGTTGCGCAGTTTGTCCATATTTGTTGACGATCACGGAATCTTGCGCATCGGAGGCCGACTTTCCAAATCGGACCTACCCTACGAAGCGAAGCATCCCGCTTTGTTGCCCAAACGCGCCCGCATAGTTGATTTAATTATCGATCATTACCATAACACTTATTGCCATACAGGTCCTGGGCTATTAATGTCCATCATAAGGCAGCGATTTTGGATATTGGATGGTAGGACAGTCATTCGCTCGCGTTGTCGCAAATGTAATACTTGCTTTCGTATTAAGCCTACTCACCCGACACCCAGAATGGCTGATCTGCCTGAGTATCGCGTGTGTCAGATATTGAAATTTTTATTATAATTTTGGTTACCTCATTTATATTTATTTTAATACAGATACTCTAATAATTATTATTTGTAACTAGTGTCGGTTGTTTTGGCACCGTAGGTAGTGCCACGGATATATTGAGGTGAATGACAATGTAACTTCCTGTTTAATTCAAATTAAAAAATAATGTCCAATATATTTACTTATATAAAGCATTTCTATTTACATTAAATTCTTAAATATTAAATTAACAATTAAGTGTATTTAATAAACTGTATTAATTAGACTAAAGTATAAAAAGTAATTTTGTTGAATTTGACATAAACAGTTTTTGTATTGACTGTGTAGTAGTCGAAATGAGACGTGGCCATTGATTTCTGGCTCAGTCTTCATTTGGAGCTTGAGGTGTTCAGATATAAAGATAAGTACTAGATATAATTTGATTTTATACTATGTTGTTATTGTTATGCTGTAACTTTGTCATTTGAATATTTCTATATGTTTTTGATGATGATGTTTCATAGATTATGTTCTGAGAAATTTAATGAAATACTGGCAGCCCATCCCGGCTTCTTACGGGAGTGTCTAGTAATGAGTACAGCCTATGTTATTTCGAGATAATGTAGTATTTTAATTATGAAAGTATTTTTGATATAAGTCCAGTACTCAGATATTATTTCTGGCTGTTCATAATTTGTATATTGTTGTTGTGTGATAAAAAGATGAAATATGATTATAAAAAATATATTAATATATTAAAGACCCCTCTGGCATTAAAGGGACCAATACTGTTCAAATGAGTTTCTTTCGGGATTTCTTCTCAGCAGTGGTCGTTACGAAGTCCTAGTAGTCTGTAGCTTTTAAACCCTATGAAATCAAGGTTCAGTTTTATAAAATAAACATTTGAACCTGCTTGTATTGTTTCTTTTTATATGACCTAACCTACCTACGTTATGAATAATTTTTGGGATAAAGTAAAAGTACAAAATATTTATTTATTAAATAACATAAAAATATATAACTATCCTTTTTTTTAGTTTTCTGACATCAGAAGTGGGATAGATTCCAGCTTAAATAACAAACTAATATTTTTTTCTTTTTCCTCAGTGACGCCTTTTCATCGCATCGATGGAATGAAGATGTCGCCATGCCGATTTTCGATCCAGCCGAGAGTGGCAACGGCGTAGAGATTTGGTGCAAAAAAAAAACATCGAGTCGCGGCCTTCGGAACTGAGCTAGGATGAAGCCAGAACCAACAGGCAGCTAAAGCTGGTAAGGCCCTCCAGGGCTTTGTAATAACTTGGTAGGAGGTCCTCTGACCATCTGAAGAAGATCGTGGAAATTATGGTAAATGAAGGTAGTCATTTTGCTTTGAAAAAAAAATGTTAATTTTGTTTGTGTGCCCACTGGGCATTCCTTTCATTGTTCAAAAAAAAGGCTGCCAAAAACATTAACTCGAGCCCTAAAACAATGTTCATTTAATTGTAAGATTTGTACCTTCATACATAAGTAATTTACCCATTTTGATCTGTTCGATATTTAAAGCTGAAGTTAACGCCTTAATTACGCTACTGTCATAAAATTTTTAATCCAAATTGTTGGTCGTCAGATTGGCCAAGCGGTTTGTGAAAAGTCTTGTTGCATCATATAAGTAATACTCGTAACACTTTTTAAAAATAGACTGGCTTCACTCTCATTTGTTTACTTATAATCTGTAATGCAGATATACCGATTGACCCGAGTGTTCAAGACTTAGACGTAACCGAGCCAAAAAAAAAATTGTTAGGGTAGATCGATAACAATTAGCTTGTCGGCGATTACAGTGCCAAATAAATTTAAAAATAGATTGAATGAATTCTGACGATACAACTCATAATTTTGAAATTGGAATCACCGTTTATGTGAACCATAATTAAGGCGTTGGCTAACTAAGTAAACAACAGTTCATCCAGTTCATCATTATCTACAGATATTGATGAGATTAAATTAAAATATATAAAAATATGAAATAAATTGTGATGTTAGTCGATGAATTGTAAAAATATCCAAAACACTTACTTTAGAGGGGGACGAGTCAGTTATGGAAAGAAAAGAAAGAAATGAAAAGAAAGAGGTTATTAGGGTGAAAATAAGTTGAATAGAGACAAGAGACACACCTTCTTAGGGTTGTCGCAATATAGAATTTAAAATATATATATATTATTGGTATTTACGTTAATCTAGCAAGTTATTTAGAAAATTATTATTTTTTTGTATATTAATTTAAATTATGTTTTGAAAGTAGGAATAACTATTTTATTTTCCAATGGTTGCAAAGTTAAATTATACTACTAAACGAGTAGTAAAAAATAGTAGGTGGGTTCCTATAACAGATTTCCCTATTGATCCTGCTCTAATCCAGATCCGGATTCCGACCTAGATTCCGGGTGATATTTGATAGGGACTTGATAGGTATATTTTATAATTCTTCACTCGAATTCAAATGTTATCAGATCTTATGTGAAAGATCTTATAAGATAAGATACGATAAGTATGTGAAAGACAAAACATACTCTAAATACTTTCTTATAGCAATACATTGTTGAAAAATACTTTAAATTTTGTCGTAAAGTTGAGATTTGCCCCTATTTTCCCCAAATTACGGTACCTAATTACTTTTATATGTATGATGTTTAAAACATTTGTGCAATAATATGTAACTTAATAAAAAAATATATCAATTCATTACTGTCAATGTCAGCTTCTAATTAATGAAATACTGCAGTGAGTGTTGTTGTTTTTTCCTAGTTTTTCTATGAAATGCTCGAATTTAACTTCGTCAAAATAAAACAATGTGATTACTTTCTTTTTGTGTTAATCTGTCTTAGAATTAAACAAAAATTGCAATTTTGGGTTTAAGTAAATATCTAGTGATTGTGTAATGAAAATGTTATATATAAGTGATAAATATAATTCTTAGTTTAACTTTTATTAAGTATTTAAGAAAACTCACTATACCTCTCGACTGTAAAAGGGACGTAGTGGCGTAGTTTTTACCTCTATTTGACATTGTGTCTCAGATAATAGTGTGCTACAAGTCAGCATTTAAGATTATAATTATTTTGTTTTGTTGTGATATAAAATAAGATTTGTGATAATTTTAAGAATACAGCTACCTATAAGTAAATAGTAAAGTTGGTGCGCAATGTCGTACATCCAGTGTTGATAATAAACAATTATATTTCAATTGCATTGTACCTGCAAAAAAAGGAGGACCAAAAAAAAAATTGCTTACTAAAGCTGTAACATATTTCTGATTTTTCCGGTTTATACCGTGATTATGTTTTGGAGGTTCAGCTTGTCGAATGTCAGACTGGCCGAGCGGTTTTTGAAAGGGTCGAAGAGCATAAATATGACAGATATTACAGATATTATATATGACAAAATTAATATTTCAAATATTTTAATAAATGTCAATTTATTGATATTCGTAAGTCTTAAAAGACAGGGAATAGTGATAAGTACCCATTGATTCCATCTGTAATTTTAATGTACCTACCTTAATCTTATTTTCTGTAAAGTCAAAGTAAATTGCGAAATATTATTGAAGCTTTCAGAAAGTGTCACGGGAGAATGAGTTGATAAACATATCATGAATAGGGTATTCTTATAATTAGTTGCAATTACCTATTTATACTTAGTTATAATACTATTACTTTCTTCGCTAAAATGTATATTAAATACTGTTAATTATTCACCTAATGTGAAAGGTGGAACATAAACAGGAGTGATACTGTTACTTGTTCGTGAAACACTAACTGGGGGATACTGTTAGCTGTTCATCTAATGTGAGAGGTGGGACACTAACAGGAGGGATACTGTTAACTGTTCACCTAATGTGAAAGGTTGGACACTAACAGGAGGGATACTGTTAACTGTTCACCTAATGTGAAAGGTGGGACACTAACAGGAGGGATACTGTTAACTGTTCACCTAATGTGAAAGGTGGGACACTAACAGGAGGGATACTGTTAACTGTTCACCAAATGTGAAAGGTGGGACACTAACAGGATAGACATAAGAAATAATTACATAAGTAAATGTTTTTCTTTTATTGTATTAGAATAGACTTAAATTATTGGTGATGAAAACGTTTAGTATGTTATTATTATATTGATGGTGTTGAAAACATTTGATACGTTATAAATTAATAGATTGGTGTTTAAAACGGTGTTGAAAAGATATAAATAAGTGAAATGATGGGTAAATAGATTGAAGTTATTAGAGTGGATAAAGTTTGATAAATTGGATGAAATTTAAAAATGTTTGATATGTAACGTACATGTATCGTTTCGAAACAATAAAAAATGTAAGTTATTGGTTCTAATAACACTTAATATGTTAAATGTGTCGATCTTTAATACGTAAAATGTTTTAAGACGTTACAAATATTGAGTGTGATTTATAAAAATTATATATTTCTATGGTATTGAAATCGTTGGATGTGTTGAATACTGTTGTTTTTGTTCTTATAAGAAATGTTATATTAAGTACTTCGAGGACGAAGTACTGTCAGTATGGCCGTGTCAGATATTGAAATTTTTATTATAATTTTGGTTACCTCATTTATATTTATTTTAATACAGATACTCTAATAATTATTATTTGTAACTAGTGTCGGTTGTTTTGGCACCGTAGGTAGTGCCACGGATATATTGAGGTGAATGACAATGTAACTTCCTGTTTAATTCAAATTAAAAAATAATGTCCAATATATTTACTTATATAAAGCATTTCTATTTACATTAAATTCTTAAATATTAAATTAACAATTAAGTGTATTTAATAAACTGTATTAATTAGACTAAAGTATAAAAAGTAATTTTGTTGAATTTGACATAAACAGTTTTTGTATTGACTGTGCAGTAGTCGAAATGAGACGTGGCCATTGATTTCTGGCTCAGTCTTCATTTGGAGCTTGAGGTGTTCAGATATAAAGATAAGTACTAGATATAATTTGATTTTATACTATGTTGTTATTGTTATGCTGTAACTTTGTCATTTGAATATTTCTATATGTTTTTGATGATGATGTTTCATAGATTATGTTCTGAGAAATTTAATGAAATACTGGCAGCCCATCCCGGCTTCTTACGGGAGTGTCTAGTATCATTACTACATACATTACAGCCTATGTTATTTCGAGATAATGTAGTATTTTAATTATGAAAGTATTTTTGATATAAGTCCAGTACTCAGATATTATTTCTGGCTGTTCATAATTTGTATATTGTTGTTGTGTGATAAAAAGATGAAATATGATTATAAAAAATATATTAATATATTAAAGACCCCTCTGGCATTAAAGGGACCAATACTGTTCAAATGAGTTTCTTTCGGGATTTCTTCTCAGCAGTGGTCGTTACGAAGTCCTAGTAGTCTGTAGCTTTTAAACCCTATGAAATCAAGGTTCAGTTTTATAAAATAAACATTTGAACCTGCTTGTATTGTTTCTTTTTATATGACCTAACCTACCTACGTTATGAATAATTTTTGGGATAAAGTAAAAGTACAAAATATTTATTTATTAAATAACATAAAAATATATAACTATCCTTTTTTTTTAGTTTTCTGACACCTGCGTGACGCTAAAGCCTTTGTACACACTGGGGTTGATTTAGCGGGTCCTATTGCATACATACCTATGCGTCGCCGAGGCCAACGCTCGCTGAAGGTCTACATTTGCTTGTTCATATGTCTAGTCACTAAGGCTATTCATATAGAATTAGTTTCGGATCTCACGTCCGAAGCTTTTCTTGCAGCTTTAAAGAGATTTATGTCCCGCCGTGGTCCAGTGTCTGTCATGTACTCGGACAACGGGACCAATTTCGTTGGTGCTAAGGCCCGGTTGAACGAAATCTACTCTTTTTATTAAACTCGCGCATTCAGACCGACATTAAAGAAGAACTTCTGAAATGTCGAATTGAGTGGAAGACGTTACCGCCCCGAGCTCCGCACTTCGGAGGAATTTGGGGAGTCCAACATCAAAGGTATCAAAGCGCACTTGTACCGAGTGATAGGAAAGCAGCTTCTCACTTATGAGGAGCTCTTAACTGTCCTCGTACAGATAGAATGTCTTTTGAACTCACGGCCTCTTAGTGTTTTATCATCTGATCCGCATCCTGACGTTCTCACGCCGGCTCATTTTTTAATGTCCAGTCCCATTACTTATTTACCTTCTTCTGAATTAACAGAGGAAAGTATGAATTTGACAAAGCGTAAAAAACTTTTGGATCAACTCGTGTTATCATATTGGAAAAAGTGGCGTATTGAATACCTGCATACGCTGCAAGTCCGTCAGAAATGGTGCACTCATGTTACCATTTATCTTATTACATTTAATGTATTTTATTTTTATAATACAGCCAAGCCTTATTTTTATTATAATACCTACAATATGGTTTGTAATTTGAATACGATTGAAACGTCGCACTCTCCCCACTACCCCTACTTGTGGCGTTATGACGAAGTTACTTGTGGAGGGGTGAGAGTGCGATGCGGGCATTCGGTCGTTGCCTGTCGTAATGAATAGACGTGTCGATAAGAGTTGAAATGTATTTTGATAAGATATTGATATTGAGAACGATGTGATTTTGAGATTGATTTTGATAAGCGATGTGCTATATTTGTGAAAATATAGATCGAAATATAATGGTTATTATGTTTACAAGAACTGAAGTTTTATTCGCCAACAGTTCAGAAGAGGGACAAAGAAGTTTTATGCATTTAAAAAGCTTCTATCTCACGCCCAGACAAAAATGAAAGTGTAAGTTAATTTTGTTTCTATCTATTAATTTAGAATTGACATTTCGACTCGATATGATATTTATGATTTTTAAAATTTTGACGATAATTACATTAATTAAATACGTGATAAAGATATTTTGATTGAAGGTTTCAAAAATGACTGGAATTTATTAGTGAAATTTGTTTTTTTTTTTATCATTACGAGTGAGAACATTACTGATGTTCGCATGCATGTTATTTTATTTATTTTGAATAGTTAATTGATAAATTAACTATGCAGAAATGTAACACAGCCAGAGTAACGAATACTTTTGAACCGGGTACTGCCTAAGGTAGTATTTTTGATGAATGTAGTTTAAATAGGTAGGTATAATGACCTATGTGAGTTTCATTATATTTTTTTTTCTCTCCTACTTTTTGTAGGTAGGTATTTCGTGAGCATCTAATTAACTTGAATTAGAAGGATATTTTTTTTTACCCTCTGACAGAAAACGAGGTTGCAGGGCTTTGAATCCTTTGCCTTAACAGATGATTAGATTAAATTATCCTGCTCCGACTACAAATGTCTGGATTTATGGATATTGATAACTGTATTTATAACAATTCTTTTGAAATTTATATCTGTGATTTTTTGGGTGTAACAGATTTGACATATGCCATCGTCGTTTGATATAATTATGAATATATCGAGAATGTGAACTAATGCCAACAATAACAAGTTTCAGATTATGATCAGTGTTATCGTGCCTTCATGTCGGTGTGCCGCCAGCCGCCACATTGTCACCGTGCCTGTTATTTGATTTTGACGTTGAGATCGAGATCTCCGGGCAGAGATTTTGATAGAAACTGGTAACTTGATTTTGACTTTGAAATCGAGATTTTCGGGCAGAGATTTTGATAGAGCCTGGAAACTTGATTTGAACTTGACATCGAGATTTCCGGGCAGAGATTTTGATAGAGCCTGGTAACTTGATTTTGACTTTGACATGGAGATCACCGGGCAGAGATTTTGATAGAGCCCGAGGTATCGACAAACAGAATGAGTTATGAATTTGATAAACGCTCTCGTTCTGCTGTGACTTAGATGAAAGAAGTAGATGATCTGCGAGTTGATGAACTGGTGATGGGCTGCCACGTGAGGGGTCAGCCTTCGATCCAACAGCGATGTGTCGAATATATATTTGGGACTGCCATACTAATAAGAAAAAGTTGTGTTTTTCGTTCTCAATTTGTGGAAGTCGATGGGTCTTTGTATGAATGGATGGTGTAATTGTTTGTTCTCCACTTTGGATGTGCAGGTCGCATTGACATAATTTGATGACTGAGTTCGCTACCGCTGCCAAGGCGTGGCGTATGGAGGATGTCTTAATAATTTGATATTGTGTGATCTAGGGTTGCAGATTATTCTGTATTAGTTCCCGTGTAATTGAATTCTGCAGATTTCTGATTTTATTGTTTGAGTTGTTTACGTTAGTTTAAATAGAACAGATCATACTGGATAAAAGTAATAAGTATAATCGATATAAATTCAACTTCAAGTGAAAAAATAATCTATTTATTAATAATGTAATTGAATAACAAAACACGATAGTGGAATGTTTCTTTATGTGATTAGTTTTATTTTATTTTACACAGTTTACTATTTTTAGTTAAAGTACGACACTGTTGAGCACTGTCATACAAACCCCTTATAAATTGTTTTTGACATTTAGTAAAGAATTGATCTGATTTGATTAGTTGTCATTTACCCTGTCAGAGCTCTTTGACTTATTAATTGATAATAATATGATTTGATGTGACCATAGAAGTAGGAAGGACTGAGAAAAGAATTGATCTGATTTGATTTGTTGTCATTTACCCTATCGGAGCTCTTTAATTTATTGATTGATAATATGATTTGATGTGACCATAGAAGTAGAAAGGTCAAGGGGCGTGCGTTTCCTACTTTTATGTATGTGATGCAGTTTTGAGACTTGTAGTAGCGTTCGAATTGTTACGGGAGAGTGTTGTCTACTCACGAGTTGAGGTCTGATGAAGTATTGACGTGCTGAACAGATTGAGCTTAGATTTGTGGAGGTTTTGAATAGCTTGTCGCGTATTGATCAAAGCGCGAATCGGTGTCGGTTTTATAGAAGTATTTATTAGATTGGGATCGAATCATTCAATCTTTGTAGTTTGAGAGTATACATTGAGTTAGTTTTGTTGTGACACTTGTGAAATTCTCTAATTTTGGTATTTCTACTTTGATTGATGTGTACCTTTTGACTTTGAAGTGAAGGAGTTTGAATAAGTTGTTTTTTGTTCTAAGGAAGTTTCGCAATTGGATGTCGTGCGACATCTTCACACTAAAGAGATGTTTGTCCTTGTGGTGGTGGACGCGCGATGAGATGAGCGATTGTACTGCCGACTACGCAAAGATGTTGAGTGACGAAAGCAAGACTTGTTAGGTATAACTAGATTGAACTTGATTAGATTTGGATGAGCCTGGTTGATTTTGATTGTATTCTA
The DNA here is from genome assembly GCA_018467065.1 of Ephestia elutella. NCBI lineage: Eukaryota > Metazoa > Arthropoda > Insecta > Lepidoptera > Pyralidae > Ephestia > Ephestia elutella. The sequence continues at coordinate 13,950,893 of CM031578.1, forward strand.
TTGAGTTTGATTGAATTGGATCGAATTTGATTGAGTTTGGTTAAATTTGATTTCATTGAAAAGACGTTAGGTATAACTAAATTGAACTTGATTGGATTCGGATGAGTTTGATTGAATTCGATTGAGTTTGATTGAATTTGATTAAATCGGATTGAATTTGATTGAGTTTTGTCGAATTTAGATCAATTTAGTTGAGTTTAGTTAATTTTGATTGGATTCGACGTAATTTATATGGATTTAGTTAGATTTGACTGAATTCGATTGGATTTGGTTATGTTTGTTAAGATCTGATTTGGTATGGTTGAATTTTGTTATGTTTGATTGAGTTCTTTTGTAGTAAGTTTGTTGAGTTTTGATTGGGTTTGATTGAATTTAGTTAGATTACATTGAATTTAGTTGGAATTGACTGAGATTGATTGGATTTTGTCGACTTTGGTTGAGTTAGATTGGATCTGATTATATAAAGTTTAGTTAAGTTCCATTGACTCTAATTGAAGTTAGTGGGTTGAGTTTTGATTGTATTTAACTGAAATTAGTTTGCTGAGTTTTGATTAACTTTTTTAATTTGTTTGGATTCGATTGATTGATTAGGTTTTGTCGAATATGTATAAATTTGATTGAATTGATTGGATATGATTTGGTCTGATTGAATTTAATAAAGTTTAGTTAGGTTCGATTGAGTTCAACTGAAGTTAGTTTGCTGAGTTTTGACTGGGTTTGATTAAATTGTAATGGATTGGTTTGAATTTATTAGATTTTGTCGAATTTGGGTAGGTCTGATTGGATTTGATTGGATCTGATTTAGTCTGATTGAATTTCATAAAGTTTGGTTGAGTTAGATTGAATTTATTTAAAGTTAAATTGTTAAGTTTTGATAGAATTTAATTGCGTTTAGTCGAATTTGATTCGCAGTTTAGTTGGATTTGATTGAATTTGATTAAAGTTGGTTGAATTTGATTTGATTTGGTAATATTAGAATAGAATAGAATACGTTTATTTGAATTGCAACAGACACTAAAATATTTCAAACACACATTCATTTCACATTTAAACATTGAATTTCGCTAAGTTGGTTTAGTTAGATTAAGTTTGATTGAAGATAAGTTTTGATTGGATTTGATCGAGTTTGATTTGATTGAATTGAATTGGATTGAGTTCGATTGAATTGGATTTAATTGAATTGAATAGGAAGGAATTGGTTAGGCTAGGCATTACATAATTTGTTTGAATTCGATTAAATAGATTGAGATCGGATTGAGTTGAATTAGATTGAAATGAATTGAATCGAATTGGATTTTATTGATTTGAATCAATATTTAATAAGATTGAAATAGATTAAAGTTATAAAGATAATTTAGTTGATATAGTTTAGGTTGGATTGGATTCCGTTTGATTGAATTGGCTTGAATTTAGAAATTGAAAGGTAATTGGAAATTGGAAGGAAATTGAATTAGAATTGAATTGGATAGAGCTAGATTGGATTAAGGTTAATAGAAAAGGAATTTAAAAAAGATTATAATAATATACTTACTTAAGATTATGATAATATTTTTACTGAATTATATTAAATTCATTTGTATTAGACTAAATTAGATTAGATCTCATTTGATTTATTTGGATAGAATTAGATTGTATTGATGAATTGTAATGGTTTAAATCATTGTCAAATTAAGAAAAAAATAAATAAATATTAGAATTATTTTATTGTCACAACAATACAAATGTAAAGATAAAACTAAGATAAGATATTGAATTGAATAGAGCTTGATTGGATTAAGATTAATAGAAAAGGAATTTAAAAAGGTTATATTTTAATTGAATTAGATTAAATTCCTTTGAATTAGACCAAATTGTATTAGATCTCATTTGATTTATTCGGATAGAATTAGATTTTATTGATGAATTGTAATGGTTTAGATCATTGTCAAAAAGAGAGAAAAAAAAAATTCAAAATTAAAATTATTTTATTGTCATAACAATAAAAATGTAAAGATAATTTAAGATAAGATATTGATAAGTTATTAATGACTTAACTTTGAATTTTGTGATTTTAAGATTTTGAACTTTGAAAGGAGACATTGATTTTTGTAATAATGATGAATTGTAATGATTTAGATCAATGTCAAAATAAGAGAAAAAAACTCAAAATTAGAATTATTTTATTGTCACGATGATACAAATGTAAAGATAAAATTAAGATAAGGATAAGTTTGTTTGTTTGAATTTTGTGATGTTAAGATTTTGAACTTTGAAAGAAGACATTGATATTTGTGATAATGATGAATTGTAATAATTTAGTAGATCAATGTCAAATTAAGAAAAAAAAAACATATCAAAATTATAATTATTTTATGGTCACGATGATACAAATGTAAAGATAAAATTAAGATAAAATATTGATAAGTTTTTGATGACTTGACTCTGAATTTTGTGATATTAAGATTTTGAACTTTGAAAGATGACATTGATATTTGTGATAATATAAAGATGAATTGAGATAGAGGTATTAAACAAAAATTATAGACTGCATTCCTGACATAATCAGAGCGTGAGTGACCCGTTTTAAAAATTATGATGTTTGTGATATGATAGATAATTTTCACAAGATTATTTTCACTTAGTTTTATTACGATTGATATTCAAAATATGAATCGATAGTGAATTTGTTTATGATTTTTTTTTATATAACAAAAAAAATTGTGAGACCAGTTATCTCTATAGATTAGTAGAAGATTTAGTAATAATCATTTTAGTTTTTGTTTTGGCGATTGTGATTACTGATTGTACTGTAAAAGTAATGTTAAAGAGATTGGTTCAAGGACGTACCAAAAGCAGGATGGTCGAGCTGTTACCATTTATCTTATTACATTTAATGTATTTTATTTTTATAATACAGCCAAGCCTTATTTTTATTATAATACCTACAATATGGTTTGTAATTTGAATACGATTGAAACGTCGCACTCTCCCCACTACCCCTACTTGTGGCGTTATGACGAAGTTACTTGTGGAGGGGTGAGAGTGCGATGCGGGCATTCGGTCGTTGCCTGTCGTAATGAATAGACGTGTCGATAATAGTTGAAATGTATTTTGATAAGATATTGATATTGAGAACGATGTGATCTTGAGATTGATTTTGATAAGCGATGTGCTATATTTGTGAAAATATAGATCGAAATATAATGGTTATTATGTTTACAAGAACTGAAGTTTTATTCGCCAACACTCACGATCGTCCCATAGAGATAGGCACTGTCGTTCTCTTGGGTCAAGATAACGTACCGCCCTTGACTTGGCCATTGGGTGTCATAAAGGAGGTGTTTCCTGGATCGGATGGTATAATTCGTGTGGCTTTAGTCAAGACTGTGTCAGGCACATATAAGCGTCCTGTCACAAAGCTGTATCCTTTGCCTACCCAATAATCAACCGCAACTTAATCAAACCGCAATTTAATCAACCGCAATTTAATCAAACCGCAATTTAATTAAACCGCTTATTTACTCATAATTTCTACCGTAGATATCGATTCGCTGATATTCTCAGACCGCTATTCCCCTCCTCTAACCTACCCCTCTAATCTACCCTCCTAGCTTAATCTATCTTGTCTAATCTATCCACCTAGCTTCTTGTCTATATTTTAATTTGAAAGCTCTGGACCTTTCAAGGCGGGGAGCTATGTTGAGGCCATCAGCCTCCAATTTTTTATACTTTCCTTTTTTCTCTCAACAATTTCGGTGACGAGGCAACTTGATATCGCTGTCCCTTTTTGCGGGCAAATGAGGGAGCGAGACGGAATCTACTTGCCTTCCCGAAAGCATCGCAGATTGTCACACTTTAGTCTCGAACCGTACATCATTGAGATCGTGCGTGTTTACGCGTCCATTGCCGTGCGCGCGCGCCGTTTTTGAGATTCACCGCAAGAACCAGGATCTTCCGAAGGATCCACTTGTGTTCAGAAGAAATCTGGTGATCACCAGGAGAAGCTTTCAGCAGCGAGCAAGGTAAGCGATTGTCGAGCTCTGTCGAATTGCCGAATTTGTTGAACTTCTACCTTTCATATATTCACATATAGGCCGTTTAACCGAGGTCTTCTCCGAGCCCAAGGTATAACTTTAAGGTCCTCATACCGCAAAAAGGAGTCAGTCTATTCTACACGACTGCCACTCCACTCTGGGCCCAAAGGTTTCGATGTAAGTACATATTTAACTCGGTAAATTTAGGAATGCCGATAAATCATAATATATTTTTCTAATCACATAATTTACATCAAAATTAGATTAATATCAGGTTCATGTATATTGTTTTTTTTTGTTCGAGTGTAGATTTCATCGTGGAAATTACATGTGCGGCCCGAGAGCAATTCCACCGCGCAATCGTTTGTTAAAAATGTCCAGCCATGCAGATCGGCTCGGCACTCGACAATCATTTCAGCATTTTGTGTTCTCGCCGCCTGTCGCGATGTGAGTGTGCATGACATCTCTCGAACTCTCGTATTTCACTTGTAGCTTCACATATCACATACCTACATAACAAAATCACATAAATTATGAATGTAGGAAGATTTTTTTCATTTGGTTAGCTTTCTTTTCCAAGGAATTTATAGATACGAGTACCATCGTTTAGATCTAAATAAGTACCTTATTGAATAATTAAATTACGATATCGAAGTCTTGATACTATTTTCACTTTTTTACGCAATTTATATAATTTATTCATAAATTCTATCTCTGGAAAAATTTAGTGGTAAATTTACAACGGCAACCCGTTACATCGAAGCAGTAAGTTTCAGACGCTGGTCTGCTCGTAATTGGGGCGTCATCAATATCCGTTGGAAAGCTTTGCATATTTCATAGGCGCAGCGTAGGCTCTCGCATTTTCAAATGAGAGCTACGAAGATTTTGTAGGTAAGTAGTACAGTCACTAGTAATTATTGTGGTTGCATATTTTTTAACTAAAATTAATTCTTACCAATAAAATCTTGATGCAATATTGCACGAGTGGATAAGTTTCACAGAATGGTAGACATTTTCTAAGCTGAAATGACGCACCCCACCTCCCGCATTAACGTACACAAGCAAATTTCAAATATGGAAAAAAAAGTAGTGGGGCGCATCATTTCAGTTTAGACAATCTCTACTTTCCTAAAACTTATCTAAAATTTGGTCTAAAATCAACATTTAAACTTCAAAGCATAGGAGCAACAATGATAAAATTAACTTGTTCCCCGAATAAAATTGACCTTTTAGTAATACGAACAACTGAATTTAAGAACTGAACTTTGGTGTGTACACTATTGTCAATATTAAATATTGATAAGCCTTGGTTTTGTATTTTTTACTAACAATTTCTTACGTACCTAACCGTACAGTTAACTATTTCTTCAATATTATGTTAATGTACATTTGAATTTTTATGTACATAATTTATGTGGTTACTCATTATCAGATAGAACTGATCTAATAATTATGATAATGAAGCCTTTTGAAAGTTACAGATACATGAATTCCGACATACCTATTAAACATTAAGGTTGCATACAATGTAGCAGTTTATTTTTGTTTCCCTTGAGAAAACATCCATGAAAAATGTAGGGTAGGGTACGTTTCTATGTAGGTACATCAACCATACTCATAATCAGATCTACAATACCAACAATACCTACAATATTAAGTAAAAGATTGTTTTCAACAAGAAAGTTGATGCATAGTAAATAACATGAGAGTGAAATAATTAACTCTGAATAGTTAAATGCATCAGAGTGCAAAGTGCAAGCTGCAAGTGACGGCTGCTCGGGAAAACCCCATTAGCGCGTTTAGAAATGACGTGCGCATTACGACTAGCGCTTAGCTAAGACAATACTCGTCTTCCGTTAACGCCATCTTGTAGCTCGAATGGATGAGGCGTCTCCGTTCCGAGACCCATTATATCATAAAGTTGATATACCAATACAACAATGCTAAATCTATTCTATATATACCATTCTATATATAATAATAATCTATTCTATATCTATATAATCCCTTTATATAATATCTATATAAATAGTCACCTTTGAGTTATATATTATGTTTGTAATAAAATCTATGTTGTTTTGTCCGTTCGCCGCCGTAATATTCTAGCGCGTGCGGTAGTTTCATATTAGTAGCGTCGTCGCCCGCTCGGCCGGCGTCGGCAGTCGCGAGCGACCATTTTGAATTCAGTATTGTTTGGACATCGCGCGGGGAGGCCGCGCCGCGTGAAATTGCTCGCGTGAATGGCATGGCGGACGGCCGCCATTTGTCCTGACATATCGGTTTGATTTTAATACGCGGAGAGGTCTCGCGTCTTTCGCTTGTTAACTAGTTTGAGTTATATTTGTGAATTTCCTGTTTGTTAAATAACTATTGAACATTTGTGTTTGTGAAACCTTTTACTTTGACTGTTTCTTGTGAGATGCGAAACGTGGCTGCCTGGGGACGCCGAAATCTGTTGCCGAGTGGAACTGCTAGACGGATCAGGTATTTTTTCTGGGGATTGAGATCTCATGGGGTAGGTTGGGTGATTTAGGAACAACCCCTCCTCTTCCGAAGACACTCGAAGTTGGATCCGAAGATTAAGAAGATTCAGTTTGGTAAGTGGTTTGAATTGTAGTTATTAAATTAGGTTAGTATATAGGGCCCCGTAGCTCCCTATATAAGCTACGGTGGTAGCAGACTGCGTATAGGTTAGGTTAGATTCTAGTCGGACAAGCGTGGTGTCGCGTGGAGATTTTTTCCCGGTACTTATTTTTACCGGTGGTTTTTTCCCGGTGAAGTTCTGGTACAGAATTCTTCCCGCCGCTTCGTTTGTCCGGATTCTCTGCGCACATTTTCTGGTAGCAGAGCGTAGTTTATCTACCCTCTATTTGTTCGTTTGTAAAAAATAATTAATTGTTTGTAAAAATTATTAGATTTTTCTTAGTTTGTTTGTATAAGAATATTTGTAACCTTTTTGTATTTGTTTGCGGTTTGTACCGTGCGTTCCGGGTTTGTGCCATTCTCATACCTACCGCGGTTCTTCGTGTAGTTGTTTGATTTTGTTGTTTTTTATTTACCTTTTGTTATTTTTTGTTTGTGACTTGACGCGATGGCGAAGGTCCCCAATGCTAAGGCGACACTCGCCAACGAATTGAGATGGTTTGTGACGGCCGGTGGACTCCTGTCCCGGAAGGACAGGGAGGCCGCTATACTGGAAAGAGCGGATCAGCTCCGCTCACGATTGAACAACGCGGAAGCGGCCATGGCGGCGCTTACCGAAGCCGACCTTACCCCGGAGGTCTACGCAGGTCACGTGGCGGACCTGGACCAGATCCTGAGTCTGCACGATGACATCGTGGAGGCGGCGGCCGCAATAAGGGCGAGACAGGCTGGCGGACCAGCCCCTCGCACACCTGTTAGACAGGAAGGACCAGCGGTTACTGGTCGGCTCCCCACCCTTCAGCTGTCCCACTTTGGGGGTAGGATGGAGGAGTGGGTGGCATATAAAAATATGTTTGAGTCCCTGGTCGTAGCACGACAGGATTTGTCGAAGGCCCAGAAGATGGCCTACCTCCTCTCCACTCTGGAGGATGAAGCGCGGTCGCTCATCCAGCACCTCCGGGTGGAGGACGACCAGTACGATACGGCTTGGGAGTTATTGAACTCCCGCTACCAAAATTTACGTTTGTTAGCGGATGCGCACGCCGCACAGTTGATGGCCCTGCCCAAGGTGGCCAACAGGGCACAGTTGCGCCTGCAGTTGCTCACGCCCGTTACAGTGGCCTGTAACGCGCTCCGCACACTGGGGCTGCCGGTGGACCAATGGTCCTTTTTGCTGGTGCACATTGTATTGGGCAAATTACCCAATGACATCCGCTCGCGATTTGAGCGCGAGAATGCGGAACAGGATAGCACCACCCTACCAACATTCACTGACTTGGTGAAGTTTTTGGAGTTTGAGGCACGGGCTGCTGAGAATACCATGACGGACTCAGCGCCATCCAGAGCGCCTGAACGTAGGCCCTTGGAACCCTCATGGCGAGGGAAGCCCCAACAGGGACGGCAACCGCCACCGCGTGGAGCTGGTGTGCGGGTTGCACACACGGCAGCAGTCGCGGGGGACGCGGACTGCCTGCAATGTGGCCGGATGGGCCACAGCCTGCTGCAATGCAGGGACTGGCAGAGACTGCCAGTACAAGATCGGCGCCGCATGGCAAGGCGGCATGAACTTTGCTTTTACTGTTTGGGCAGTCACTATGCACGTGACTGTCCCAGAGCCATACCATGCAGTGCATGCCGTGGGCTGCACCACGTGATGCTCTGCATGAACCGGAACGGGGATGGCCCCCGGTTCTTGAGGCAGGGGTCCCCTATGGGCGGGGGCGCTCCTGCGCGAAGCCCTCCACCATCGGACGGAGGACGCGGCTTCGCTCGTCGCACCCCCCCTCGGGAGGGGGGTCGCGTACCGGCGCGGGTCTTGGCGGACCGGGACCACGCGCCCCAAGGTCGTGGCCAGTATGTGACTGGCCAGGCCCCGGATAGGGCCCCCATGGGCGGGGGCCCTAGATCGGACGTGAGAGTGGGGACACCCCCTCCACGCGGGTTACCAATGCCCAACACATGCAGCCGCAGCGGTTTTCTCCGCCGCTGCACGAGTACCCACGGCTGGAGTACCACCCGCCGTACCATATGTATGGCCGGGCCGCGGGTTATGCCCCCCTCAGATGGGGATGTGCACTCGCCCGCCATATTATCCGGGTCAGTGGCGCGCCCCTGGTTTGGAGAGAGTGGGGAGCCCGTAACTAGCTTGCTCCCTTGCTGGGACAGAGCCGCGGACGGTTCTGCTCCCTACCGCGGTGGTCCGCGTATGGGGTCGTGGGGGGAAGCCATTAATTTGAGAGCTCTGTTGGACTCAGGGGCTCAAAGCAGTTTGGTTACCACTCGAGTGGCACGCCAGTTAGGTTTAGTCGTGGAAGACTCGCCTGTGCCACTTCTTGGAGTTGGTGGCATACAAGTGAAGTGTCTGACGGGCCAGACACTTGTCACCTTTTCTTCGCTGAAGTCCTCCACAATGAGGATCACGACTTCGGCTATGGTAATGGATACCATTGCGGGTTGGCACCCCTCGACAGACATACCGCCGGGTGTGTTGTCTTTGGTTTCGGGTCTGGATTTGGCCGACCCCTTTGTCTTTCATCCCGGCCCAGTGGACTTGCTCCTGGGCTCGGACGTATTGGGTTGGATTTTGTTGGGTACACAGAAGGCTCTGGGTTCGTCTTCACTGATGGCAGTGTCTACGATTTTTGGTTTTGCCCTGATGGGCCCTGTGTTTGATAATAGCACCGTGGAGGAGCCACCGGTCGTCGCATCTGCGTCCTTGGCCAAGACCATGCAAAGGTTTTGGGAGGTGGAGGAGCCACCTATGAGTTCCAGGATGGATCCGGAACACGCTGAGTGCGAAGCCCTTTTTCGATCGACCACGGAGAGGTTGCCCTCCGGTCGGTTTGTAACTAGGTTACCCTTTGTTGCCTCTCGTCCTAGCCTAGGGCAAAGTAGGGCGCTTGCGGAGAAACGACTGCTGTCCATGGAGCGACGCATGCAGCGTGACCACGTACTTCGCGATAAATATATTGAATTTATGCGCGAGTACGAGGATTTGGGTCACATGTCTCCGGCTCGAGTTGATTGGAGCTCAACTGAGCATTATTTTTTGCCCCACCACGCGGTGGTGAAGGCCTCAACAGGCAAATTGAGGACCGTCTTCGATGGGTCCGCACCCACTTCGAACGGGGTTTCGTTGAATCTGTGTTTGCATTCGGGTCCCAAATTGCATAGGGACATAATTGACATCATCTTGAACTTTAGAAGACATCAAGTGGTTTTTGGTGCGGACATCCGGATGATGTTCCGCCAGACAGTCATACATCCTGAGGACAGGCGATTCCAGTTGATACTCTGGCGTGAGCGCCCTGAGGATCCTGTGACGGTGTATGAACTCAACACAAACACGTATGGTTTGAAATCTAGTCCCTATATCGCCATCAGATCATTGCTTGAATTGGCAGAGCGGGAACGGATCCGCTTTCCCCGTGGGGCTTCCGTGCTGTCACGTGACTTGTATGCTGATGACGTGTGCACCGGAGCCCAAAGTATTGAGGAGGCCCTCCTACTGCGGGATGAATTGATTGAAATATTGAAGACAGGTGGCTACGAGCTACGTAAGTGGTTGTCTAATGAGCCTAAGGTTCTAGAAGGGATCCCGGAGGATCACCAACAGAACCCTCACCTGTTTGAGGATGTGGATGATCCCAACAGGATAGCGGTGCTGGGCATGCAGTACCAGCCGCTAACCGATATTTTTACATTCCAAGTGGACTTGGAAATACCAAAGGTCTGGACTAAGAGAACGGTGTTGTCCGTAATAGCCCGTATGTTTGATCCAAGCGGTTGGATCAGTCCAGTGATATTCTCTGCGAAGTGTCTTCTTCAGAGACTTTGGACTTTGGGCGTCTCGTGGGACGAGCCGCTGTTTGGTCCTCCATTGGATGATTGGCTCGAGTTGTTTTCATCGATTAAGGAAGTCAATCGGATTGCCTTGCCTCGTCGAATATTGCCCCCGGGAAATATCGAGCCAGCCTGCATGGCTTTTGTGACGCGTCGGAGCGAGGCTACGCCGCGTCAGTCTATATGCGGACAGTTGACGCCGATGGCCGGGTCAATGTCTCGCTTTTGTTAGGGAAGAGCAAGGTCGCCCCCATCAGGACTAGGCTGACTATTCCCAAGCTTGAGTTGAGTGGAGCTCACCTTCTCTCTAAATTGTTGCATCACGTTGCCAGTGAGCTGGCGGCCACGGTCGAGATACGAGACATCTTCGCCTGGTCGGATAGCCAGGTCGCGCTTGCATGGTTGCGCGCGGCCCCACATACCTTGGAGGTTTTTGTTGGAAACAGGGTTTCCCAAATTCAAAATATTGGAATTGATATAACATGGAGACATGTGCCGGGAGAGCTTAACCCAGCGGACTGTGCTTCCCGAGGTTGTACGGCACCAGAATTGGTGTCACACCCGCTCTGGTGGGGTCCAGAGTGGCTGATGGGATCAGAAACATCTTGGCCTGTCTGTCAGACAGATGTTACTTCTTTGAGTTTGACTGGGCTCCGTGTACATGCTGTAGTCGCTGAGACGACGTCGGAGCCGGATTGGCTACTTGCTCGGTATAGCAGCTTGGATAAGCTTCTGGGTGTTACCAGTTGGATTAAGCGTTTCATACATAATTGTAGAAACCCACAGGCAAAGCGGTTGGAGCCGATTGCAGGTGCAGAAGAGCGCCGGAGCGCATTGTTGCATTGGGTCCGTGTCGTGCAGACCGGACGGTTTGAGTCAGAGCTTCGTATTTTGCGCGATGGACGCGCTAAGTTGAAGGGCGCGGTCGCTCGTTTGAACCCGTACATCGACTCGGATGGGCTTCTTCGGGTTGGAGGCAGGCTCCGGAAGGCGGATCTTCCATATGAGACTCGCCATCCTCTGTTGTTGCCCAAGGGCGGACCCTTGGTGCAGCTTTTGGTGTCTGATCGACACATTCGTAACGCCCATGCTGGGTGCAATGCTTTGTTGGCTATTTTGCAACGCGAGTTTTGGATTTTGTCTGCCCGAAGAGCAATCCGTAGTGTCCTGTTTCGATGTATTGCATGTTATAGGTTGAAGGCATCCACGATGCAACCACAGATGGGTGATTTGCCCGCTGATCGAATCCGACCTTCGAGACCGTTTGACGGCGTTGGAACCGATTTTGCCGGTCCCTTTTCGATCAAGGCTTCTCCCTTTCGTAATGCCCGTATTGTGAAGGGCTATTTGTGTGTATTTGTTTGTTTGGCCACCAAGGCTGTCCATTTGGAGGTGGTATCGGCTCTGACTACGGAGGCCTTCGTCGCCGCGTTGGATCGCTTTGTTTCGCGTCGAGGTCTACCTTCCCTTATTAGGTCTGACAATGGCACAAACTATAAAGGAACTGTAAATTATCTTAAGGATGTTTCTGTGTTTATTGATAAAAATTGTACTAGTTTAAGTCAAATTGCTGCCCAAAGGGGAATAACCTGGAAGTTTAGTCCCCCAAGTTGCCCCCATTGGGGAGGGATTTTTGAAGCGGCTGTGAAATCCGCAAAGACCCACCTCCGCCGCATTATCGGAGAAACGGCTCTAACTTTTGAAGAGCTGGCCACAGTGTTTTGTAAAGTTGAGGCGGTCCTCAACTCTCGTCCTCTCTGTCCGCTATCTCCAGATCCAAATGACTTGGAAGCTCTCACCCCTGGTCATTTTTTGGTGGGAGGGCCGTTGAATGCCCTGCCCGAATACCCGTGGAAGGATGAACGCGTATATCGGTTGTCGCGTTTTCAAATGTTGCAGCAAATGAGCCAGGACTTTTGGCGTCGCTGGTCGCTTGAATATTTGCATTTGCTGCAGCAAAGAGTGAAGTGGACAGACAGGACTGAGCCTCCCATGGAGGGTGATTTAGTATTGTTAAAAGAGGCAAATTTGCCCTCATTGCTTTGGCGACGAGCTCGCATATTACGTTTGATTCTTGGCGGAGATGGCACTCCGCGTGTGGCTGAGGTGTTGGTCGACGGTTCGATTTTGAGGAGAGCTGTGACCTCTCTCGCCCGCCTTCCCGTAGAGTAAGCTAGCGGTCTGCTTCTCAGACCGGGACGGGGGGATGTTTGTAATAAAATCTATGTTGTTTTGTCCGTTCGCCGCCGTAATATTCTAGCGCGTGCGGTAGTTTCATATTAGTAGCGTCGTCGCCCGCTCGGCCGGCGTCGGCAGTCGCGAGCGACCATTTTGAATTCAGTATTGTTTGGACATCGCGCGGGGAGGCCGCGCCGCATGAAATTGCTCGCGTGAATGGCATGGCGGACGGCCGCCATTTGTCCTGACATATCGGTTTGATTTTAATACGCGGAGAGGTCTCGCGTCTTTCGCTTGTTAACTAGTTTGAGTTATATTTGTGAATTTCCTGTTTGTTAAATAACTATTGAACATTTGTGTTTGTGAAACCTTTTACTTTGACTGTTTCTTGTGAGATGCGAAACGTGGCTGCCTGGGGACGCCGAAATCTGTTGCCGAGTGGAACTGCTAGACGGATCAGGTATTTTTTCTGGGGATTGAGATCTCATGGGGTAGGTTGGGTGATTTAGGGAACAACCCCCTACTCTTCCGAAGACACTCGAAGTTGGATCCGAAGATTAAGAAGATTCAGTTTGGTAAGTGGTTTGAATTGTAGTTATTAAATTAGGTTAGTATATAGGGCCCCGTAGCTCCCTATATAAGCTACGGTGGTAGCAGACTGCGTATAGGTTAGGTTAGATTCTAGTCGGACAAGCGTGGTGTCGCGTGGAGATTTTCTCCCGGTACTTATTTTTACCGGTGGTTTTTTCCCGGTGAAGTTCCGGTACAGAATTCTTCCCGCCGCTTCGTTTGTCCGGATTCTCTGCGCACATATTATATTATAATATATAACTCAAAGGTGACTGACTTACTGACATAATGATCTATCAACGCACAGCCCAAACCACTGGACGGATCTGGCTGAAATTTGGCATGCAGGTAGATGTTATGACGTAGGCATCCGCTAAGAAAGGATTAACGCGAGCGAAGCCGCGGGCGCCAGTTAGTACAGTATATTTAGCATTGTTGTACAATAATGCGATGCTTAAGGGAAGTTAATTTTTAAGGTAAGGAATGTAGAGCTACGGTATAAATTTGATGATGCTTAAAATTTGGCAAAATAATCTATTTGTGCATTGTTTTGTGTTCAAATAACTAAAAACAAATGAGAGCATATTGCAGAACTAAATACCAAGCTGAGTTCCCCAAGAATTACAAAAGTATACGATTTAAGCAAAATACTCCGTGAAATGCGCCGTTTTCAGAGATAGTTAGCTTAAGAGGCTCAATATTCTTTGCAGCGGGTCTTTTTATTGTGTAATTAATTCACTTGTTCCTTTTTTCATAGGGTTAAAAACCGTTAAAGCTAAAGATTTCCCGGCTCGCTGTCTCGGGTTTAATGATTCTATTAGGGTTAAGAATTCGATTTGACTTCATTCCTTTCCTTTTGTCTCCTCAAGCTTTGCCCTTCCAACAAAGGAAAATGCATGAAATATTTTCTTATCATTTTTATTTAATTAATTTGTAATGATTTCTGGCTGAACATGTTTTCTTAAATAGCTAAGAATAAAATTACTACATGATTTACGAGCAAGAGCAGATTTACTGAATTCAAAATTAATTAAATGTGAAAATGGTACTTACCAAGAAACCTTAATTTTAAGTTTCAGTTCAGAAATTTTTCATAACTGTGATAATCTCGAGATAAGTAAATACAATTTAGATAAATTTGAATGTGAATTTCCCACGGGAACAGTGTTTTTTCCCGGGATGAAAGGTAATGTCCTTCTCAGTACTTCTAACTATTTGTATGCGAAATTTCAGTAAATAAAGCGTGAAAAGGTAACAAACAAATAAATAAACAAACACACTTTCGCTTTTATAATATTCGTAAGGATTAGGATTACTATTATTTTATAGATGTTCTCACTCGTAGATATAATGCTGTATGTATAAAGTTGGAAAGATAAGTACTTATTCGTTGATGCTGTAAACAGGGTCAGAGCTACCGAGAACAACGAGAATGGCCGTTGACTTGGAACTCATCGGGCAAGTCAATATTGGCCGAAAATTGTTTCGTGATACCGCCCGATAATTTAATTATTTCGGGTTTCAATCCCAGGGCCGAGATCGGCTGATCGGTTCGTGTTTTCGGTCGCTTACACGCAGCAGATGTACTGGCAAGATTTAGAGCAGGTACCTATTAACATTATTGCTTACAATTTATTCATTTTTTCATTTATTATAAAACTAGCTTTTGCACATCGCCTGTGTAGATTACACATCAAAACCTTCCTCAGGACCCACTCTGTCCATTGGTGAAAACCGCATCAAAATCTGTTCAGTAGTTTTTGAGTTAATGTGCACAGACAGACAGACGCGACGGGGGCTTTATTTTATAATATGTAAGGATATATGGAGAAGGTTATTGTGGCAAACTTCTCAATGTTATTCATATCCTTTGTACAAATATGGATACGAGTACCTGTATAGGTATATTACCTACCACTATTTTTATTTATTTTCGATAGAGTAGTTGCCAGGCATTTTAAATAGTAACAGAAAACTGAAAATTAAAATATAGTATACATAATATACGCGAGTGAAATGATAACGAGCTTTGGGCTAATTTTGCAATCAGGTGTCCCCGTTGTGCGACGATGAATTTCATTATGCATCAGTGAACATTATTCACACAACTCACTAATCACATTGGTCATAATAATTTGTCACTGTTACTGCTAACTAATGTAGAGCAGTATAGAATAAAAGATTTTGTTGAACTTTGCTATGATAATCAAAACCTGATAGAAATAGAGAAAACTAAGTTTGTTTTAATTCAAGAATGTTGCATGTCTATTATAGATTATAAGTAAGTATATTTATTACGTTTCTTAAGTTTGACGTTAATGCTCGTGTTCACATTTTTGATAAGAGTCAATATTCAATATATTTTTCCAAAAAAATGTTTGAAAAATTGAATTAGAAGAAAAAATCACGAATGTGAGAATTTCATTCCTCTATAATATTTGTGTAATGTAGAGGGGGGAGGCTGGTGGGTATTTAATTTTGTTGTTGTGAAGTTTAGACTCTTGATTACCGTTTCCCGGGTCCTCAACAGTAGGAGACGGAACTCAAAGAAACTTTTTAATTAACTTCGATTTGAATTCAAAGTTTTTGGAATGCCTCAAGTGTAGCATTAAATTTCACGACGGTTAAGCTTTTCGTTGATTGATTTTCCTTTGAACTTAATGCAAAATAAAAGTTTGGCTAAAATGGGCGGAAGCTTATTCATTTAATAGCCGACTTTAACAAATTACAGTG
The DNA here is from genome assembly GCA_018467065.1 of Ephestia elutella. NCBI lineage: Eukaryota > Metazoa > Arthropoda > Insecta > Lepidoptera > Pyralidae > Ephestia > Ephestia elutella. Next base: position 13,966,873 of record CM031578.1, read on the forward strand.
GGACGAAGAACATTTGTGCTGTGTTACGAAATACAAATGTGTAAAATATTACAAATTTATTGTGTAATGTGTAAAATGTGTAAAATATTACGAATTTTTTTATATTCGCTGCCGGAATTAAAAATTCCGGCAGCGAATATAAAATAAATTCGCAGTGATAAGAATGCGTTGTTTGTAGATCTATAAAATCTTGATTATATGTATAGAATAAAATAATACGTGAAGACAAAATTTACGTAGGTCACTGAATGTTCAGACCACAGAGAAAATAATCACTATGTTATAGCACAAAGTAGTTAAAAGGGTAGTTATAGTTCAGACTAAATTCTACTTTCAAAATTCTATAATTCAAACTTAGGTTTGATAATATCAATCAAGTTCTCATGACAAAATGATCAACAATGGGACTTGGTGGGTATCGGGCCTCGGATTTACATAACAAAGATATTTCATCCCGAAATCTCTTGAAAACCAAACTTGAGGCAAGAGGTAACAATTCTATAAAAAATGTCTTCAATCTTCGGAAATTGATTCATCATTGCCGAACGCCCTGAGCCCTAACACTGATTGATTTCATCTCATCCACCCACGCAATTAGTTTTTAAGTAATGACGAAGTGGTTTTTGTAATCCCAAAACTCGCGATAAATTGTTGAAATCCATCAACCACTTAAGCATCCACTTAGGTGAAATCATATTTTTTAAATTTATACATTTTTTTCACCTTTTCACTCTTTTGATTATTAGATCTAGGCATAAATCCATTACTAATATAGAGCCAGGCATAAATTTCAACATGCGTGAATTCCCTATGGATTACGTATATTTTCGTAGTCTGGACGTACGAGTGTGAAGGAGGTCAGACAAGGGGTCCTTCAGGAATATAATTTTTATGATGCTTTTATCAGCAGCGTCTTTCTCTGACATGTTGTATAATAAACACATTACAAAGGGCTGCCTGCACTATTATATCGTACTCGTACCTATGAAAAGTTATTTGATTTATTTATTTAGACATCAAGTTCAGGAATAACAAGTTCTAGTATTTTTGTAAGTCTTTGTGTTTGTATATAATGTTCATAAAGCAATATCAAAAACTTTGTTGAAAAACGTCGTATGATACAATATGATACATAGGTGCATTGGTCATTACATACTCGGCTTTATTAATAACGGCTCTATCGTGATGACCAACACAGCACACTTGTAGCGTTACACTTATCAGTCACAATGTACAGTAGTACATTGTGACTGATAAGTGTAACGCTCGGTATTCATAAAGACCCAAAATGTACCCTATATCAGATTGTCAGGCAATCCGAAAACGACGTGGGACGGCAATCACTAATACTATACTATCACTACAATATTATCCCAAACTTAGGAGCACATACCTGGCATACCGACACGTCCTAATGCTCTCGTAACATTCGCCGTGTGTTATTGATGGTCGGGACCTGCGACGGCGATAATAGGCTATTAAAATCTTTGTCACTGAGTTATAAGGTTAGTTGGACATATACGAGTATAAAATTAAGACATTTTTTTCAAGCTAATACGCCTTTGTCCAGCAGTGGACGTCTTTAGGCTGAGAGAGAGAGAGAGAGACAGCGTATTCGTGCTTGTTAATACGTAACTTAGATTCGGTGCTAACCATAGACTCTTAATATGCTGGCGTAAATATATTATAAGTTTATAGTGCTGACATGTTCTTATACGTCAGACGAAAAAAACATATATGCTATTTCATATATTCAGATTTTATAATTTCAGATCAGACAAATTTAGTCCTTAATGTTACCTAATAGTTCCCTGTGTAGGTACTATTTGATTATTATGTTAGTATCTATCTACTGTAGTGTCTATATTTTAATTTTTAATAATTTTAGCTTTATTTTTATTTTTTTATACAGATGTAGCAATATTAAAACAATAAGATAATAAAAAAAAATAAAACTGTCTTTTGCGGAGGTAGCTAAGGCCCGCAAAACTTTATTTTCAGATTCTATTAACGTCACTCTTTATCAAATTTTAGAGCGCCCCCACAAACCCTCTTGATAAAATTGGCGTCATTCGGGAACGGAACTCGGTTTGCGCGTTGACAGTGCTAATTACACTCAATAGCAATTTAAATATACGAAGGGCCGTTCATTTCATAATACGATTACCCGGCTTCAAAATTGGTTAACACTATAATATTTCCTGCAAAATTTCCTTTATAAACTTTACAATCTATTAGAAATAAATTTTGCACTTTATGGCACGAATAGCGCCCGGTCCGGTCCGGCTTTATTAATAAATCAGACAACACTTGCCTCTAGGTGGATATTTTTATTAGATTTGTTATTTTGATTGAAAATAAATTAATTTACTTATGAAACTTGTTAAATCCACTACTTTATATATCTACTATAGTTATAGTTATAATTATGTCAAGGAAACAATTTCAAAAAAGCTAAGGTCATTAAAACAACATTTACTTTCAAGACATAAACGGGAGGTATAGTAAATACTTCATAACAAGATAAACGGTGCGGGTCAGCTTTATTTAAGTCAGCAAATCCCAAACACATTCGAACTAAAAGTGCCGAATTTTTCGCTGACAAAACGTTAGAGTAATCTTAACCTAGAGGGTGTGTCTATAAACAGCACATTTGGGAACACCATCCACGCCTTCGCGTACCTTCTCTCACCAATTCAACTTTCATTTTGGTACGTATTCGTACATTTGGGGTGCGTTTATTTTATTGCGATGTCCGTGGTCCGCGCAAACTGCCCAACTCTAGGGCGCTACCACATATTAAAGTTGTAATAGAATTTACCCACAGTAATTTGTCTCTACCACTGCAAAATACGAGCGATACAAGTTTAAGTTTATGTTACTGTTTCTATTTCTATTGCAGTATAAATTCAATTTGAGATGTTACCTGCCTACGACCTAGTAAGTCTAGTAAGTCGTAGTATCGATGAGAATATTTAAAGATTTTTTAGACTTGAGAGATCCATTTTCTGTGACGTCCACCCTCACGTTCTCATTATTGTCTTCCTTTAGCTCTTTATAAATCAACGAAACGATACGATTTCTATCTTAAATTGAACTAGACGGTGATTGCATTGTATATCGTATCTTGTTAGCCAGATGTGATGCACCGCAACCGAATGACAAAGGAAGAAATAGATTGAACCGAGCAGGCCACACCTGCACCCGTGCTCCAAGAACTAATTACATTTCCTAACCTATCTCGCATAAAACTAGAACTAAAGTAGGTACTCTCTTTTGGTAAGCCATCCGAATTAATAAAGTTCATTATTGTCTAAGCTCTTATACGCAACCCGATTTCTATAACATGTTTTAGAAGTTCTATGTGAGTCATCACTACGACCTCCGTGTCCTAACGGTCATCACGCCAACCTTCAGCCGGACTGTCACACCGGAGGTCTCAGGTTCGATCCCCGGTCGGGTTAAGATGGATAATTATCTTTTTCAGATTGACCTTGGTCTTGGATGTTTACCAATACCAATATATGTTATAAAATATAGTATCGTTGAGTTAGTATTCCATAACACAAGTCTTGAACTTACTTTGGGGCTAACTCAATCTGTGTGATGTGGTCCGTAAATATTTTAAACAAATATATTCTGGTTGTAAACGTTTGTGTGAATGGATGTTTTAATGTTTGTTACTGTTTCACGCAAAAACTACTCTGGCTGGACTGATTTCGATGAAATTTGGTACACGGATAGAATGAAACCTGCAGTAAAACATAGAATACATTTTATTTCCAAATTCCAACGGGAGTGGAGCGCCGAGGTGCAGCTAGTATAAAATATGCTGTAGTTGCAAAATGTTTTTAAAGCTAAAGTTAGTGAAAATTAATTGTACCTATCTAATCGATTATTAGTATTCACGTATATTGACTAACCATATGAATTAGAAGCGAATATTATTACAAAAGCGTGGTTAATGGTACTTTTCATATTTCCGCTTGTAGCATTCAAGATAATTCTACCGAATAAAAGTGGACGAAATTGAATCTGGCCCATAATTGGTATCTAAGATGGGGCGATAGCCTTCTCAAGTTAACTTGAATTATTCAATTTTATTCAGAAATGTCATTCGTATTCTGTATAGAGACCCCAGATAATATTGAGTTTCCAATTTGATTATACTCTAACAAGTTTTGCTTCCATTATTTATTTTGAATAAATATTTTAATACTGGTACACAAATTTAATTAAGCAGTTGAAATGTCTATTTTTTATTTTATTTTGTCCTAAGAAATATGGTCACTTTCCAATTTAATAAAGTGGATTTTATTTTTAGACTTGAAACAATTTAATTTTGGTAAGTATACCACTGAGTATCGTAAACTTGTAATTTGTAATAAAAAGCAACATTAGGGTCCTTTATGCAAATGCAAAAAAGTGGATACTATATATTTTGGTACATTTTGATGAAGTATCTTGTTAGCCAGATGTGATGCACCGCAACCAGTACTACGACAGTGTACTTACGACGAAGAGTAACATAACAGTAACCTTTGTAAGTAATTTGGGGCAGCGCCATTTTATAAGTATTTCATTATATACCTATATTAAAAGTTAAATAAGTATTTACTAAATAGTACACAATCATACAGATTTAAAAATGCAATATTCCATAACCTTAGCGGGTAACAATATCGAGATCAAATTATGGTTCAAAGAAAATGACATTAACATCAGACATACTCGGACCAAAGGTGAATGAAATCAAATAAGTAAAGATTCTCAAATTGAAACTACATAGAAGATCTGATACATTTTTAAATTGTATCTCGTTGAGCCAAGTTGTGTGTGGAGTCGCCGGAAATCGTTTGTCCGTGACAGGAATCCCCGAAGCCCTGACTTGTCGAATGCAATCTACGGCTTTGTTTTCCTTATTCAGGCTTTGACCGACATTTCTTTGTAGTACCCTACGTGCTTTCTTTTAGGTAGTTTGATTTGGAAAAATTCATAGATAATGATACCATTTGGTATTATCCTAACAAAACGGAAGCAAGATAAAGAAGACAGTACAGTCACGAGCACTGACCAACATTGCATTGACAATTACTTATATAATACTGATAACATTGTCGTAAGGACCGAAGATGAAGGTAGTGTATAAATATTAACGACTGTTCATGCAATCAAATCTAATTATCCAAGGCCTAAATCACAGATCATGTCATGATGTCACATCTTTTTCTTACCCTAAAACTCGAATACAAGAATATTTAATTTAACTCATATTTCGCATTAACGTCACGGGTTTCTTATAATTGAACTGGAAGTCATTTGAAAGCTTTGGGAAGATTAGAGGCTGCGGGCTATTTTTGCCCTTTCAAGTCGCTTTGACGCTTGAGCGGCTTCGTAGGGTCACCAATACTTACAATCTTAGATCATCAAACAAAGAAACAAATATATGAAGTATACCTACATCACATATAATAGCCAGAGGTTATGGATGTTCACATTATATGATTCTTTCCGACCTTCCTAGCTTATTCATCCTCACTAGTCCACCCAACCCACACAGAAGTAATCCAAAAAGAGATCCTGTTTTTTCTTTTGTACTATAGAACCCTAAAAATCACATACATAAAATACACAAAACTGTATAGGTACTACGCCTTTTTGGGCAGTCATGCAAAAAGTAAAACTGCATGACCAGAACAGTTGCGTATATTCAAATCGATTTGTGTACGCTTTACACGAACTCGTCCCACAAATATTGGCTCAGTCCCACCCAGTCAAAAGAGGCAGCCCTATTCATGCGGGCTACACACCCCGGGGCGCCCTCTCTTGACACGGTGTGTTTAGGCTCAAAACCTGGTGGATAAATTCATATACGTTTACGCCATGGGCTATTTATTTTTAGCCTACAACTGTATTACTGTGAGGATATTTATGCTAAGCTGAGCTGCGTTTTTCTAAGGCCGCGTAGCATAGGTAACAGAATACCTATACATACAGTTTTGTATAAGTATCATTATTATACTATCACATTACCACGGAAACAGAGTCCCGCGGGAATCAGCTAGTGATAGATAAGTATATTAAATATGTATCACTTATAGTTCTTATTTTAATTATATTTGTAAAAAAATATATCCTTGTATATTTTTTTACGACTGCGCTGGCTTGGTCATCTCGATAGAATGAAGGAGGATCGTGGCGTCAAATCTGCCTACCTGGGGAAAGTGTCAGGAAGGCGCCCAGTCGGGCGCCCCAGATATCGCTGGAAAAACACTGTGGAGGCTGATCTGCGTGAACTGGGAGCGGATAACTGGCGAGCCACCGTGCAAAATAGAAGTACATGGCGCTCTCTCGTTTCGGATCCACTTTGGGGTCACTGAGCCAGCGGAGTAGTAGTAGTATATTTTTTTAAATTCAAATAACAGCAGCAACTAACTATAGGTTTACGAGAATGTGCCCACATATCACTTCCAATAAACGTTAACTGCTACTGCATTACGATATATAGGCGACCATCACACCACTTTGGTATTTGGATACGGTCCAACAAACCCCACCCATGCTCCACACCTTTCAGCGTTGTATAATTACTTTTAAAAGCAACTAAAGAGAACATTTTCAAAAGAATTCTGTAAATAAAGAGGAGCAAAACTCCTTGTGAGTTCTCGGTAGGAAACTTGAAGGGCGTGATTTTCTTTTTGCACAATTCTTTCGTTTTGGCGTCCGTCTGATGTAATGAATTGTGCCTGGGATTAAGGAATAATGTGCATTTTTATGTCTTTTCTTCATTTAAGTAACAAACGTTTCTGTATTATTTTTTAAATATTATTCTAACATACATACATATATACATACATATATATATATTTCAAACACTTGGTTGGCTGGAAGAAATCCCTTTTTGGGATAAGTCCGCCATTGTACGCCTCTCTTTTTGTTTCACTATGTTTTGTATTTTTTTTTGTGTGTATGTGCAATAAAGAGTTTACAAACAAACAAACAAACATATTGTCACGCGCCTCTTTTCCCGTGGGGGTAGGCAAAGACTAGCGATTTCCACTTGCTACGATCTTTACAGATCTCTCTTGCTTCCTCTACACTCATCACTCTCTTCATACATGCTCTCCGGATATGGGTGCTCCTATATATTATTCTAAGATTAGGAATAAACTTTAACTTGGTAAATCTGTTAACATTATACAGCAACTTTTAGTTTGTTGAATGATAAATAAAACATTGAGTACATGGTTATATTTACATCATTGCTTACCCTTTTTTTTTTTTTTTTTTTTTTTTTTATTCGCAGGGGGAAATGCTATTTGCGCACTGAGTGTGGGCTCCTGGGCCGCAAGCCGGTCCAGACTACCCACTAAAACCCCCTGCGGATGCCATCGGCCGCTTTGCAGGGAGGCGCCTCGGATCTGACTAACACAAGGCGCCTCAGCGACTGGCCGGTCTCTCATCAGAGACCGGGCTCACCATTTTCAGGGGCCCTCCGACACCTGGAAAGCCCCTGCCGCCGGGTGGGACCTATTTATTGTCCCACCATTTACGGGGGTGCTTCGAGGCGCGCTAAATAGCGCCTCCGCCGCACCCCTCTCCTCTTCCTCCGGATCGGGTCCGCGAGGGGTGGTCCTCGCGGTCCCTTTCATCGGCCTCCCTCTGCGACATGACAGTCTCGCAGAAGGAGGCCATTGCCTCCCAAGCTCCGTCGCTCCCCAGCATCGCATTGACGACGCTCGGGAGCGACAGGTCCATCCCGCCGAGCGCAGCTGCCAAGTCGTGGCGCTGCTGGCTCCACCTGGGACACTGCTCTAGAACGTGTTGGGCAGTGTCCTGAGCCTCGCCACAATCGTGGCAGACTGGCTCGGCCTCCCTCCGGGCCACGCGGTGCAGGTACTCACCGAAGCAGCCATGCCCGGTGAGCACCTGCGTCATGCGGAAAGTGAGAGGTTTTCGCCGTCTCAGCATCCACCTTTCCAGGACCCGGCGCAAGGCTCCCACTGTGCGCACACCGTACGCTACTTGCGCCAGGTCCCCCTCCCACCTCCGCACGAGTTCCGTCTGCCCTCGCAGGCGGACCCGCCGGATGGCCTCCGGCGAGGGGCGCTCGCCGATTTCCCTCATGTTCGCCACAAAGTGGTAAACTTCGGCGAGCACCTCCGCCACCAATTCCCACGGCGGATCGCCCGCGAGGGCTGTGGCCGCGGCAAACGACACCGTACGGTACCCCCGTATCACCCTCACCGCGATCACCCTCTGCGCCTGCCGCAGCTGGCGTTTGTTGTCCGCGGTGAGGGCGTCCACCCATATGGGGGCACCGTACATCGTCATACTCCGGCACACGCCGGAGTACAGCTTTCTCACTGCGTCGCTGGGCCCACCCAGATTGGGCAGGAGTCGGCCCAGCGACGCGGCCGTCCTAACGATCCTCGGCCCCAGCTCGCGAAAGTGGGGGCCGAAGGACCATCTCCCGTCGAGGATGAGTCCCAGGTACTTCATCTGGGTACTCACCCTCAACTCCTCCTGGCCCACCTGGAGGCGCGCCCCTGGAGGGGGTCCCCGCGTCCGGGCCTCGCGGAAGAGGAGGACTTCGGTTTTGTCCAGACGGACCCGAAGTCCCAACCTCTCTATGCGGTCGACCAAAAGGGCAAGACCCGTTTCGGCCGACCGCGCCGCCTCTCCGAAGTTCGCACCCCGGGACGTGAAGAGAGTGTCATCCGCATAGCAGATGACACCCGTCCCGGGGGGAAGCCGGCACCGCAGGACCCAATCGTACGCGATGTCCCACAGAATAGGGCCGAGAATCGACTTCTGCGGGACACCGCACCCGACGCTCCGCCGAACCATTTGGCCCCCCCTGTCCTCATACAGGACGAAGCGCTCCTCCAAGTACGCCCCCAACAGCCTCCGCAGGTACGAGGGCACTCCGAAATACTCGAGCGCCTCTCGTATTACACCGTGCGGGATGCTGTTGAAGGCGTTGGCGATGTCGAGTGACGTCGCCAGGGTCACCTTTCCATCCCGATCCGCCTCCTCCGTCACCGACCTCAGACGCCTGAGAGCGTCGATAGTGGACCTCCCGGCCCGGAACCCGTACTGCGCGTCAGAGAGACGCGGTCCCGGACCCTCCTCCACATGCCGAACGAGGCGCGAAGCCGCGACACTCTCCAGGGCTTTCGCAGCCTCGCTCAGCAGGACCAGAGGTCGCACCGCCGAGGCCGAGTCCAGGGGCCGACTCCCCTTCGGAATAAGGCAGAGTCGACCCTCCTTCCATAACTTCGGGAACTGCCCCTCCCGCAGGCAGCGGTTGAGCAGCTCCCGAAACCTTACCCCGAGGTGCACGAGAATCAGCGCGAGCACTTTCCCGTGCACCCCGTCTGGACCCGGTGCCCTCTTCTTCATTCGGAGGCGGTCGAGCACCGCCTCCATTTCGACGTCGGTGACGGGGGGCGGATCGGCCACCACCTCACCTCCCTCCACTCCGTCAGGCGGCTGTCGGGCCATTCTCGGCGGGGAGACCCCCCGCGGATTGCCGGGGAACAGGTCCCCGACGATTTCCTCCAGCAGAGCTGGCTGGAGGATTTCCGTCAACGGAGCCGCCTGTGGACGCAATTTGTCTCGAGCCCATCTGTACGGGCGGCCCCACGGGTCTCTTTCTAGACCCTCCACCAGCTCCTCGAGGGCCTCGTCTTTGGCCCGACTGATGGCCAGCTGTAGCTCCGTCCGCTTTTCGACGTACACCGCATACAGCTGGTCATCCCTCTCCTCGTCCCGGGGGCTGCGCCGCCTGTTCCGACCGTACGCCCTCCGGGCCGCGTTGCAGGCGACGCGAAGGGCGGCAATCTCCGCCGACCACCAATAGACCGCCCGCCTGGGGGGCGCTCGGCCTACGCTAGGCATGGCCGCCCGGCACACCGCTGTGAAAACGTCGCCGAAACGGCCAGCCGCTTCGTCCACCCCCATTCCAGTCAGAGGCGGAAGGCTCCAGCGACCGACGATGGCCGCCTCCTCCGCCAGCTCCACGTCGAGCCGCGTGAGGGCCCAGCGCGGGAACCGACTGCGCGCCCGGGACGACGACGCCGCCTGATTATCGGGGGCAGCAGACACCTCGAACCGGATATACCGGTGGTCCGAGAGTGTCTCCACCCCCACCTCGACCCTCCAGTCCGTAACCAGGCGCGCGGCAGCGGGAGTGGCGAACGTTAGGTCCACCACCGACCCACCCGTCCGCCGCACGCACGTCTGGACTGTCCCCCTATTCAGGAGAGACAGTCCCGCGGCCAGCGCCCATTCTTCCACCTTGCGCCCCTTGGGCTCGGTGGCCGGATTCCCCCACGCCGTGGATTTGGCGTTGAAGTCACCGGCCACGAGGACCTTCAGGGGCGCCAGCCGCCTTATCTCCGGCCCCAGAGCGTCCAGAAACCGCTCCAGGGCCGGCAGATCCCGGTTCGGGGAGAAGTAGACCCCAACTATGGCGTACTCTCCCCGAATCACCACCACGAACCCGCTGCCTCTCTTCTTGACCACGAGGGGAGGGGCGGCGCCAGCCTTGGCCACGATAGCCACGGAGCCATCGAGGTCCCCAGCCCAGTGGGACAGGGAGGGAACCGCGTACGGCTCCGAAGCCACCGCGACGTCAACGTCCCACTCCGCTATGGATTGCAGGAGGAGATCCTGCGATCTGGCGGAGTGGTTGAGGTTGGCCTGGAGGAATCCAACCATTACTCCTCCATTTGGCCGACTGGCGCCTCCTGTTGTCGGGCCCCTCGCGGAGGAGGGGACAGCCCTTTGCCACGGACCGGCGGAGGGTTACATGACCTGCCCCCCATCACGTGGTCCGCCGGTTTTCCAGCGGCACTACACACCGCGCAGCGGGGCTCCGCTGTGCAGGAAGCGGACAAATGCCCCGCCTCCCCGCACCTGTAGCAGAGCTGGCTGCGGTCCGCCTGCGAGGGCACAACGCTGCCGTGTGCCCCTTCCCCATGCACTTATAACAGTGCATGGGGCGCGTCTCCAAGTGCCGGAGCAGCGCGCGGCCCCAGCCCACACTGATGCTGCCCAACTCGAGGCAGCTTCTTTGCCGCCACCACCGGGCAGCGCATCAGGGCAGAGCGAGAGCCCCGCCAGTCTGGGCGGACCTCGCCTACCCAGACCTGGTCTTCGTCACAGCCTCCAGCCCTGGCGACCGCAGCCCTGACCCGCTGCGCGGTAGCCGTGTCGTTCAGGCCTGTCACGCGGAAATCCGCAGACTTGACGGGCCTGGATACCTCCGCGACGCCGGCCAGCGCCACCCTCAGGGCCGACGCGAGCGCATCGGCCTTGTCCGCGCTGGAGGAGCCTGGGACCTCGATGAGCCTCGCCCCGGTTGCACTTGGGCGAATCCGGAGCGAGCCGATGCCCAGCTGCTCCAAGCTGACCTCCTGCTCGGCCGTGAGAAGGGCGGAGGCGTATGTGGCCCCGTTCTGCGCTGCCTCCGGCTGTAACTTGAGTATTACAGCCGAGGAGCTGGGGGCCGTCAACTTCTTCGCCTTCTTCTTAGCAAGGGCCGTGGATGCCACCGGGGGCGCCTTGCGCCCGGTTGCGGGGGCCGCCGCAGATGCCGCTGGGGGTGCCGCTGTCGGCGCCGCTGTGGGTGCCGCCGTGGGCTTGGGCCGGGACTTTTTGCCCACGCCCTTGCCCTTGCCTCCCCTTCCCACTGACCTCAACCCAAGGGAGCTCTGGGTAGGTGTCGGCGTTGACTGCGGCCACTGAGGTCGACGGCCCAAAGGGACCCCACTCCGTCGACCTCTCAGGCGCTCCCTTCTGCCCTGGGGCCGGGCGCGCTGGCGCCCGCACCTCCAACTCCTCCGTCTCGGGCTGCACAGGCCGCGCAGGCCGCGACGCCGGGCTTGAGCCGGAGGCCTCCTCGATGGCCGCCCTCGCGGCCCTTGCCACCTTGAGTTGTCACCCGCCAGCGGTGGGCGGGTGGCTCTGCGAGGCGGATGAGGATCCTGTCCTGCGAGGCGGCTGTCAACAATCCTCTCCACCATCCTCTCGACCATCCTCTCCATGGAGGCCTCCAGCCTCTCCACCAGCTCCTCCTCCGTTGGGGGAGCTGTGTGCCTTCCGGCATTCCGCGCGGCCTGCAGGACCTCGCGGCGGGCCTCCTCATAACCCTGACGGAGCGCAGCGGCCTCCGCCTTCATGTTGGCCACCTCTCTTTGGAGGCGGCCATTATCGGCTTTGAGCCGCCGTATTTCATCGGTCTCGCTCCGCCCCACCAGGGTGTCAACGATGTCCTTGACATCAGAGGAGGCCCGTACTATCTTCGAACAGTAGCCCCCCTTGAGGGCAGAGGACTTCCGGACGAGGCCGGTAATTACACTCAGCCTCTCCACCGCGGTGCTCAGGAGACTTTCGGCCCCCTTCGCACCAAAGTCCGCCACCTCAATGGGGGCCACTTCCACCACTTCTTCCTCAACCTGGGGTCCTCCCTCCGGAAGGCCCGAGCTTCCAGAGTGGACGAGAAGGAGGTCTCCACACCCTCATCGTCCAAGTTCCTCCTCACCTTGTTTCGGGCCCTCGCCGACTTGGAGGCACCCCGCGCCCCTCCTCCTTTTGCCACAGCCTTTGACTGCGGCGCGCCCACCTCCGTGTCAGAGCCACTGGCGACCTCCGAATAGAGGCGCTTCGGGCCCAACAGTGATTCCGACAGTGAGGTGACGGACCCCATACTACCCAGGAGGCTCCCGAGCCTCCTCTGGCCCACGGCCGAGTCGGTCTCCTCCCCATCCGAGCCGATGTCCGATCTGGACCTGTCCTCGTCTTTGTCCTCTTTCCTCCCCCCGTCCGAGATCATCCCCTCCCGATCCAGACTTCCCCTCCCCGCTTCTTCCTCCTCCTTAGTTTGGCCCTGAGAAGGGCCTTTTAAGGAAATGCCCGGAGGCGTCCCTTTCAGGCTTATTAGGCATATCCACAATTAATCGCATACAATGCTCCGACAGCAAAGTACTCATTAGCCGCCGGCCTGCCTCCGTTACGGTGGTCAGGACGCGACGTTGCCCGGGGGACGCGACGTGGACGCTAGCACTTTGGGGGGGTCCATCATTGCTTACCCTAACTAATATTATCCTATCCTAATCCTAACTAATATTATGAAAGTGAAAGTGAGTTTGTTTGTTTGTTGGTTCGTTTGTTTGTTTGTTACCTCTTCACGCTTTATCTACTGAACCAATCTTTCTGAAATTTGGCATACACATAGTTAGAAGTACGGAGAAGGACATAGGGTACCTTTTATCCCGGGAAAAGGCACGGTTCCCGTGGGAAATTCACGCGGGCGAAGCCGCGGGCGAAAGCTAGTTAAGTTATAAATTACAAAAATTATAGGTAGGTAATTGAATTGTCATCTCTGAAATAAATATTTCAGTCGCACCTTGCTCAAAGTTGAGCTTCAATATACGAGTTCGGTCCTTCTCAAAACATTGTGTAAATCATGTAAACAAAGTGGGAACACAGAACACAGTCGGGATTGAATCCTGTGACACAAATTCTAGGCACAAGGAGCCAGCCTTTGTAAGTTGTGCCACGAACACCTCCGTACGTGAGCCGTTGTCAGTGGGCACAAGTGAACATGTATTTATATTCTGCAGCTGTCGTCGAATACAAAATTGCTCAACATTTTGAGAAACTATGAGAAATATTTCCATGAAAATAAAATTTTGGCGACTACATTTTTCAATTCATTCAAATAAATGGAAACTATTCGAATTCACTGACATATTTGCATGACAGTAGTTAATAAGTTAAGCCACCATAAACTTAATATCTATTCTATTTACGAGTAACTTTATGTAAACCACAAAAGTTTAAATACTTAAAATATTCTCTAAAAGTTTAATTCACAAGCGCTGAAAATTAGCAATCGGCGGCGGCGGCGGGCTGAATATATCCCGCGAAATATGGAGCAATTTGATTGAAATCTGTGATTGAATAACGCAGGAAACTGTTATTGGCCACTATAGGTATTGCAGAGCACATTCACTATCAAATTGATGCAATGAATTTTTGAACGAATTTTCCATTTTACACGCAGATATTTGTTTTTAAGGAATACTATCAGATGCTGATATATATGGGTTACCACATCAAATGCAATACTCATTTTTATTTAATTTATACCACGAACCATAAATGTATGACTGATATTATATATGTAAATTTGAATAATCAATTACTATTAATACAATTTATATAATTTGTGAAAAATAAATTTTACCCTAATAAGACTCTTCATTAATGTTTTATGAAAGGAAAACATTTTCCTGACTACGTGAAAGGAAAATATAAAAGAAGATATATTTGAAAAAACTGGAAGCTGAATAGGAAAGCAACATTTTTATAATTTTTATTTTGAAACTCTAAAGAGCACCTGCGAAATGAAGCAAACGACTCTCCTTTGAGCAATCATAATACCAATTTGTGCACTGGACGTAAAAATCCCTTTCTATCGTCAAATATTAAATTTTTCAGAGTTTGAAATATTCCACAGTCTGGATAAATATACATAGGTATATAAATCTATACCTATAGAGTAAAAGGGTTAGATAAATGTTGATCTATTTAAAAAGGAGACTAATCAAAAACTTCCTGCCATTAGAAAGGATTAAATTTGCCAAAGTATATTGTTGATAAAAACTTAACATAACAGCTTTCTCTCTGAACAATCCCTATAAGTAAGTACAGCTGCTTCAAAAGCCTCGTTAAAGACTTTACAAAGTCCTTAAAAGTGTAGGAGGTACTTATTTATTTTATTTATGAAGACTGTCCCCAAGTTAGGCAAGTATTACAAACTACCGGGGGGCGTCGTGGTAGAATGTTCGCGAACTCATGACGCCCCCACCAACGGCAGGTGCGGAAACGCCGTAGGGGGTTTTAGTGGGTAGTCTGGGCCGACTAGCGGCCCAGGAGTCCCACACTCAGTGCCTAAATGCATTTCCCCTGCGAAATAAAAAAAAAACAGTATTACAAACTAGCTGTGGCCTTGTGTGAGCTCCCGCGGGAATTTTTTGACAAAAAATGGTCTGTCTTTGCCCACCTGGCACCATGTTCCATGTGTTTTGCCACCTCGTTTGCAAATAGCCTCTTAATGGAAAAGTTACAGACAGAATTAGTAGATTGAGCTTTTTTCATACAACTAAAGACAGCCATACCAGTGGATTTAAAAGGAAACAAAAGTATCCAATTGATCCACCAATAGATTGAAGAGGAAAGAGGAAGAAGTATACTATCCTCAGATCTACATATGAATCAAAACATTGGATCTACATATAGGTAGGCTGTGCTATTAGGCCATCTGGTGAAGGCAAAATAAAACTATTTGTCACAACAAAGGGCAGTGTGGTGGGTAATATGTATTATGTTTCGTCCGCGCTATCTTTTCTGTCGATAAATTGTTCTTCATTATCTTTTGACTTGACCCAAACGTGTATCATTCGTCAAGTTTTGTTTCGTTATCGTATGAAACGGTACGCAGGATTTTTTGTGTGATCCTTATGTCAAGTGTAATAAGAGTAAAATTGGTGAGTGTAAAAGAATCCTCAGTAAAATTGTTTCAAGCCGTCTGAAAATCACGTCATGAAAACATAAATTAATCTACACTTTAGGACCCTAAAATTGATGTTTACTTATTCACAAGCTATAAGTAGAGACTTTCCACACATTGTCCCGTAGGAGTAAGCAGTCAACATCGTTATATACTATTAAAAAATTTGGGACGTACCTACTGAGAGTATTTTTCAGTTGTCAGGCCCGATATAAATGGATCATAAAGGCGGCCGCGGCCATATCTCGCTCCCGAAGGAACGCTTCCTCCGGCGACCACGGTTTTCATTCACACTCGGTTTAACCTACAGTTCTGTTCTGAACACTCAATGTCCCTTGGGGTCGAATTAAATTTGAAAGTTACCCCAGATCTCCTATGTTGAAGTATTATTGGTTCACACAGTCATGATTACATATCTAAAAACCTTCTTAATATATACACTACTTTGGAAGGCACGTAAAGCCGTTTTAGCCCGGCTGTATTTGCAGTCACCAATCCGTATTGGGCCCGCGTAGTGAGTCATGGCTCATCTTACTTATCCTTTCCCCAGCAGTGGGGACATTAAAATGGCTGATGAATTGAAATAAGTTATTAAAGATTCCATTTTATTAAAAAACCAGCGGCACCAACAGGAACAGACTACAGCCAGCTATTACGCCAGTCATAAACATATCCCGAAGTCCATAAAACAACGTCCCGGCTAAGCGGGATTGCTCCTACATAATGTGTTGCCGATATTAGAAAGTACTATCCATTAATTGAACGGGTTATGCGCTGACCTATTTCGGTTAACGCGTTACGTGCTATTCGTGTAGTAAACAGGCAAACTGGGTTAACCTAATAAATTTATACATTGTATCACCAGATTAACCTGTGCGACATGTCTGCTAACACAGGTACTCTCCTCAACTAAGTACCTACATACCTATATAGGAAATTGGCTATAGTCCAATTGAATAAATTGACCTCCATTTTGCAATACCATCATTTATTTGTCCGTGGTTCGGTAGACAATGGAAGTATTTTTAATATTCTGGATAATTTTAATATTGATTGGAATAAAGGAAGAAGTAGGTTTTCTTGAAGGAAAATACAGAAACGTCAGTTTGATCTAATAATAAATAATTATTCCAGTCGATCTTTTAGTATGAATCCAATTAGAGTTGGGTTACAAGTAATTAAGGATACAACCCGATACCAATTACACCCCGGCTCGAGGAAGGTTGTGTGATATACCGTGACGGGACATAGGTAGTCATTAACCGTGCTTACACATCAAAATAAGTACAGACTTACCTTAGCATATACCACCATATTCAATGAAAATTGTTCCTTCTAATATTTTCTATACTAAAATCGTTTTTGTAAGTTTATAGTTACTCGTTAAGGACGTGTAAAGCCTACATAACAGTGATAAATTTACTTTAAAATTCATTATATTTGTTACTTATGAAAAAAAAATTACACATCCACGTACCATAATTTTCCTGTTCGAGAGGACCCTTGACTCTAACAAAATTTTGCATTTTAAGGTCAATTCAATTCAATTCAATTCATTTATTAATGCTTCCATGGTTAAGTACATAGGTCATACAATACATAAAATAGAAGAACCTCATGGACCCTGGTAGGGCACTACATTAAATAACAATATCATAAGATGTTTAAAATGTTTATGTTAATTAATTACAATTCATAATAATATTTAAATAAAATAACACTTCAATAATCAGCAAATCAAAAAATATAAATAGAACAAAATTACAAAATTATAAAATTGGGGTTAATTATAATATAATTATTTCTCGAAAAACTCTTCTAGATTGTAGAAACAATTTTGTACCAAATATTTGCGGAGGTGTTTTAGAAATGTTTTGAGATTTTTCTCGGCTATAATATTTTCCGGTAATTTATTATATATTTTTACACACATCACTAGTGGGCTCGATCCAAAAAGTTTCAAACTGCTAGATGGTAGGTCTAGTTTTCCTTTATAGCGAGTGTTTGCTCTCAGCTGCTCCCTTGTTTTAAATAGCTTTATATTATTTCTAACAAATTTACTTGTTTCATATATATAAATCCCAGTGAGTGTGAGTATTTCATGTTTAATAAAATGGGGCCGACAACTTTCTGTCCAGTTTCTTAAATTGGCCAAGATTCGAACACACTTCTTTTGTAAAATAAAGAGCTGTTGTGCATCGGTACTGTTTCCCCACATAATAATACCGTACTGTAGGCGCGAGTGGGCATAGGCATAGTACGCGGTAAGTGATGTTTTAAAATCAGTACTTCTCTTCAATTCCAGCAAGGCATATATAAAACTGGAAAGTTTACTTTTAGTTTTTTGGATATGCGGCTTCCATGTAATATTTGTATCAATTTCAATACCGAGCAGAGTGGAGGTGTCCACACATTGAATAGGATTTCCATTTAATACGAAGTCAATGTTTAGTGGAGCTTTTTGATAGGGGTCTGAATTGCATTAGTTTAGTCTTGGATAGATTTAATTTTAAGTTATGGTCGTCCAGCCAGTCTGTGATGTCAACAAAGATTTGATTTAGGCGATCATTCAATGTCAGATTACAATTAATTGGAAATAGTATAGAAATGTCATCTGCGAAAGCGACGCAATGTTCGGTCAATATTTTAGGCAAATCGTTAATGTATACTAAGAACAAAAATGCATCCAAGAACACTTCCTTGGGGGATAGAATTAGGCATAGGGCATTTTTCAGAACGATAGAGTGCGATAGTTCCAGTATCAGAGTTAACGCTTTCGATTTCCACATACTGTTGGCGGTTAGATAAATACGAGGAGAACCAATCGTGAGCAATCCCTCTAACGCCAATACCATATAGCTTAGAAAGTAGAGTTTTGGAAGATACCCTTTCGTATGCTTTAGTCATATCAAGTTGGATGCCTATTGCGTAGCTCTTATCATTAATATATTCCAAAGCCTTTTGCATAAAGTGGTAAACAGCTAGGCTAGTCGAACGGTTTTTCCTAAATCCAAATTGTTTTTCGTCAAATATTTCATGTTTTTCACAGAATGAATACAGTCGATCACACATAGCCATTTCCAATATTTTTGAAGTTGTTGTGGGTAGCGCAATCGGTCCAAAGTTATCCGGATTGGATTTTTCCCCTTTTTTATGGATAGGTCTCAAAATGGTTATTTTAAGTTTGTCTGGAAACACGCCATCTCTAAAAGATTGGTTGATTAACTGCATAAACGGATAGGCTAGTTCGTTTACACATGTTCTTATTAATATTGGGGGCAATTCATCAATTCCAAAGCTGCGCTTATTTTTTAACCTATGTATTATATTTTTAAATTCCTTTAAATCAACTGGCCACAGGAAGAATGAGTTGGGTGTGGGGTTTTGAACTGGTCTACCTCTTATTGAGTTTGTAGACACGTCTTGGCCATTCATAGAAAAAAGATTATTAAAGGTATTTGCTATGTCTAATGGATCGTTTATAGTTTTTCCGTCAATTTTTAGCTTAATATTTTGTCTAGTCATATTTGTTTGTTTATTTGTTCGGTCTTTTATTATATTCCACATAGTTTTCGTAGCATTCGTAGTATTTTTCATTTTCTTCGTATATTCTAATTTTTTGGATTTATAAACTGTTCTTTTTAATAGTTTTTCATAAGATTTATAGTATTTATGAAGCACAGGATTATTTGTCTGTCTTAAAAAAGTTTTTAAAAGTCTTTTATTTTTACAGGAGTTTTTGATACCAGGCGTAAGCCAACCTTTACTACGTGTTCTTTTTATTTTTATTCGTATTTTAGGGATAGTTTTATCTAGAATGTTTTTAAGAATATTTTGCAGGATGTCGTAGTTTTCATTAATATTTAAATTTTCTTTAATTACGTCTTGCCAATTAATTGTTTGTAGTTCGCGTTTAAATTTGTTTATATTTGTTTTATTATAGATCCGTTTTTCAGTCCACCAATTCCGGTTTGCAATTCGCAACGAAACTATAAGGGTTCTTTGTTTACTTTGGAACCCTAAAAATGAGATTTAACAAATAAACAATACCATTGAAGTTAGACCGCAGCGGTGGTGCAAATCGTGCATTCGATCATAATTTATGTTTGTCCGAACAAGAGCAATTTAAACTTCAGCGTATCTCATATTACTCGGTTTGAACAAGCTAACAATAGCACAGAAATGTCACTTCTCTAGAAACTCAATAGGTACCTATAATGGCATATCAAAACTATTTTACTCAAATACAAGTGTAGAAGATATAATGTATACAAAGTTAGCTGTATCCTTAAAAGGTGATTTACTTATTGATCACGGAGGCATAATTTTTAAATTGTATTGAATGCATATTTTAAGAATAATAGAACTATTTATTTTTGGATTTTTGTGCATTTCAGATGCAATTTAATTTCTATATGAGAGTACTTTATAAATAGAACACCCTAAAAATATATGACGATATAGATATCATGTATTTTTTTGGGCATTTATGTGCCCTCCATATATAGTGATTGAGGCCAGTTTTATCGTTGTGTTAACGCTCGCGGCCAAACTTAGTTGTTGGAAAAACGTAAAAAAGAACACCAGTTTCCGGGAAAGTGTTCCCGCCGGATCCGCTTTGTCTAAACAACATTTTGATGTTTTATTTCCTCTGTACATTGTACCCGCAAGTTTACGAATGAACATGTATTGAATTCCAAAAACATAGTATGTAGTTTAGTACAGCATACTACTACTAAGTTGTGTTTTTTTTAATGTGTAGTTTCTTGTATTTTTATACTAGCTTTTGCCCGCGTGAATTTCCACGGGAACAGTGCTTTTCTCGGGATAAAAGGTACCCTATGTCCTTCTCAGTACTTCTAACTATGTGTATGCGAAATTTCAGAAAGATTAGTTCAGTAGATAAAGCGTGAAGAGGTAACAAACAAATAAACAAACTTGAAAAAGTAATAATGGAAAACAAAAACAAACGCATTTAAAAAGTAATAGGAAATCAGAATTGTTTTTTGCCAGAACATAACATAAGAAATAAAATCAACCATCAATTGAGTGGTATTTTCGACTCCGATCTCTACGCAAGTGCTACGCCCGCGAGTCGTAGCACGTACTATCGTAGCGGTTCGTAGCTTCTGCTACGAGAATTAAATTATTTCTAACTTTCAGGTACCTTCTAAACGTCGCATCTGGTTAAAATACAAACATTTTTTAAATTAATAACATGTTAACACACTAGTGTGCTTGATTATCCTAAGTTAATTTGATTTTTGATTTTGATTTCACGAAATCGAATTAAAAGATGGAATTCATTCATACCTACTTAAATTAAATGTAGCAAAATACCTTTTACTTCTTCGGTTTCTAATAGCTGTAATCTCGTATCTAATAAAATAAAATAAACCATTAAATTGGCTGAAAATGTTTGATCCTTTTCACTAGATTATTTAATTCGGCTTTTAATATTCTTGATTTGAGGCTTTAGATGAAAATTATCTAAATCTAATTACTTAATTTCAGTATCCATGTTGTGTATTACAAAGTTAATGGTGAATTGTGTGTAAGTGTATTAATTTTCCAAGTTTACCTTTTCCATTAGCTTTCTATACAATAACATGTTACTGAAAAACAGACGTTATAACGATAATACGTTATACCTAAGTGATGTTATAAAGATCATGAAGTATTTTATGAAACTACATATTAATTATATTTGGATAAATTTATTCTTCGAAGCAATTTGGAGTCATTGTCGTGTGAAAAAGAACTGTAGTACCTATAAAATATTAGATCATGTCCGTACCTGTTCAAAAGGTAAAGTCGACCCGGAAATTCTCCAAATCTCCACTCTTTCACAACGACACGACAAAGGATACATAATCCCCGAAGGCCATGAACAGTCTGAATGAACACGTCACTTTATCATCGTCTGCGACAATTTCCGTACTACAGCATAATATCACAAAAGTCAAAGTGTTCTTTTGACATTTATTTCGCAACTTTGCACAGAGTTTGCAAACTAAGATCGTGTTGCTTAAGTACCATTCTACCAAAGAATATAATACACTAGCTTTTGCCCGCGGCTTCGCCCGCGTGAATTTCCCACGGGAACAGTGCTTTTTCCCGGGATAAAAAGTAGCCTATGTGCTATTCCAGGTCATTATCTACCTCTGTACCAAATTTCATCGAAATCCGTCCAGTAGATTTTGCGTGATTGAGTAACAAACATCCTCACAAACTCACAAACTCACAAATTCACAAACTCATAAACTCACAAACTCACAAACTCACATCCAAACTTTCGCATTTATAATATTAGTATAGATTATACTACCGTGCCTAATACCGTTCCTATTACTAGCTAGTAGCATACTTGCTATATACTAGCATACTTATACCGCTGATTATTTCATGCTCAGATGAATTGTTATTTAAAAATACTTCGAAAACACTTCATTTTATGATCATCATCTCGAGTCGAAATGGCAAAAATAATTTTTTTTTTACCAGTATTTGGCCACTTCATTTTATGAAATTATTATTATTCGTTCTGACATTAATTTTTTACCGAGTATGTACAGTCGGGGGCAGATAAACCTGACCTCTCTGATATAAGATTCAGTAAGGTAGGGGTCAGTTTTATTAGCCCCCGATTGTACTGTGGGCTACATGGAAAAGTATACCACTTTGTATAGTGGATCGTATATCAGGTGGTATACTCTTCTATCTGGCCCACGGTACTTAGGGCAAGGGCTTAACAAAACACTAGTAGTTTCAATACATAACTATTCAAACGTACAATTTTCTGTTCGTTAGCTCCATTCCATTGCAAATACAGACATTTCTAATAGTTTCCAATTGTTCCGCAGCTGAACTGAACCTTTGACGGCGGTAACTAATTCATGCCATGCAAATTGTGACGAAGCGGTAGATAGGCGGATGAATACAGCTTTCAATTGGTTTCTGCATTATACATTACACAATCTATCCTTTGACGAACGGCCTCAGTACATCAGTTACCCCATTTCTGAAAGAGATGAATTTTAGATCTGATGTATATTTGATTATCCGTTCGCAAACCTGTCGCCTGCTTGATTGATATTCATATTTAGGTTAGTAAATTGTAATACATTCCAAATATTATAAATAGAATATTGTGATCGTAATAACATTAAATGGATAGCACTCACTAAGCACTAAGCTAGTATCTTGGGTCCGTTGGACACAACCACAAAAATGAGCACAACATATCAAGAACAGTCGACACATATCTTCGAAACAAGTACAAATATTTGCCCTCGCTGGAAATCGAACCTAGGGTCTACAGATATTACTACTACACTACTACTACTTACACTATATACTATACTACTACTAGAATACACTATATATTCTTATCTATACATATAATAAAACAGTAAAAATATTTTGTCTGTACATTTAGTATTTTTGACTAAAATGGATAGAGGGACACTTAAAAAGGACAAAAGAAAGCAAAAAAAATTTTTTGGAATTTCTTGTCTGTCTGTCTGTCTGTCTGTATGTATGTATGTACGCGTTTCACGCAAAAACTATTGGACGGATTTGAATGAAACTTTTTTTGTTGTATAGCTATTTAGCCTGGGCAACAAATAGGCTATAATTGATTTTGAAAACTGGAACACCTGATGAAGAACCATAGCAGAACTATAGAAATGGTGCCTCAACAAAAGTCGTTTAACCTGATGAGCATTTTCTGCTGACGTATAAAAATTGAAGATCTGGATCATCTAATGAAGAACTGCAAGAGACCAGCTACACTATAACATATATGGAAATGGAGCCTTAGAAAAGGCATTCAACCTAATGAGCATTTTCTGCTGACGTATAAAAATTGAAGATCTGGAACATCTGATGAAAAGCTCCAAGAGAACAGCTACACTATAACATATGTGGAAATGGCGCCTTAGCAAAAATCGTTCAACCTGATGAGCATTTTCTGCTGACGTATAAAAATTGAAGATCTGGAACATCTGATGAATAACTCCAAGAGACCAGCTACACTATATAACATATATGATAATGGTGCCTTAGCAAAACTTGATTAATCTGATGAGCATTTTCTGTAGACGTATAAAAATCGAAGATCCGCAACATTTGAAACAGTTTGGAACACAAAAAGACTTTTCATCTAAGCCAAAATCACGCGGACGAAGCCGCGGGCAACAGCTAGTACTATATATTATAATAAATGATTTGATTTTTTTTGACAGATGGCAGACGAGCGTGGTGAGGTCATCATATAACACACACTGAAAATACTAGAAAAATAATTGTCCCCACTTAAAGCTGTAAAATTAAACAAAGTAAGTAGGAAGTTATCATAAGTATTCCGAAAGTAAGAAAAGGAGCATACATTGTGTTTTGAGATCTCGAAAATGGCTCTGTCATAGAGCATACAAACAAGTGTATTTTTATTCTATTACAATTTTGTCTTTGCCTTTTTTTCGACATTTTAAATAAACAACGTCCATCACAAAGATATGAAGGGAAACTGGACAAATTGTTTTTTTTTACTAGTAATATCAAATAGAGTGGTGGAATTCATCATCAAGTAGATGGGAGCTTAATTGAAACGATGAAAAAACAAACGTACTTATGTCATTTACTTTGGAAGTTTATTTGCTGGAAAAAGAAGTAATTTGAACGCGCCCACACAAAGTAAGTGGAAATACATATACCGAAAAATCGTAATCTTTTACACTTTGGTGATTGAATGAATAAATAATTTGAGCAATATACATGTGATTTGAATTACATTTTTCTTTTTATTTTCCTACTGAAAATTTACTTTATTATTAGTTAGGTAACATTTATAATGAAAAAAATCACCAAAATCAATTTTTGTTATTTCTTTAACGTTCGCGCAATAATTACCAGTAGTAAGGATTCGTGAATTCTGGCGCACCACCCCTCCATCCCTGCGCCAGCATTCTGCCGCATCAAGAAATCGTGGCGAACCAAAACTAAAAAAAAAAAAAAAAAAAAAATGAAATCCCCCCATTTAAAGCGATTGCGCTAGGTTTCAGAACGATATCTTCAACCCTTTTCAATCTAAGTTTTTGATGCTGTGGCATCCTAGATCATTTACTAATTGCTGTCCTCATCGTTAATGGTCTCCTCGTTAAGAACTTACTGACATCTTTTAATATTGCTTCATTACTAATCACCCAAAACCCGTCACTAATAAACATTACTTATTTCTTAATCCTAATGATGGAACTTTACAAGACAACCTATTGTATCTATATTGTGACCACTAGTTAAACTATCCTTTGTTCTTTGTTATTGGAAATTTTAGTAATTGCAATATGTTTAATCGTGTAAATAAATCGTTAATAAAGTTTTAACATTGTTATAATTATTTATGTGTGTGTATCACTAAATGCATAACAATAATATGATTTGTATAAATATTTTTCTGCAAACACTATCCGAAGACGAGGAAAATGGCGGTAGCTCGTCCAGTGCCAATGATCGGAGAGGGAGTACATCGCTT
The DNA here is from genome assembly GCA_018467065.1 of Ephestia elutella. NCBI lineage: Eukaryota > Metazoa > Arthropoda > Insecta > Lepidoptera > Pyralidae > Ephestia > Ephestia elutella. Next base: position 13,991,988 of record CM031578.1, read on the forward strand.
GATGAATTCTTCGAGGAGAATTCAAAGAAGACACTCAAAAAGATTTCTTCTACTGTGGGCCGAGCAACAAAGGATGGAATGGTCTACGTATCAACCAACGACGAAGATGGTTGCAATGCAACCCATTTAATAAAAATAGAAATTGTGGATTAAAATAAGTTAAAATCAATCCCCGAAAAAGATCATTGGAAACATCCAGAAGTTCGGGTGAAATATTATGTGAATAATAAAATAGTTAACAAAAACAATCATCACCAGAAAACTCGAAAACTAATTTACAGTAGGTATAACAAAAGAGATATCGAGTACTAAGAACTCTAAAAAGTTTTCATTCAAATATAAATGTAGAATTGAAATTTAGTTCCTAATATATAATTAATCTTCAATTACAACATGTTATTATTTAAGTATTCAAAGAAATATTATAAATTTTGTTTAAAATAAACTTTTATTTTGTTTATCTGCCGTTATATTTTTATTTCATTTTTATAACCCACAAGTTATTAATAAAAGTCAGTAATCACCTTCAAAACATTTATTTATTAAAATATATTAAGTACAATTTTACTACGTAAATCTAAGTTATTCATAATATGTCTGAAACATGACATTTACTTAATAACAAATCATTATAAGACGTATTTACAGTAAACATTTTAACAAAATCTTCTAGAGACATACCTCTATACTTGAAATACAAATACAACAAACAGTATGGACCACAAACAGATGAAAAAACATTTTGAATTATCTTATTGTTATAATTCCATCTAGTTGCATTCCTCATTAAGAATGATAGATGATAACCTTCTGGCTTCCGACCAAAACTGTCAAATATTCTCCGACACCATTTTCGTTTATAAATATTGCAAGCCAATGTGAGCCCGACTTGGTGTCAGGATCTAAATAAGTTGAGGTTCTTTTCCATCAAACATAGTTAGATCAAGCATACCTTGATGGTAAGTGACTTCATTTAGGTTATACAATAGAATATTATGAAAGGATATATTACAAATTTGATTCATGTGCTTCAAAAAATTACACACAAAGTTAGATTTGCCACAACCACTGGGACCTGTCACTATAGCAGTGAAAGGATGATCAAAATGAAACATACTGGAGTTATAAAAGACACTACTAATTTGCTTCAAAATAAATATTTAATTGATTACAATTATAAGTACAAATTACTTAAAACTAAAGCTTAAACAATAAAAAATAATTATTTATTATAAAATATGCCTGAATTATAAAACTATTAAACGAAATATACAAAAAAAACTATAAGTATACAAAAAAATTAAAATTTAAAACTATTTTGCATTGTAATGACCCCAAGCCAAGGTATCAGTAGAATTTGGAATGATAAACCTCTTGGAGTCATTATATGATAAACAGATTTTATTAATTTTTTGAGTAAATAAAATATGTTTTATACTACGAAACCAATACATTTCCGCGTACTGTATATTTTTATTTAACAAACAAGACTTTTAATTTTCTATATTAAGTTGTTTTGTGATATTTTTGTTCACCCCTTTAGCTTTTGTAATAGTTCTATCTTCAACTTTCATTGCATACATTTTTGATCGCAGACCAACAAATTCTGTAAATATTTTTCCATTATTCTCATTTTTGAAATAACCCATTTTTTTTTTTTTTTTTATTTAATTGTGGTTGGTCAAAATATTGTCAGGGGGATAATCCGATGTATCAAAGTGTGAATTTAAATCTTCTTTTATGTCTTTGTAAAAATCATCACAAAAAATTTGATATACTAAACTGTCTGTATCAGTATACAACAGTTTTATATTTTCAAATTTATTTTTCATATATTCATAATGAAAATCATACATCAATGTTTTCGATATATCTAATATAGAAAATCCTAAGTATATCGGTTTATTATAAAATAATTTCATTTTGTGAAGTTGGACTGCAACTAAATTTTCTGAAAATATGGATAGGTTGTGAAAACCTGGATGAGCAATCATACTTTGAACTCCCTTGATTTTACCATGTTCTTCCCAATGTGTTAATAATTTAACATTCACGCGTTTTTCTATATTTTCCATAGTTTTTCCGAATATGGAATTGTTCATTAACTTATAGAAATCTTTTTCAAAATCAGATTTAGCTAGAGTTCGCAAATTAGTATTTAAATCAATATATTTTTTTAACCAAGGACTGCTTAAATTTTAAAACTCTGCACTTTTGAAACACGCATACCTAATTTTTCACACTGTAAGAGATTTCTATAATGTATTATATATTTAGTTTTATTATCTCCCACTATTATATACAATATTTTTTTATTGGCACTATTTTGCGTGGTGTAATACTTAATCCGCGTACTGGTATGCTTCCAATGCTCCTCTTTGGGTAATTTGCATATTTTATTAAAATTTGTAGTGATAAATATCATAAGACCCCTTTTGTACCCGTAATACTACATAATCTTAGTAACTATGATGCCCATTTTATTGTGCATGCTTTAAATTTCATGGATGGTGAAGTACAAATAATTCCACAAAATAAAGAAAAATATATATCTATACCAAAAATAATTAAAATAAAAGGAAAATATTTAAATTTAAGATTTATAGATTCTCTTAAATTTTTACCCAATAGTTTAGATTCATTATCTAAAAATCTTAATGATGATCAATTTCGTGAATTAAGGAAAGAGTATCCAATTGATAAAGATTTTAAATTATTAAAAAGAAAGGGTGTTTATCCCTACGATTATATGACATGCTTTGAAAAACTTAACTTGTTACATTTACCTGAGATTGAAAAATTTAATAGTATCATAAGCGGATGTGGTATATCTATAGAGGATTATAACCATGCTCACATTTCAAATGTAAAACGATGGCAAATTATTCTGACCTGTATTTAAAAACTGATGTACTTTTATTAGCAGATATATTCAAAAATTTTTGAAATGTTTGTATGAGTACATATGATTTAGATCCTGCACATTACTATACTGCACCAGGGTTAAGCTGGGATGCTATGTTAAAATGTACAAAGGTTAAATTAGAACTTTTAACAGATATTGATAAAATTGCTTTCATAAAATCAGGCATTAGAGGTGGTATTTCTCAATGTAGTAATCGTTATGCAAAAGCAAATAATCAATATATGGTTGATTTTGATAAAGCACAACCTTCTTCATATTTAATATATTTAGATGAAAACAATTTATATGGCTGGGCAATGTCGCAATATCTTCCTATATCAAATTTCGAATGGGTAGATCCTAATGCAAATTACAATGTACCAATCACTTCTGATGTTGGATATATTTTTAGAAGTAGACTTAGAGTATCCCAATAACTTGCATGATTCACATTCTGATTTTCCATTGTGTCCAGAAAAAAATAGTGTTGGTCAAAGTAAAGAATTTAAGTTAGTACCAAATTTATATAATAAAACTAAATATATAATACATTATAGAAATCTCTTACAGTGTGAAAAATTAGGTATGCGTGTTTCAAAAAGTGCAGAGTTTTAAAATTTAAGCAGTCCTTGGTTAAAAAAATATATTGATTTAAATACTAATTTGCGAACTCTAGCTAAATCTGATTTTGAAAAAGATTTCTATAAGTTAATGAACAATTCCATATTCGGAAAAACTATGGAAAATATAGAAAAACGCGTGAATGTTAAATTATTAACACATTGGGAAGAACATGGTAAAATCAAGGGAGTTCAAAGTATGATTGCTCATCCAGGTTTTCACAACCTATCCATATTTTCAGAAAATTTAGTTGCAGTCCAACTTCACAAAATGAAATTATTTTATAATAAACCGATATACTTAGGATTTTCTATATTAGATATATCGAAAACATTGATGTATGATTTTCATTATGAATATATGAAAAATAAATTTGAAAATATAAAACTGTTGTATACTGATACAGACAGTTTAGTATATCAAATTTTTTGTGATGATTTTTACAAAGACATAAAAGAAGATTTAAATTCACACTTTGATACATCGGATTATCCCCCTGACAATATTTTGACCAACCACAATTAAATAATAAAAAAAAAAAAAAAAAAATGGGTTATTTCAAAAATGAGAATAATGGAAAAATATTTACAGAATTTGTTGGTCTGCGATCAAAAATGTATGCAATGAAAGTTGAAAATAGAACTATTACAAAAGCTAAAGGGGTGAACAAAAAATATCACAAAACAACTTAATATAGAAAATTAAAAGTCTTGTTTATTAAATAAAAATATACAGTACGCGGAAATGTATTGGTTTCGTAGTATAAAACATATTTTATTTACTCAAAAAATTAATAAAATCTGTTTATCATATAATGACTCCAAGAGGTTTATCATTCCAAATTCTACTGATACCTTGGCTTGGGGTCATTACAATGCAAAATAGTTTTAAATTTTAATTTTTTTGTATACTTATAGTTTTTTTGTATATTTCGTTTAATAGTTTTATAATTCAGGCATATTTTATAATAAATAATTATTTTTTATTGTTTAAGCTTTAGTTTTAAGTAATTTGTACTTATAATTGTAATCAATTAAATATTTATTTTGAAGCAAATTAGTAGTGTCTTTCATAACTCCAGTATGTTTCATTTTGATCATCCTTTCACTGCTATAGTGACAGGTCCCAGTGGTTGTGGCAAATCTAACTTTGTGTGTAATTTTTTGAAGCACATGAATCAAATTTGTAATATATCCTTTCATAATATTCTATTGTATAACCTAAATGAAGTCACTTACCATCAAGGTATGCTTGATCTAACTATGTTTGATGGAAAAGAACCTCAACTTATTTAGATCCTGACACCAAGTCGGGCTCACATTGGCTTGCAATATTTATAAACGAAAATGGTGTCGGAGAATATTTGACAGTTTTGGTCGGAAGCCAGAAGGTTATCATCTATCATTCTTAATGAGGAATGCAACTAGATGGAATTATAACAATAAGATAATTCAAAATGTTTTTTCATCTGTTTGTGGTCCATACTGTTTGTTGTATTTGTATTTCAAGTATAGAGGTATGTCTCTAGAAGATTTTGTTAAAATGTTTACTGTAAATACGTCTTATAATGATTTGTTATTAAGTAAATGTCATGTTTCAGACATATTATGAATAACTTAGATTTACGTAGTAAAATTGTACTTAATATATTTTAATAAATAAATGTTTTGAAGGTGATTACTGACTTTTATTAATAACTTGTGGGTTATAAAAATGAAATAAAAATATAACGGCAGATAAACAAAATAAAAGTTTATTTTAAACAAAATTTATAATATTTCTTTGAATACTTAAATAATAACATGTTGTAATTGAAGATTAATTATATATTAGGAACTAAATTTCAATTCTACATTTATATTTGAATGAAAACTTTTTAGAGTTCTTAGTACTCGATATCTCTTTTGTTATACCTACTGTAAATTAGTTTTCGAGTTTTCTGGTGATGATTGTTTTTGTTAACTATTTTATTATTCACATAATATTTCACCCGAACTTCTGGATGTTTCCAATGATCTTTTTCGGGGATTGATTTTAACTTATTTTAATCCACAATTTCTATTTTTATTAAATGGGTTGCATTGCAACCATCTTCGTCGTTGGTTGATACGTAGACCATTCCATCCTTTGTTGCTCGGCCCACAGTAGAAGAAATCTTTTTGAGTGTCTTCTTTGAATTCTCCTCGAAGAATTCATCAAGCGATGTACTCCCTCTCCGATCATTGGCACTGGACGAGCTACCGCCATTTTCCTCGTCTTCGGATAGTGTTTGCAGAAAAATATTTATACAAATCATATTATTGTTATGCATTTAGTGATACACACACATAAATAATTATAACAATGTTAAAACTTTATTAACGATTTTTTTACACGATTAAACATATTGCAATTACTAAAATTTCCAATATCAAAGACGACAAGGTTTATTAAAATTAAATATTTACAAAGAACAAAGGATAGTTTAACTAGTGGTCACAATATAGATACAATAGGTTGTCTTGTAAAGTTCCATCATTAGGATTAAGAAATAAGTAATGTTTATTAGTGACGGGTTTTGGGTGATTAGTAATGAAGCAATATTAAAAGATGTCAGTAAGTTCTTAACGAGGAGACCATTAACGATGAGGACAGCAATTAGTAAATGATCTAGGATGCCACAGCATCAAAAACTTAGATTGAAAAGGGTTGAAGATATCGTTCTGAAACCTAGCGCAATCGCTTTAAATGGGGGATTTCATTTTTTTTTTTTTTTTTTTTTTTAGTTTTGGTTCGCCACGATTTCTTGATGCGGCAGAATGCTGGCGCAGGGATGGAGGGGTGGTGCGCCAGAATTCACGAATCCTTACTACTATTACCTAAAATATTAACCGGACTTAGTACGAACTTTTTTATATGTCTCAGTCAGAGCTGGCTGCGACCGTCAGCAAATACCAAATACTTGTAAATAAAGAAAAGGTTTGTATCTACGAGTACTTTTTAGTGTTCGAGTTCTTTCATACAATCACAATTATAATATTTTAGTAAAACATTTTACAGAAATCAAATATTTATCGAAAAACAACGAAGCGATTTAAATTAACGCAAAATAAACAATGACACCAGCTTGTTTGTGCTGAAATACAAGTTCCAGGATTCCGGTGATTACACACAGTCACAAACTAACGAGATTACATATGTAGGTACATCTCGTATGTACATATAAATAAAATAAAAAATAAAAAACCCTCTTTATTCTGGAATGGTTTATATAGTATTCAATACAAGACACAATATAAAATTATGTACATACTAGCTTTTGCCCGCGGCTTCGCCCGCGTGAATTTCCCACGGGAACAGTGCTTTTTCCCGGGATAAAAAGTAGCCTATGTGCTATTCCAGGTCATTATCTACCTCTGTACCAAATTTCATCGAAATCCGTCCAGTAGATTTTGCGTGATTGAGTAACAAACATCCTCACAAACTCACAAATTCACAAACTCACAAACTCACAAATTCACAAACTCACATCCAAACTTTCGCATTTATAATATTAGTATGGATAGGTCCTACAACATATTTAGTCTTGACTTGACTTAGACAACATTCCTTTGGAATAGCGAAGTCGCTAGCGACTTCGCTATACCACAAAGGAATGTTGTCTACGAGATGGATATCATACTCTAAATATTTTATATATTTAAAAATATAAGTTCGTTTAAGGTAGTTTTTGGTTAATAATTTGAATATCCTAACTAATATTATAAATGCTAAAGTGAGTTTGTTTGTTTGTGTGTTTATTACCTCTTCACGCTTTATCTACTAAACCAATCTTCCTGAAATTTTTCATACACATAGTTAGAAGTACTGAGAAGGACAGAGGGTACTTTTCATCCCGGAAAAATGCACAGTTCTCGTGGGGAAATTCACGCGAGCGAAGCCGCGGGCAAAAGTTAGTAGTTACATATACTTCTGCACTCCCTTTATTTTGTTGATTGAATTAATTAGAGGTACCAGGAGACACTTGTTCTAATTATCAGACAGTTGGAATACGCCAATCGCTAGAATACAATTAGGCCTCATGCCGGATGCCAATCACGTAGCCGAATTTGCGTGACCTTTAAAAACAAGTTGTGCTTTTTATAGAAGCTATGCCCATCGAAATAAGACTGGTTTTTTATTATTTGATATATATTTTTTTATATATAAAAGATAGGTTGGCTTTTGACTTCAATATATCAGACAGAGATGAGGTCTACGGTGTAGCGAGCTTACCCAGAAGCAGCCTACAGTTTTGAAGAGAGTCAGGTTGTATGTGCTCAGGAATACGGACGCAGGCAGGGAGTTCCATTCCTTTGCATTTCCTTCGCATATTTAAAATGAATACCAAAAAAATGAAAATTTTTAGAATAAATATCATCAATGTTTGAGTCGATAACTTACAAAATATCAGAAATATAACATATTTATAGCAAACTCGTAATTACATACCTCCCTATGTCCTAAACAAATATCTCGGGACTTAAATAACATCAACCTAAAAACATAGTAATAAATAATAATAAATAAATGAATAATAAGAAGAGTATAAAAAGTAGGAAGCGGCGCAGCCCTTCCTACTTCTATGTTGAAGAGTATTATTTATTCTGGCAAAATGTACTACAATCTGAGGCAGACTAATTATTGCCTATAATAAACCAACTCTGATTAGATCTTAGTGAAACAAGAGAGTGCCATTCTCTCACTCCGTGCGATGACCAAAATAAACCAAAGAGAAAATACATCGTCTGATCCATGGAAGTAGTAAGTACTTTGTACAAAGTATTTATTACTTCCATGGTCTGATCATCCGATCATTTTAAACGTCACCAGCATTGCATCCGCTCGCTATTGGCTGCTGCTGAAATGCAATCACGTGGCCTGTGTTCGCTTGTCACGGACGGCACGAAACGTGAACATCCACTCAAAGTATTTGATATTTCAACTCTCTTTCAGCACACACTCGACACGATTCTGTAAATATCGATGCAAGCACTATTTGCGCTCGCATATTCTTGCTGAATAGCACTTATATTTTTAACTTTGTTTAATTTATTTCGATTGTATGAGGGTAAATGTTTATCTTTATTTTAAATAAATGAATAGTTATCTTGCTTGACGTGTTTTCAAAGATTCGATACAAATCATATATTTGAAAGGTAAATGTACAATGTAAATACATTCGTACATAGGATTGCAATCTTTCAAGTCAGTCAAAAGCATAAATATGCCAGTTAATAAAGATAAATCAATAAAATTTTATTATATGCTCTCCTTATATTCAAGTTTCGTCTAAAACTGTATATTACAGTAAATTCAGTAGTTCACCCTCACATTTTCATAAATCAGTGCAAAGTGCCACTAAAAGACCCTATTGTTCTTGCTGACTCTACTTCCAAAAGTCGTTAACGAGACCATAAAAGAAACCCACTGATAATTACATATCTTTTTTCAGCCACGGTGCGTATCGTGACAAATAAAAGTCATGGTTTATTATTGCGTAGCAGTATTAATTATGTGTGTTCGTATCGACCTATTTTGTCCCTTAATGCCGAAATATAACCCTCGCAACACGATATTGTGGCAGCATCGGCATTGATATGAAGTAAACATCCTGTCTATTATGTCTTTTTTTTGCTGCTTGGACAATAGGGTCATGAAGCTGAGCTTTATTGGGCTTTTGAAATGGGTGAGTAATCAAATATTGTTTTACAGATATAGAATCACGTTTTAGGTTTTCTTCGGTTATAACCTGGGTAAATATTGTTTTTATCAGTGTTGTTTTTAGTTTTTACCGTACCTGGTTAAAGGTATCCAGTATCCAATATAAGTACCTACTTAGCTAACTTTCGCCTATTTTGCTTCCCTCAATGTCATTTTGGTATTAAAATGGTATTTTCTTCTTCTTTTTGAGTATCCTATGACAATCGTATTAAAATTCTAATAGATTTCTAATTATGCAGAAGTATACATATACGTTCATCTGTTTTGTGATAAGTTACAAACGACTTCTCTCTCTGGCACTTGTATACTAGCTGCTTCTCGGGACTCCGCTCACATGAGAATTTGATGCTAAAAGTAAGTTTCGATTGCCCTGTCTAACAAGTAGGTAAAGTACCTTACCCTATCTGGGCAATCGTATGCCACACGGTGATATGCTGAGTTATGCATCCATATATCCAGCTTTGCCCGACGTGAGCTCACGAAAATATGTAGCAATAACACTAGGTCATCACATTAAGGCGATATTTTCAAGATTCCGCTGCCGAGCTGCTTCGTCGCCATGGCGACGGTTCCGCGGGGAAATTGCTGCTCACCGAGTTTCATAAATCAAGTTTCAGGTAAAATTTAATATCATTGCACGAATCGCGCCTCTCTGGTTGACAATATGCTTTTAAATAAGACAACAATATGGTGATATTTGCAGAAAACACGGCGTGAAATATGTTACATTTTAACTGTTATTTTGTAGCGTATTTAACTGCGGCACTTAATAAGTACTTTTCATATAAGACACCTGTTTTACCGCAAACTAATAAAGCGTCTGTTTAGCTGATAAATCCGTAACTCGTGAGACTCTGTAGAAGTCAAAAAACTAAACCAAGTCTGAGTTGGGCGACGCTAAATCCTATATTAAGTTCGCAATTTATCTCCGGGGAAGAGATCTTAAAGAAGTATCTCAAAAGCGGCTAGAGTAGACTGGCTGGAGTGCGGCCGAGAGCTCTGAGGGAAGAGGACTAAGTTGTACGACTCAGACGTTTCCAAACGTAAGTGCTTCACTGCATACAGACTTATCTCTGCCGCTCCTGGCACCTACACACTGCTCCACACATAAATAATAATGAGTCAAGTATGGCAATAAAGAGACATAGGTATCCAAAAAATGGAAAGTGCAGGAACATGTTCGCCATAAGCCTCGAGCAAAAGATAATAAAAACTAAACAATTATTAAAACAACGTCGATGCCAGCATTGTAGCCAGAATTCACTCAACGTCGAATTGAGAAAGATGTTAAAAATTTAATTCTTTTTAGCCAATGTAAAATGCACCATTGTCTTACTATATTGTATATTGTGTACTTTATACATACCTACTATCACGCTGTTTCCCATAGGGGTAGGCAGTGACTATATCCACATGCTACGATCCTTACAGATCTATCTTGTGTTTTCTTAATGCCCACTATTATTCACAAACTAATAGTAATTTCCCTGCGTTTTAGCCGTGTGTGTGTATGTGTACCCACATGGTCTAGAGCGACATGTCTGCAGCCGACGACTGCTTGAGAGAGGGTTTTCAAATTTCTAGCATTCAATTCACTCACTCGACTCTCTCCGCAGATCTGGTCTCTAAACATGGTGTGGGCTAAATTATAAGTTTCATATTTTAAAAATTGTAATAATTCTTAAAAGTGCCTATTTTTGTCAGGTTACACGTAGAATTTATTCTAGGAAACATCTCTATTATAACTTACTAACCTAACTTACTAACCTTTCATATAGGTTGACTATAGGTAAGTAGGTAATCTTCTTTTTGTTTGTCCAAAACGGCACCTTAAAATAAGGTAAGCTATTTTAAAACATAAAATAAAAAGAATGATGGTTTCATTTTGTCGATTTGGTAAATGACTTTAAAATTTAATTTATCATTAACTAGAGGTTTATTCTTGAAACCAATACTAAATCTAAATATCACTACATAAGATATGAATAAAATTAAAGGCCTTTTTTTGATTGTCAAGTAACTATTAACTCAAATGCTAAAAAAAAGATTTTTTTCGTTATAAGTTGTTATATAAAAGAGGTCCATTTGGTAATAATGGCATAATATTACTGGTGGTATTTCGTTGTAGAGTGAAGATGTTGGACACCTTTGGAAAAATTGATCAAGAAACAGGAAAACAGGTCTTTGAATGTGTTTCATTTGAATAATATTTAGAAATTTCCACGGAAAGAATATCCAAGGCAAATGCCTTAGTTTGATTTGACATATATATGAAGTTTTGACATAATTAAAATCTAGACTTGCTTCCAGAATAGTCCCCGCCGCCGTGGACTATCAATCAACAAAATTATCTGCTAAGCTTATCTTTAGGACATTAAAGGGTTTTACATAGCACAGAAAATTAATCCATTCATTGACAATAATGTTTTTATGATATTATACTACATAGTTTGTGTAATGATTAGGTATCGGTAATAAAATATTAATTACCTACTTATTCCTAGTACTGCTAGGTTTCTTTACCTACTAAACAAAAAATTTAATAAGCGCTATCAAACTTTTTCACTTTTCATGACTCAATAAACTTGAGAAACACGGAAAAGCGTTGTTGGATGATCCGAAGAGGACTATTATTTGACACTCAATAAAGATGCGTGCGAAAAAGTTTACAAAACAAAAGTAAGCTCGAGTGCCTACTCACTGCTAATGAGTTTCGTACCTACTTCGAGCGCTGTAATTTCACCTATAACTTTCACTCAACCCTGTTTCAGCTCGAATAAAATAGTCGAGAAAGGACGTGTTTAATTAATTAACAAATTCATACCCTGGATACATCAAACAAGTTCAAACGGCGGCGCGAAGTTTTAATTACCCTTTAACTAAGGTTATTTCTTTAGCCGTTTCGATCGTAGCCTCAAAATTATCCGATTCGTCTTTTAAACTAATTTAATTTAATGGCGGGAACTTTTCGCGACAACCCTGATGTGACAGAATTTATGTCGATCGAGGGAACTTCTTAATTAGCGGCGGTCCATAGCGAAAGGGTCGCACGTGACGCCTCCATTAATCTCACCAGACATTTTCAATTCGTAACCAATTGTTAATCAATAAATCTTGTCGTGGCTATATGTTTACTGTCAGTCTACATACACAAACAAAATTGGCACGGGTCATACACAAATAAAATTGGCACGGGTCATTTTACACTTGAGGCAACGCTTCGTGAAATCATCAAATCATACCTAATTTATAAAAATGAAGTTGTGACAAATGTGCTAGAACAGAGTGCACATTTTTTTATATACTTACGTACAGTCAGACGGATGCAGAGGAACCTGACCCCAACTCACAGAATCCTTTCTTAGGGGTTTCTCTGCATCTGACTATACCTAGGTATAGTTAGATGAAGAGAAACTTCAAGTGAGGTAATAAATAGAAGTAATGTTACGTTGTGTTGTTTACTTACGGTTTTATTTTACTTATTCTTTCATTAACTTTGTAATATAAATGATTCTGTTGGAAATTATTCTAGCATAGTGTGATTTGTCAATATTTTGTTTATGTTTGTTATCGTTCATGTCAATTCCTTTGACAATGACGTTTGACATTTATAATGTTAGTTTTTTTTTCTCTATTGGATTTATCTGCTCGCGGTTGGAATATGACGTGCGTTATCTATGCCGTGTTCTGTTCTGGCTAGTTGCCATAGAGAATGTTTATTTTTTAAATTGTCTTTATTTTATAAAAAAAAAGTTATTTCCGTCGACCATTTAGTTTTCGATTCATTTCGTCTTTGGAGATTGTCGTGACAATATTTGCTCCTAATATATTTTTGGAAATTCCTGTTTTTCAAGTTTAGTTCCTCGGTTTATCGAGGTGAGTGATTTTTGTGTGTTTAAAAACCTCTGTGTGTGAGAATTTTTGTTTTGTTTGAATATGGGATTCCTTAATAGTAGATTTTCGAAAATTTCCAACGTTCGAAATTCGAATTTTGTTGAGTCATACCTAATGATATCTTTTCTTATTTTCACTTTCTTAATTCATTTCAAATGTTTGACTGTGGTTTTATCTTATTAATATAGAATTTCAAATTTTATAACCTAAAATTTACTTTTTGATATTTTAGTCTTCTTTGAGTTTTCTGGAAGACTTATTTCATTGTCTGAATCATGTATGTATCATGAAAGGTGAATTTGATTATATTTGTCATGTTTATTTTATGTAAATTATTACATTTTTGTATTTTAGTTCAGATGATATGAAATTTTTGTTCAAATTCATCAGATGAGTGATACATACACTTAATCCATTATTTTATTTCAGTATGTCTAGTTGTAATTTGATATATTTTCTGAATCTGATTGTATATTGTTCAAATAATATCAAATTGTAAAGCATTTTTCAAAATTTCCGTTGGCAGTTGGTATCTGTCAGATTCAAAAATGTTCAAATTCAATTTTCAAAATTAACCCTTTATTTTTAAATATTTTCAGTTCAGTTTTCAGTTGGTTTCATTTTATTTTTTAAATTTTATCTCCAAAAGATAATTTTGTTTTATCTTGATTTTATCTGATATTTTTTTATTTTGATGGAGATAAAATTTATTTCTTTTAATTTTTTTCCTTTGTTTGTGAAAGAAGTCCCCGACCTTAGGGCCCTTGTATTTATTGGTCGGTGGGGAACTTTTCCACGGACAAGGGGCTTACTCTGGAATGTATGTGGATTCCAGGAACACCGATATAATTGAAGATTCCTGATCGGATCTGATATCTGAGAGCAGCGAGTGTCGTGGCATTTTTGAAGCCGGAAACCAGCCGAGCGTCGCCATTTCGCAGCCTTTTTTTTTAATTTTGGTCGGCCGACGTCCGCCCGCTTGAAGTCCCCATTTTACTCTTCGAGATAAGTTTCCCTCACCGACTACGGTTTTATTCTTTTGGGTTGTTGTAAACGTTGTGATTGTGAGACAATCTACTAGAGTAGGCGAACGTACCTCGCCCTGTATTTTATTTTTATTTTATTTTTTCTATGTCGGAATTTTATTTTATTAATTGAATAAAACTATTGTTATTTTTTATTCCTTTTGTTTTCTTTTATTATTTCTTTTTTTCGACATAGGCAATTTATTATTTATTTATTTTTATTGCTGGGGTTTCCCCGTAGCAATTGGCGCCCAACGTGGGGCCAATTGCTAGTTTTTGAATTGTAGTCCTTCGGTACCTTCACAATCGGTGAAGCCCGATTTTATTAAATTGGTTTGTGGTTGTAAAAGCATAAATATGATGGGAAATCCTGTGTACGTGCATTTCTTACACGTATTGAGGAGTTACGTAAGGCTCGTGGAGTGTCAGATGATAAAATGTTGCGTTTAGCCCCTGAATTTTTAACTGGTGATGCTTTGCATTGGTTTCGTAGCGTTAGCGATAATGTCTCTAGTTGGACGGATTTAGTTTCATGTATGCGTGATGATTTTGATATTTTCGATTTTGATTTTAAAATGTTAGAAGAGATTAGGGCTCGCAGTCAAGGTGAAGATGAGAGTATTACCATTTATTTAGCCATTATGCATGGTATGTTTTCGCGGTTGGCAAAATCGATTCCTGAGTCTGAACGTTTTGATATAATCATTCATAATATACGTCCATGTTATGCGGGTGTTCTAGCTACTTGTCCCGGTATCTCTACGATTTCTAAGTTAAGGGAAGTTTGTAGAAATTATGAGCGTGTAAATGCTCGTTATTCTAATTTTAAGGAACCAGTTAGCAATATGTCTAATTCTTTGGCTCCAGAGTTTAATTATGTTTCAAAAAAGTCTAAACCTTTATCTCATAAGGTAGCTGCAGTGAGTGATTCTAGAGGGTTTCAATGTTTTAGATGTGGTAATCAAGGATACACAGTTAGGACTTGTCCTAAATGTAGTATAGGAAGTAATTCTCCTAATAACTTCAAGAGTCCCTATCGTTGCTATAGATGTGGCCTCCAGGGTTATAAAATTTCTGATTGTCCTAAATGTTCAAATAAATCCTCAAATGATCCCAAGGTGGAATCTCATTCTGCGACTGATGGGAAGGTTTCATCTCAAAAAAACTAGTGTCTGAAAATTGTAGTCGTAGTAATAAAGTAAATTTTGATAGTTTGGATTGGACGAACTGGCTGTCGACGATAAGAGATTTTTTCAATTCTTATCGTGTGGCTACAATTTTCAATAAAGTTCCCTGTAATGATCCTCGTCCATATGTAAAAATTGGTATTGGTCATTCATCTGATTTTGAGTTATATGGGTTATTGGACTCTGGCTCTGCAGTGTCTATTTTGGGTAATAATGCTCATTCCCAATTTTTAAAATTTGGTTTTGTTTTATGTTCTAGTCATGTGATTTCTGTGACTGCTGCTGGTGGTCAAAGTTATGATTCACTTGATTTTATTTTAGTTCCTATCGTTTTTGAGGGACTAATGAAGTATTTGAAACTTCATGTTATTCCACAGATTGATTCTGCTTTGATTCTTGGAATCGATTTTTGGAAAGAGTTTAGGATTTGTCCAAGGGTTTTACCTAATATTGATTATTGCGTCGATTCAGACCCTAAGTTGGCCTGTGTTGCATCATCTAATATTGATGAATTAAAACATGTACAATCTTATGATATGTTAGATTCTTCAGAAAAGGTTATTGCAGATAGTGTCATAGAAAGCTTTCAGGCTATATCTTTTGAGCGTATTGGTTTAGGTAGAACATCGATACTCTCTCATAAGATAGACACTGGCGATACACCTCCGATCAAACAGAGATTTTATAGATTGTCTCCAGATAAACAGAAGATTATTTCAGAACAGGTTGATGAAATGTTGAAGTTAGATGTTATTTCCCCAGGCGAGAGTCCATGGTCCTCTCCGGTTTTAGTGGTAGATAAGAAGGATGGTAAACCTCGATTTTGTTTAGATAGTCGAAAACTTAACTCAGTTACCAAAAAAGACGCGTATAGTCTTCCTTATATTTCTGAAATTTTAGACAATCTGAGGGATGCGCGTTTTCTGTCTTCCATTGATCTTTCAAAAGCCTTCTGGCAAGTGCCATTGGAACCGCAGGATCGTAAAAAGACTAGTTTTTACGTCCCTGGTCGTGGTACTTTTATGTTTAATGTCATGCCTTTTGGTTTGACTAATGCGCCTGCAACTCAACAACGTTTGGTGGATACTCTGTTTGGTCCTGAATTTGAATTAAAAGTATTTTGTTATTTAGATGATATTATTGTAGTTAGTGACTCTTTTCAGAGTCACGTGAGCTTATTATTGAGGGTATTGGAAAAACTTAAAAAGCTAATCTTTCTATTAATTTTGAAAAGTGTCAATTTTTTAGGGACAGCTTAAAATATCTTGGTTATGTTGTGGATTCTGAAGGTCTAAGGACAGATCCGCGGAAAGTGGAAGCTATCCTTAATTATGCGCCGCCTACTTCTAAAAAAGAAGTGAAGCGATTTTTGGGTACGGCGCACAGTATTCCAAGAACTCTTCGGACCTGACATTTCGAACTAAGCACAAAATGTGACGCATTATGTTGTTCTAAATGATAAGCAAAAACTCCCGTGTGGAAATTCCTTATAGTTTTGGAGAAAACTCAAACCTAAGTTGGTCAATGTTTTTTACTTAGAAAGTAATATATTTTTTTTTCTACCGGAAGAATTACTTTATTTGCCCAACTTTTTACGTAATTTTATTGAGAGTTTAAAACCCTATTTTTTCATCGCCACCCCTAGTCTTAAATGTAAGCGTAAGGCGAAATAATAATTTATTTCATTAAAATGGTTTTATTTTAATATCTATAATAATTCAAGCTATTAGCATCCAAAAATCTATTTAAAAGGTAGAGCATTAGCATCGATAAAATATTACTAAAGTATAGATGCATATTCTTCATACATCAAAGTGTGCCTTACATAACTATTTTTCTTGACTAACTAGATGTCGCTACCAGTATCAATCTTGTCAATTTGTCGTAAAAATTATAATCATCAAAGCAAACTTCGTGTTACCACAAAGTAGTACCACATACATTCAATAGATGGCGCAATTCTTATCTATATTTCATTTCATGCAATGTCAAATGTTACTACAAACTTGAAACACCTATTTAAAAATGAAAATCAAAATAAATCAACATGTGTTTAAAAAATTAAAGAAAAAAAAATGTTGCCTAAGTAGGTACCTAGTTTATTGGTGGACTCTTCACCATCATCTTCTTCTTCATTTATGTTTGTTATTTCTACAAATCAATAATCCGCGGATAATTTTCACAAATAAAATTTTTATTCGAATAATCTATACATACATATAATAAAACAGTAAAAATATTTTGTCTGTACATTTAGTATTTTTGACTGAAATGAATAGTGGGACACTTAAAAAGAATAATAGAAAGTAAAAAAAATTTTTTTTTTTTAATTTCTTGTCTGTCTGTCTGTTTGTTTGTCTGTATGTATGTAACGCGTACGCGTTTCACGCAAAAACTACTGGACGGATTTGAATGAAACATTTTTTGTTGTATAGCTATTAAGCCTGGGCAACATATAGGCTATAATTGATTTTGAAAACTGGAACACCTGATGAAGAACCTTAACAGAACAGCTAAACTATAAGAAATATGGAAATGGTACCTTTGCAAAAGTTTATCAATCTGACGAGCATTTTCTGTTGACGTTTAAAAATCTAAGATCAGGATCATCTGATGAAGAATTCCAAGAGACTAGCTATTACATATATGGAAATGGCGCCTTAGCAAAAGTCGTTCAACCTGATGAGCATTCTCTGCTGACGTGTAAAAAGACAGGATACGGGATAGGACAAATAGGGACTCGGGGTGGGAGTAGTGGTACCACAAAGTAGTTAAAAGGGTAGTGGTACACTGAAAATTGTAGATAACGAGCAGACGAAGATCGTTTATTGAATGAAATATCACTTTTGATTCATTCTTACACCGCGATTGTACTACGAATACCTAATATATTCCCACGGGACACGGGATAACCAAATGGCTTAAATTTTGAGTAAGGTAGTTTAGGTTATACTACAGTTTGGAATACAAAAAGATTTTTCATCTAAGTGAAACTCACGCGGGCGAAGCCGCGGGTAACAGCTAGTGATTCAAATAAAAATTTGTTTGAAAAATGATTATCTGTACATATTATACTCGTATAACAAAAGTTCGTAGACCTACAAACTCAACCTACTCATGTCGTGTGTCGAACTCGGCTTTTATATTCAACAAATTAAAAATCCCGCTGATTTCATTCAAAATCTCAACATTTAATAAGTTATTGACGGCGGGGAAAGCGGGGCGACGGGCGAGGTACGGCTCCGTTGCCAAGCAACCACTGCCACTGCCAGGCGTCCATCACTCGCTCAAGGCCACGCGCTTTGAATATTTAATCTCCACGCGTTAGGTATAGAGACTAAAAGAATTTTCGAAAATTACGACTTTGAACGGCATGGAATGTAACAGTTTGACACCGGATAATTTTAGACTAATTCGACCCTGCTGAGCACGATTTTGCCCGGTGTCAGACCAATTCCCTCTTTTCATTAAAAATATGTCATTGCACGGTTTTCTCCGTTTTGAACAAAAACTGTTAATCTAGAAGAAAACTGTCAATGGCAAAATTAATCTGCATTAAATTACCTACCACATGGTATAAATTTTATTTTTTTCCTTTCATCCCGGGACATGCACTGTTCATGTAGGAAATTCACGCGGGCGAAGACACGGGCAAAAGCTAGTAACATATTAATGTAATTTTCGTCACGAATATATGATTCGGTATTCTTCATTGGAAAAAAATTGTCTCTTCTCAGATTAGGTAGAAGCTCAGAAGACGTCATCCTAACTAACAGTATAAATGTGGAAATGATATTGTTTATTACCTCTTCACTTCACGCTTTATCTAGGTACTGGACCAATCTACATAAAATTTCGTAAACACATAGTTAGGAGTACTGAAAAGAACATGGTATACTTATTATTCTAAAATAATAAATAGTTTTATTATAAACTGTTTTCACCCATCAAATTGGGTGATAATGATAAATGATAAAAATATTAATCGAAGTCCAACTTTACGTAACTCTCAGTTACGTAATATTTTTATTATTAACAAGGTACTGTGAACTCGAAACTTGCGTAGGTATGCGTACTATGAGAGCCAGCGACGAACAAGTAAAGTCCGTTTATTCATAATTGTCCTATTATGTAAACAATCTTACCATGTCATTTTTTGATATTACAACAATATAAATTAATAAACTCAAAAACTACTGAACGGATTTTCATGCGGTTTTCACTAATAAATAAGGTGATTCATGAGGAAGGTTTTAGTGTATAATTTGTTTAGGTTTTGTGTATATTAGTTGAAATATGACGATAATAATATAGTCGGAAAAAATTAGCCGCCCGGCAGCTTTCATCGAAAACGCTGTCCAATTCCTAAGAGATGTATCAAAATCATATATGGAAGAATTATGTATCTATAATAAGTCTACAAAAAAAGTCCGCGATAGCATATATCTAGCTTTTATATTTCAGCCACAGTAACTACTTTAATGTTTTAAAAATAATTAAAATCGTTAGGTGTTTTTTAACTGGTGATATTAACCACAATTTATTAATCTTTATCAAATAAACAAGTCTGTCGTCACAAGTACTTAATATATTTAATATTGGCCTTTTACTGCATGTAATTTGGATCAATAGTTTCCGAAATACTACGAGTTATCTAAAGAACGACAATCGAGACAACGCGCCGCGAAACCATCTAGCGAAGACTCAAGGCGCAGTATAGGTAAACTCCATTTATTCTTACCAGTCCTATCATGTAAACAATCTTCACAGTACTTTTTGTTGAATTTTGTTGAAAATAAATCAAATATTTGTTCAAACCTAAACATTTTAAAGTAAAACATTTATTAACCACGAAAGTAATTTCCTAAAAAGGCTATTTTAATTTATATTGTTGTAAAATCATAAAACGATATGGTAAGATTGTTTACATGATAGGACGGTAAGAATAAATGGAGTTTAGGTACCTATCTCTGAGCGGGCGCGTTTTCGTATGTTTTTATCAGTATTTATTTTAGTACGATGTATGTATTAACGTAAATATCATTAAAAAAACCGGCCAAGTGCGAGTCAAATTCGTGCACCGAGGGTTCCGTACACGCAAAGCATCTTACGTTATAGCTCTCACTAAAAGACCTACTAATTTCAAAAACAAACTTAACTTTGCAGTACTGCTTCGAGCGCAAAAAATAAGTTTGTAACACTTTTTTAAACTTCCAACAACATATTTACAACTTTCAGATTAATTCCTGTGTATGTACTGTTAGATCTTGCTTTTTGACAAATTTCTTAATTTTAGGTCAACGGGAAGTACCCCGTAGGTTTTGATTGCTGCCTGAAATCACAAAATATACGAAAATTCGCCACATTTACGGTACCTAATATTTCTTGATCGCGTTGACGTATATTTTGATTATTTTTTGCTGTAAGAGACCATGGATCCGAGTATTCGATATTAATTTCAAATTGATACCTTAAGGATATACCCAATCAGGATTTTCCGAAAACGTACTGTCTTTAAACGTCAAGTGTGTACCATAGGTTAGAAGTACTGAAGCAGTAAAAATATCCCGTAAAGAGAAAAATACTATACTAAAATTATATGGAATCAAATGACAAATAAAATAAATAAGAGTAGATAAAAAAAATTATACATAATCCTGTTTTTTTTTCTTTATCGTCGAAAATCACCGTAATTTAAGCGATAACAGTAGATTTTTTAAAAGAATTAAATATAGACTACAATTATTTAAAACGATATCGGCTTATTTTTTTAAATATATTTAGTGTTTTATCACAATTAAAAAAAACCTCTAAAATAATTACCCTAAGAGCCTGACGAAAACTCGCTAGCAAAAACACAAATTATAGAAAATTCGAAAAGTAACCTTATTGTGTCGGCTTTAAGGCGGAGCTTACGTACCGCCCCTCACCCCTTCTGATTAGCCTTGAGTAGCGCCTTAAAGCTTTTCTGAGAAAAAAAAGTTTGACAGACAGACGGACAGACGGGCAAAAAAGTGATCTTATAAGGGTTCCGTTTTTTTACTTTTGAGGTACGGAACCCTAAAAACCGGCCAAGTGCGATTCAAACTCGCGCACCGAGGGTTCCGTACACGCAAAACAAACTTAACTTTGCAGTTCGCTCCCTAGGATTCATACTGCATCGAGCGCAAAAATAAGTTTGTAAAACTTTTTTTTAACTTCCTTCAATATATATTCTTGTGGATTGCGCGCCCGCGCACGGACGTGCATTGTGCATAAAGAAATGTTATTGTGCTAACTTAGTGACTGAGAAGGACGCCATCACATGCAAAAAAGAGACAGTGTAGTGATATCGGTGAAGGACAAGTAAACATATTGAAGTGTTGCTAGGCGGCTGGCTGACCTTGACACAGTTATCGGAGAAGATTGAATTGATTATAAATATTATAGACAGTAGGCTTACCCGTAATAAGCTAAAGTATTTAAGATGCAGCGGGAGTCGACAAAAGAACCAAAATATTATGGATCGGATACTAATATACCAAACATGCTAAAAAAACAAATTCCTATAGATAATTGGATAAACATTTCACAGTCCAAAAAGAAACGGTCAAGGTTAGAATCTGACGATAGCGACTCCAACATGTCACAGACTAGCAGTAAAGGAAAAAGGCAGAGTAGTCTCGAAGCACTGAACGAAACTATGTGTGCTTTCCGTGAAGATTTTAAAGTGCTGAACAAGTTTATACATGAGATGAAAGAGGAACAGGATTACCGGCATAAAATAATGCAAAATGATATAACGGAGATAAAAAGCGAATTAAATGAAGTGAAAAAGTTAACAAAGAAATTGAGAATGCGGTGGAGTATTTTGGCAAAAAATTTGGACAGTTTGATAAGTTTAAAGAGGAAACGATAGAAAATACAAAAAAAATAGAAAATAAAATAAAAGACGTGCAACAAAAAAATACCTATCATGAAAAGTATGTGAAGGCTTTGGAGGAGCGTGTTGGGGTACTAGAGCAAAAGGAATTGGAACTAAATGTGGAACTAATCAATGTGCAGGTGCAGGAAGGAGAACAGGTGACGAATGTGGTCAAAAATATTGCGGCGGAATTATCTCTTAATAAAGAGGATATCAAAAAGGCTTGGAGAGTACGAAAGACTAGCGAGAGTAATTCTACCCGACCAACTCCAATAATAATAACATTACGTTCACACGAAGCAAAGAAACAATGGTTGCAGTGTCGTAAAAAGCCAATTTACAATAGCACAATATTCGGAAATGATAACTCAACAAGAATATACATAAATGAAAATGTTACACGCCAGACAAGACAATTATTCTGGAATGCAAAAAATCAACTTAAAGATCTATATAAATATATGTGGATACAGAATGGGCGAGTACTACTGAAAAAAGACGATATTACAAAAAAAATCTTCCATATTCGTTTTGAAAGCGATATAGAAACAATTCTAAAGGAGAACGAAGTTATAAGCTAAATATATAAGTGAGAGTGTATAGGTCTTAAATAAGAAATATATATATAATGAGTAACATAAGCAATATAACAAATCCATTACCAGAAATAAGAGATATAAACTATACAAAATTCACAGATATTAAACTATGGACAGAATACATAAATAAAAAACAAGACGTTATACAATTTATACACATGAATGTAGCCTCGTTGAACAAGCACTTTTCTGAATTACAGATACTTCTTCGAGACTGTATATCTAAACTGGACATTATTTGTTTGACCGAGATTAATATAAAAGAAGAGGAGATGTGTTTATTTGAGATGAATGGCTATAATATGTATTATGAAACGAGACGAAAACAAAAGGGAGGAGGCGTATTAGTATATGTTCGCAGCAATATACACTTTGAGGTGCAGCCAACAATAACACGGAGTTGCGAGATATTATTAGGATGCATCACAATTAACAGATGTAAAATACATTTAGTCATCGTATATAGGCCACCACGATTGAGTAAAACACAGTTTGTCATGGAGATAAATAACTTGTTAAAAAGTATGCCACCTAGAGATGAATTGATACTAATCGGAGATTGTAACATTGACATGCTGGAAATGGATGGGGTTGCTAATAGATATGTAAACACACTTGCTCAACATGGATTGCAGTGCGGGATACAAGACATAACTCGTGATGTGATTGTAAAGGGGCGCAGAGTGTTTTCGTGTATCGATCATATTTTTGCGCGGAGCAATTGTCCGGCGGAGATGTGTACGTATTTATTGACGCGACGTGTTGCGGATCACTACCTAATCGGACTAACCATGACGATTGAAAGACAGGTAAATAAAAATTGTAACACGAAATATTATGACAATAAACTAATAATTCAAAACTTAAGTAACGTGCAGTGGTCAGAAATGACATGTATGCAAGATCCATTAGAATTATACAATAAATTAATTGGTATTTTTAGACATATATATGAGTCCTCAGTTAAAACAAGCTCAATTAAATATAAAAGACCAACGCATAGTTGGATGGATAAAAGATTGATACAAATGATAGAAAGGAAAGATGAATTATTTAGAAATTGGAAACGTGAACCGAATAGTAATACACGGAGGTTAGAATACACACAATTTAGAAATAAAACACAGAAACTCATAAATATGTCTAAAAATAAGCATAGATCCATAGAAATAACAAACTGCAGAGGAGACATTAGAAAAATATGGCAAAACTTAAATAAATGGATGGGTAGGCGCACACTCAATGTAGATAGTGTAATTCAAAAGTACATGTTAACAAAGGAGACTGCCATAAATGTATGCAATAATTTTAGTTCTACTTTTACAGAGGAAATTAATAATATAAAACACAAATGTATGGAAAAAATGATGGATAGGAAAAATTATGTTGAAGAAGCAATAGTAAGTTTTCGTTTTACAAAGGTATTACCCTCTGATGTCAAAAAAATAATTGATAAGTTAGATTGTAACAAGTCTCCGGGGTCGGATGGTGTCAGAGCTCGTGATCTAAAGCTAATTAGTGGGCCAATAAGTGAAGTCATAGCCCATTTTATAAATTTGACAGTAAAAAAGGAATATATCCAGATGAATTAAAGGTAGCAATAATAAGACCAGTTTATAAACAAGGTTCGCACTTTGAGTATACCAATTTCAGACCTATAGCTATTTTAAACCTAATAAACAAAATTACTGAAAAAGTAATTATGGAACAAATTATAAAATTTCTTGAGGAAAACGAAATTCTATCCAATATACAACACGGTTTTCGACCTAAAAGAAGTACTGCTACAGCTATAGCGCAATTTACAGACGATATAAACAATGCATTAAATAATAGAAAATTAACAGTGGTCATTTTTGTCGACTTCAAAAAGCATTCGACACCCTCGACCACGAAGGCTTGTTACAATCAATGGCAGAATGTGGCATAAGGGGCCCAATGAACGATTGGTTTAGGAATTATTTAGAAAACAGGAAGTTAAAAGTAAGAGTTGCAAATACGGAAAGCAATCTCACGGAAATTAAATATGGTGTACCTACTGGATCGATATACGGCCCAGTGGGCTATATAATACATGTAAATAGCATAGGCAATGTTATAAAAAATTCTAAATGTTATATGTATGCCGATGACACGTGCCTATCGTATAGTGGTACAGACGTGGAGAATATTACTCAAGTTATACAAGAAGATTTCGATAACATTGTACGATGGGCACATGACAGCGGAATCATAATAAATAATTTGAAAACAAAATGTATGGCCATACGCTCCCCTCACGATAACAAATACAAAAATATAGAATTTACAATTAAGGGACATTCTTATGAATGCTTGCATAATAATAAAGTTAACTGTCAGTGTGAGGCTATAGAATGTGTACCTACATATAAATATTTAGGAGTAACAATAGACCAGTCATTCACATGGAGTCAACATGTTGATTATGTGTGTAAAAAATTGCGTATTATTCTGTCGAAACTCAATAGCGTTAATTACTATGTTAGTAAAAAGATTATGTTTATGCTATATCATTGTTTAATGGAGGCAAATATTGACTATGGACTGGGAGGATATGGGCTAACATCAGAAACTAATTTAGATAAAATTAAAAGTTTACAGATAAGAGCATTGAAATTATTGGTTAATAAAAGAACAAAAAATAGTGTTAAAAAGCAATATGAAAAACTATATAAAATATGTAATGTCCTCCCAGTACACAGCAAAGTTAAAACTGCTATTCTAACGGAACAGTATAACAGTGATAAGCACAAAGTTAAAAGAGTGTATACCTACCCAACCCGTGCCGCTAAGAGAGGAGGTCAACTGATAGTGCCCAAGGTCACCAACCGCTATGGTAAGCGCACGCGCCGATGGCTAACACCCACCTGGTGCAACGAGCTACCTAAAGATCTCATAGCCAAAGCAGCCTCCAAAAAACATCTTAAAAGCCTACTGCGTAGGCACTACATGTCACTGTGTCCGTAACAGTAAATTATGAATCAGGACTAGCTCTTGCCAGCGAATTCGTTTGCGCGTTTGTATTATCTGTATTGTTACACGACTATCCAAAAAAGGAGAGATGTGTTTGGAGGGTTCATGTATGTAGGTTTGTTTATTTATTTTTATTTTTTTGGATTCCATGCATTCCTTCGAGTGACATAGGATATGTGAGCTATAAGTTTGTTAATCGTGTTTTTCTATTTTATTTTATTTTTATCTTTTGTTTTTTACTTTTAATAATTATGCTAATTATTGAAAGGAAAAAATAAAATAAGAGTTTAATCTAGGGTTCTAGGTGGCGGAGCATTTTAAAGTGAAACTGTATTAAATTTTGTTACATGGTTTTGGCGTGATGTGCGTACAAATTTTGGATATGTAATAGTATAGTAGTATGATAAGATAATGTACAATTTCTGTTATAGTAGCATAATAGTGGAAATTAGATAAATAAGAGACTGTTTTTGCCGACAAACTGTCAAGCAGTTTGGCAAAGTGATAACTATGTGAAATAATTTTGGTGTTTGGAAATAAAGAATAAATAAATAAAATAATTTACAACTTTCAGATTTATTCCTGTATAAGTACTGTTAGACTTTGCTTTTTGACAAATTTCATAATTATAGGTCAACGGGAACCCCATAGGTTTTGATTGCTGTCTGAAATCACAAAATATGCAATAACTCCTGATCGCGTTGACGTATAATTTTGATTATTTTTTTGCTCAAAATGACCGTGGATCCGAGTACATATTCAATTTGATACTTAAAGCGTTCCTGAGAAAAAAAGTTTGACAGACAGACGGACAACAAAGTGATCTTCTAAGGGTTCCGTTTTTGCCTTTGAGGTACGGAACCCTAAAAACAAATATATTGACAACCCGAGCGAAGCCGGGGCGGGCCGCTAGTTTAGTTATATTATATACTGTCAATCGAGTCACCGCGAGTCGGAGCAACCGAAGTCGCGCGATATCGCCGGCACGCTGCATGAGCCCTAATGTCAGACTATACAAAGTACCTAGCGTAGATTTGCCAGTTTTGCCACTGAGCGACCGGGGGTAAGAGTATGCAATCTGTGAGGCAATTTGTGATAAGGATAAAACACGCCACTCTTTTCTTTTTTAATTTAGAAATCGCAATACTACTATATCGCTCTATCAAAGGATTTAGCCCAGGCTATATGTCATCTTGTACCTACATATAAATAAATAATTTTATAGTCGTTGCGTGTGTGTAGACGGCGATTATTATTCGTCTATGTAGGTACCTACTGTTAGTTGTAGAGATGGTGGTGCCCTCTATTGCCATAGGTAGGTACCTACTGTAGTTGTAGAGATGGGTGCCATCTATTGCCTCTCAATATAAACTAACTCGCATGGTATTCGAACTACGACTGCAGCGACACACGGAATTTTCATGAAAACCGAGATAATGTACTTCTCAGTGGCGCCATCTAAATATAATACAAATTTGGTGAGGTACAGATTCAATGTACGTGAATAGCCATCTATAACTTGTTAATATTTTATCGATGGCATTAGGCTGTTAATAACTTTATTATAGTAACGTCAGATTAAAATTGATATTTGATTGTTATGTCTTCTAGTACCTTTATTAGGTTATACCATTTTAATTTATTCGATGAAGGGTTAGGTGTGGCGTGGGAAGGGGTCCACCCTCGTTAAGCGTTAGCTAAAACCCTATGTCAATACATCTAGCCTGGAAAAACGGGGGTGAGGCGACATGGAGCCGTTTCAGACCCATGCCGCCGCCAGTGATGCTGTGGATAGCGCCGCAGCCGGTACCTTTCCCTCTCCGGAGGTGACCGCAAATATATTAGGAGAATGTGATGCTATGGATAGCGCCACAGCCGGCACCATTCCCTCTCCGGAGGTGACCGCAAGAATGTTAGGAGAATGTGATGCTGTGGATAGCGCCACAGCCGGCACCTTTCCCTCTCCAAAGGTGTTCGCAAGTAGACGAGGAGAAACTAGTCCTGAACAAATAGAAGCCGGTACTTCTGCGGGAATGAGTAGTGGAAGTACTATATCTTGTAATTGGCGATTAGCAATTTATCGGGAGTTTGTTGCTAAAAGCCGTCATATTTATCAAAAACGTCGGCCACCTGACTTGAATAACTCTGATGGGATTGACAGTGTATTTGCGTTACTTGGCAACAAACTTAAGCCCATTGAGGCAATCGATGAAAAAGACAAAAAAGCTCTGCTTGATGCAGTAGGAAAATTTATTAACAAAGCGGAAACAAAATATAATAAGGAGTGTAAAAGAAATACTTATTTATTTGAAACAAGGAATAAAATGTGGCTAAGTAAAGATTTTTTTGATGACCTTCCTGATTTAATAAAAATTAAGAGTCCCGCTTCATTTACTAGTCCAAGAAGTGCAAAATAGTTAATAGTCTCTTAGTTGCCGTCAACAACGCAGACTAACTAAATTATTGGCAGTAAGACTCAGTGAAGAGCCACCTGCGAAATTGGTAAAAGCATTCACTGAAGCTATAGTACATTCTTCTAATTCACCAGATTCTACTTTAATTCACAATGCTAAAGAAATTGAAACAATTATAGATACGTGAAATTTCGTTACTTCGTTCGTTCGTTTTTTTACTTAGTAAAAATTCCAATACCCTTACCACGCATGTAGAGGCGAAATTTCATATTTTAACGTGCTTGGTTCAGATGGCCTTTCATAGGCTACCTCTAGTTTATTAAAATTTGCCGCAGTCAACTTACAGATTGGACATTTTGATTGTGTATTTGTGTCTGTGATAATATTCAAAACTTTACCGTCTATCAAACTTAGTGTTAAATCGGGTTTCGCTGTAATCAGTTGATTTTTTGACGAACATGTTAATGATAAATTTAAATTCTGGATTTAATTCTCAATATTTTTTTTTCTGAAAGTATTAACTCTTTCTTTACGATATTGAATATGCAGTGGCCGGCAAGAGCGATAGGACTGTGGACACGGGTTCAGCCAAATTATTTGGGTATTATAAGTGATCCGTAGGGTACAAATGTGGTGGCAAAAAGACAATTTTCATCAAATTCTGCAGAATGCTTTTGTTTATATAAGGATTGTCCGGTACTCCCATCAAAACCCCATGATGCTTCAAAAGAACATTCAATTAAGACCTTTTTTTTACAATATTGGGTCACTTTTGGGTCAATTGTTTGAATGATGCTTTCAAAAGTGTGATCTATAAGTCCTTGTAGCGAAACAGAAGCCTCGAACTCACTCATTAGGATTTCATCTTTAGGGTAGCACAAAGATTTAGAATCATGAACCAAATTATAAGGTGGATACGCAGGATATCCCCTTCTGAGAAGATCTTGGCGCATTAATCTATATGTACTTATATTCGAGTCAATAATAAAAGCCAGCGCTTCATCGGGAGTATAGGGTTGTGTTTTTTTTTATCTGAACTGGATTTTTTTATTACTTTTGATATTTCTGTAATTTTTGCAGGATTTTCAATGCACGTATCTATAATTGTTTCAATATCTTTAGCATTGTGAATTAAAGTAGAATCTGGTGAATTAGAAGAATGTACTATAGCTTCAGTGAATGCTTTTACTAATTTCGCAGGTGGCTCTTCACTGAGTCTTATTGCCAATAATTTAGTTTGTCTGCGTTGTTGACGGCAACTAAGAGACTATTAACTATTTTGCACTTCTCGGACTAGGAAATGAAGCGGGACTCTTAATTTTTATTAAATCAGGAAGGTCATCAAAAAATCTTTACTTAGCCACATTTTATTCCTTGTTTCAAATAAATAAGTATTTCTTTTACACTCCTTATTATATTTTGTTTCCGCTTTGTTAATAAATTTTCCTACTGCATCAAGCAGAGCTTTTTTGTCTTTTTCATCGATTGCCTCAATGGGCTTAAGTTTGTTGCCAAGTAACGCAAATACACTGTCAATCCCATGTCAATCCCATCAGAGTTATTCAAGTCAGGTGGCCGACGTTTTTGATAAATATGACGGCTTTTAGCAACAAACTCCCGATAAATTGCCAATCGCCAATTACAAGATATAGTACTTCCACTACTCATTCCCGCAGAAGTACCGGCTTCTATTTGTCCAGGACTAGTTTCTCCTCGTCTACTTGCGAACACCTTCGGAGAGGGAAAGGTGCCGGCTGTGGCGCTATCCACAGCATCACATTCTCCTAACATTCTTGCGGTCACCTCCGGAGAGGGAAAGGTGCCGGCTGTGGCGCTATCCATAGCATCACATTCTCCTAATATATTTGCGGTCACCTCCGGAGAGGGAAAGGTGCCGGCTGCGGCGCTATCCACAGCATCACTGGCGGCGGCATGGGTCTGAAATGGCTCCATGTCGCCTCACCCCCGTTTTTCCAGGCTAGATGTATTGACATGGGGTTTTAGCTAACGCTTAACGAGGGTGGACCCTTCCCACGCCACACCTAACCCTTCATCGAATAAATTAAAATGGTATAACCTAATAAAGGTACTAGAAGACATAACAATCAAATATCAATTTTAATCTGACGTTACTATAATAAAGTTATTATATACTGATAATTGTGCAAGAAAAAGATAAATACTAAAATGACCAGCAATACTTTATAACTCATTACCACTTATATTAACTCATTTTTAAAACAGATATCTGTTTAGTTTGGATGACAATGCATTATTATGATAAGCATAACCTGAAGGTGCACCAAATATCAGCTCCTCCAGGGTTAACTGCACGGACATAAAATTTTTGCCATGCACTCAATCCCCAAGATCTACCTGGTGACGATAAAAGCTTGTGCCAAAAAAATGTGGAATTTTTATAAAAAAACTTATTTTACTTTCTGCTCCACTGTACTTTTTGCCGCGGACTAAGCCGCGGGCAACAGCCAGTAATACAATAAAAATCGTCCAATCCATTGTATTTTTAATTTTAGACCTTACTAAAATTTCATAGCAAATGTGTATATGAAATATTGCTATTACAAAATTTCAGGGGTTTCTCTTAGGAAATATTTGGAATCGAATTTCTCCGAAATCCCACGGAATTAGCAGCTGGTTTTTTTTAAGAAGATAGACAGCCTAATGCTCTACCTTTTAAATAGATTTTTGGATGCTAATAGCTTGAATTATTATAGATATTAAAATAAAACCATTTTAATGAAATAAATTATTATTTCGCCTTACGCTTACATTTAAGACTAGGGGTGGCGATGAAAAAATAGGGTTTTAAACTCTCAATAAAATTACGTAAAAAGTTGGGCAAATAAAGTAATTCTTCCGGTAGAAAAAAAAATATTTTACTTTCTAAGTAAAAAACATTGACCAACTTAGGTTTGAGTTTTCTCCAAAACTATAAGGAATTTCCACACGGGAGTTTTTGCTTATCATTTAGAACAACATAATGCGTCACATTTTGAGCTTAGTTCGAAATGTCAGGTCCGAAGCGTTCTTGGAATACTGTGCGGCGTCTTGGTATCGTCGTTTTATACCGAATTTTAGTACTATTGCAGGACCATTAAACGCTCTAACTTCCACAAAGAAGAATGCTCCACCTTTTGTTTGGTCTCCTGAGGCTGATAAGGCTTTTACAGATTTAAAGACTTGCTTGATGAATGCACCGGTTTTGTCTTGTCCTAATTTAGATCTGCCTTTTGAAGTTCACACTGATGCGAGTAATTATGGTGTTGGTGGCATGCTTACTCAATCAATTGATGGTGTGGATAGGCCGATAGCTTTTATGAGTAGGTCTTTATCTGGCCCTGAACGCAATTATAGTGTTACGGAGAGAGAGGCTTTAGCTGTGCTTACTGCGTTGGAACACTGGCGTTGTTACCTTGAAAATGGGAAATGTTTTACAGTTTATACTGATCATTCAGCGTTGAAATGGTTCCTAACTCTGTCAAATCCAACTGGTCGTTTAGCTCGTTGGGGTTTACGATTGTCAGCTTTTAATTTTGTCATAAAGCATCGTAAAAGTAAAGATAATATTATTCCAGATGCTCTTTCTAGATCAGTCCCTGTGTCTGCAATCGACGGGGTCGAGGATTGTGCTGTTAGTACGGACGATGAGTGGTATTTAAATATTTTCAATGGTTGTCTTAAATCTCCAACTAGTTTTCCTAATTATACGGTGGTGAATGGCAAGTTGTATAGGTTTTCCAAAAGTGGTAATGGTCTTTTGTCTGAATTCGATTGGAAGGAAGTCATACCTAAAGAAAAACGCGAAAGTACTATTTTAGCGAATCATTCGGAACCTACGTGTGGTCATATGGGTATTTTTAAGACTCACAAGAGACTATTGTTGCGTTATTATTGGCCGGGTATGTTCAAGGATGTTGCTAAATTTATTTCTAATTGTGACACTTGTCAGGCTTATAAATCTTCAAACCATAGCACTCTAGGTCCTTTGGGCAGACCTAAAACTTGTAGTAGACCATTTCAGATGATTTCCATTGATTTAGTTGGCCCTTTGCCAGTATCGAGAAAGCAAAATGTTTATATTTTCGTTGTGTGTTGTTGTTTTTCAAAGTATTGTTTGTTGTTTCCGTTGCGTAAAGCTACGGCTGCTGCTGTATTAAAATGTTTAGAGGAAGGTGTTTTTCTGATACATGGTATCCCTCAAATTGTATTGCAGGATAACGGTGTACAATTTGTTAGCAAAGAATTGGCTAAGCTTTATGAACGTTATAAAATACCTCAAGTTCAATTTACTCCCAAATATACACCTCAGGTTAACACTGTAGAAAGATATAATAGGACTTTAATAACAGCTGTCTCCACGTTTGTAGAAGATGATCACAGGTCTTGGGATGTAAATTTACCTAAAATCCAGTTTGCCATGAACAGTGCTGTAAATGAAGTAACAGGTTTCACTCCATCGTTTCTTGTCTTCGGGAGGGAGTTAGTTTCATGTGGTTCTCATTATGTAAGTGATGTCGATCCAAATGATGTAGTGTTTTCGCCACGGGATATTTATGCTGAAAATCTCGGTTGTTTAGTTGATATTTTTGATAAGGTACAGTTGGCTCTATATAATAGTCATGTCAAAACTACTCAACGTTATAATTTGCGTAGAAAGCCCGTTGATTTTAAAGTTGGGGATATTGTGTGGAAGCGTTGCTATTTTCAAAGCGACAAAGACGCTTACTTCGCTAAAAAACTTGCACCTAAGTATCAAAAATGCAAGATAGTCGCTAAGCGATCACCATTAGTTTTCACACATCAAGATATGTCAGGGAATAATCTGAGCAATTGGCGCCCATATCGTGGTTCTAGTAGGTTGTCTCGCTATTAACGTGGTGGTGGTAACGTGGGGGATTCTTGTTTTTTTGTTTTGTATATTTTTTTTTTCTTTTTGTGTTTTGTGTAACAGTGGTAGGAGTCAGTGCCGGCTTCGAACCGAGTGGTACCACCCCTTTCCTATTTGTTTTTGGGACTGGGTTCGGATTTTTAATTACTGGGCACACCACAACATCTTTTGTCTTCTCCCAGGGCTTTATGTTTGTGTTGTTTTGTATTGTTCTGTATTGTTTTATTATTATTTTAATTTGATTTTTTTTTTCTCTCACAGCGGTTGATTTAATTATTTTTTTTAACACACACAAATCACTTGTTTTTTTTTTTTTTTCTTAATTTATATTAGCATCATGGATCGTACAATCAAATATTTAAATTTAACTAAACCAGAGCTTTCTTATGGGGTTAGCATTCGTGATGTAGATGTCTTTCAAATATCTCCAACAAACAATTTCATGTTATATTTTGTCTTACTATATTCGTGTCTTTTCTTTTGGAGTACAGTAATGTTTAAATTTCGTTAAGTGCATTTTTCATCTTATTATACACTAGCTTTCGCCCGCGGCTTCGCCGCGTGAATTTCCCCACGGGAATAGTGCTTTTTCCCGTGGATAAAAGGTAGCCTATGTCCTTCTCCGTACTTTCAGCTATGTGTATGCAAAATTTCAGTAAGATTGGTTCAGTAAATAAAGCGTGAAGAGGTAACAAACAAACAAACCAACAAACAAACTCACTTTCGCATTTATAATATTAGTTAGGACTAGCTGTAGCCCGCGGCTTCGCCCGCGTGACTTTGGATGAAAAGTCTTTTTGTGTTCCAAACTGTTTCCTGTGTTCCAATCTTCGATTTTTATACGTCTACAGAAAATGCTCATCAGATTTACCAAGTTTTGCTAAGGCGCCATTATTCCGTATATGTTATAGTGTAGCTGGTCTCTTGGAGTTATTCATCAGATGTTCCAGATCTTAAATTTTTATACGTCAGCAGAAAATGCTCATCAGGTCGAACGGTTTTTGCTAAGGCGCCATTTCCATATATGTTATAGTGTAGCTGGTCTCTTGGAGCTTTTCATCAGATGTTCCAGATCTTCAATTTTTATACGTCAGCAGAAAATGCTCATCAGGTTGAACGATTTTGCTAAGGCGCCATTTCCATATATGTTATAGTGTAGCTGGTCTCTTGGAGCTTTT
The DNA here is from genome assembly GCA_018467065.1 of Ephestia elutella. Classification (NCBI taxonomy): domain Eukaryota; kingdom Metazoa; phylum Arthropoda; class Insecta; order Lepidoptera; family Pyralidae; genus Ephestia; species Ephestia elutella. The sequence continues at coordinate 14,026,360 of CM031578.1, forward strand.
CATCAGATGATCCAGATCTTCAATTTTTATACGTCAGCAGAAAATGCTCATCAGGTTGAACGACTTTTGTTAAGGCACCATTTCCATATTTCTTATAGTTTAGCTGTTCTGTTATGGTTCTTCATCAGGTGTTCCAGTTTTCAAAATTAATTTTAGCCTATATGTTGCCCAGACTTAATAGCTATACAACAAAAAAAGTTTCATTCAAATCCGTCCAGTAGTTTTTGCGTGAAACGCGTACATACATACAGACAGACAGACAGACAGACAGACAGACAGACAGACAGACAAGAAATTCCAAAAAATTTTTTGCTTTCTATTGTTCTTTTTAAGTGTCCCTCTATCCATTTTAGTCAAAAATACTAAATGTACAGACAAAATATTTTTACTGTTTTATTATATGTATAGATTGGATTATTTATTAATTTTTTCTATTGTTTCTGCTTGTTGATTAAATAAGCCTTCACGAATTGGGGTTTTTTTTTTTTTGTTTTCTGGGTCTGGTTTGCCTTCTTGGCAGGAGCTGGGTTCCTTTTACCTTGTCTTAAGGTGAGGAATTTTTGGGTTCGTTTATTCCGGTTGCCCATTGGCAGGATTTTTTGTTCTTTTTACCTTTTTAGGTGAGGACATTTTGGGTTTTTGCGTTTTAGCGTTTTTAGAGCGGGTCGTGACTCTACAGTTCAACAAGCGAAATCAATTGATTATTGATTGTATTGGTTCAATTGTTACTTCACATGATGTAATTTTATCTTTCTTTCGCTATTGCGTCTTAGTTTTTGTTTCTACTTGAGTGCAGCACGTTGGTTTAGTGACTGTATCTCTATTGTTGTTTGGTAGGTCTTTTGATTTATGTATATTCACTAGACTCTTTTGTAAGGTTTATGTAAGATTTGTTTGAATGATTTTGTATGTTAGTAGTTTCAAGTTCTGTTTGTCAGCTTACGCGCGGATTTTCCTCACGTCAAATCCTTTCTTCAGGGGGAGGGGTATTGTTACGTTGTGTTGTTTACTTACGGTTTTATTTTACTTATTCTTTCATTAACTTTGTAATATAAATGATTCTGTTGGAAATTATTCTAGCATAGTGTGATTTGTCAATATTTTGTTTATGTTTGTTATCGTTCATGTCAATTCCTTTGACAATGACGTTTGACATTTATAATGTTAGTTTTTTTTCTCTATTGGATTTATCTGCTCGCGGTTGGAATATGACGTGCGTTATCTATGCCGTGTTCTGTTCTGGCTAGTTGCCATAGAGAATGTTTATTTTTAAATTGTCTTTATTTTATAAAAAAAGTTATTTCCGTCGACCATTTAGTTTTCGATTCATTTCGTCTTTGGAGATTGTCGTGACAATATTTGCTCCTAATATATTTTTGGAAATTCCTGTTTTTCAAGTTTAGTTCCTCGGTTTATCGAGGTGAGTGATTTTTGTGTGTTTAAAAACCTCTGTGTGTGAGAATTTTTGTTTTGTTTGAATATGGGATTCCTTAATAGTAGATTTTCGAAAATTTCCAACGTTCGAAATTCGAATTTTGTTGAGTCATACCTAATGATATCTTTTCTTATTTTCACTTTCTTAATTCATTTCAAATGTTTGACTGTGGTTTTATCTTATTAATATAGAATTTCAAATTTTATAACCTAAAATTTACTTTTTGATATTTTAGTCTTCTTTGAGTTTTCTGGAAGACTTATTTCATTGTCTGAATCATGTATGTATCATGAAAGGTGAATTTGATTATATTTGTCATGTTTATTTTATGTAAATTATTACATTTTTGTATTTTAGTTCAGATGATATGAAATTTTTGTTCAAATTTATTTTTTATTTATTTTTATTTTATTTTATAAAGGAATAACAAACAGTTACATAATGTATAATAACAAATTACATTGGTTATTAAGTACTAGTACTAATTACGTAACCCACTACGTTATTCACAGGTTAATTTAAAAGAGTTTTCCAAAATTATTGCCACTAGTGGATGAACAACATAGACAAAATGCACAAGAAGGTAGTAGAATAAAATTAAAATAGAAACAGAAAGCTTAGCCAAAAACATAAAATTAAAAACGAGGAAGATAGAAAAGGTGAATCTCACAGTGTAAGTACTAAGTGTTAACATGTTCAGCTAGAATTAAGTTAACTGTCTTTTTGAACAGATAAGGTGTGCTAGCAAATATATCTGTTTTTGCCTGAAATAATTTATTGTATGACTCAGCCAAACGATGCATAGGAGAGCGATGCCCGGAATTGGTACGACAAATATTTAAAGCAAACATAGGTATAGAGCGAACACTGCGCTGAACAGCTCTTCTAGGGACAGTAAGTGAAATTTTATTGATTAGATGAGTACAGTCAGTTTTGCCGTGTATTAAATTATACAACATCATGGCATCAAGGTACTTACGCCTGGATTCCAAGGTCAACAGGTTATATGTGGAAAGTAGTTGAGAATATTCAAGTAGGCGACGACTGCACTTGAAATGCATCGTGCGTAAGAATTTCTTCTGGACTCTCTCTATCGCGTCACAATACTTTTTGTAGAACGGATTCCATACAGATACAGCATATTCCAATTGGGACCGAACTAAAGCTTTGTATAAGTATAAGTACGTGGAAGATTTTTTAAAATCAACAGACGACCTCAGAACAAATCCGTACATCTTAAAAGCTTTGTTGGTGATTGTTTGTATGTGTTTGTCTAAACACATTTTATTGTCTAGGGTGATACCAAGATCTCTTAAGAAAGAAACTGCCGCCAAAGGTGTGTTACAAATATTGTAGTCATAATTTATAGTATTAATATTTTTGGTAAAACAGATGTAACTACATTTAGATATATTAAGTTTTAATTTATTAGATGCACAGTATGCTGACAATCTGTCCAGATCACTTTGAAAAGAAATGCAGTCCTCAATACTAGTAATAGATTTAAAGGCCCTCAAATCATCAGCATACATAAGAAAGTTGGAGTTTTGAAAACAAGTATTGATGTCATTAATAAAAAGTAAGAAGAGAAGAGGTCCGAGAATAGAGCCCTGGGGCACACCAGAGGTTATTGTTACATGGCTAGATTGATGACCGTTAATGACTACCATTTGAGATCGATTGCTAATGTATGATTGGAACCATCTAAGTAAATTACCACGAATACCATTATACGCAATTTTATTGAGAAGTATTTCATGATCCACTTTGTCGAAAGCCTTCTGAAAGTCCGTGTACACAGCATCAACTTGTATGCCCTTATCAAAATTTTCGAACAAATTCGAGGTAAACGAAATTAAATTAGATGCTGTGGAACGGGATTTAACAAAACCATGTTGTTCGGGTAAAATAATGTTATGAAGAATAGGATATATCGCATTGTGTATTAGACGTTCAAAAAGCTTAGCCAATGCCGAGATGATGGAGATGGGGCGATATTGTGTAACGTCTTGCTTAGCGCCATTTTTATGTACTGGTGTGATGTAGGCGCACTTCCATAAATCAGGGAAGTAGCCGTCAGCGATGCATTTATTATAGATAATATACAATGGTTTAGATATAGTTTTAGCAGTTTGTCTTAAAAAATATGGCGGGATTCTATCAGGCCCCATACCTTTGGATGTATTAAGTGACTCAAGTTCCTTAAGAATTTCTTCTTCTGAAAAGGATAAGCTAGATATAAGGACACTATTTTCATTTATATCTGGGAGGCTGCCAGTTATCAATTCCTAGGGACTTTGGCTCAAAGACAGATTTGAAGTATTCAGAGAACATATTACATATTACTTCGGGTTTGTTGGATTTGTTGTCTCCTAATGTCATCGAAGAAGGTAATTCGGACTTACCTCTACGGTTTGCCAGATATGTCCAGAAATATTTAATGTCAGTTGCAATATTATCCTCGACTGATACCATATACTCATGATAACATTTTGCGCTCTTATCTTTGAATACACTTCTATAATAGGAAAAGTTCCATTTTACCTACGCTTTCTGCTTCTTTTTAAATATATTAATTAATGAATGAGTAAACCAAATCGGAAAATTTGAAGATTTAGAATTTGACAGAGGTATGTTTTCCTTTATTATAGCGTTAATTCTATTGTAAAAGATATTAACGGCATCAGCGGCAGACAGATGTGCAAGCTCAGCATTCCAATCAATAGCGTCTAATTGAAGGTTAATGGTAGTGTAATTTGCTTTATAGAAATTGTGCTTAGGTATAGGTTTTCTTTTTGAAAGATTTTTCCTGTACAGGGGCAGATATGTATGTAGTAAAGGGGGATGGTGCTGATTAGGTGGTACAATAGAGTTTGTCTGAAGATGAATATCGCAAGGCACATTACAAACAACGAGATCGAGTATCCTGCCCTTAGAATTTAGTATGGAGTTATACTGTTTACAGTTAAATGCTGCCATGCACGTATTTAGATGAAGGCCACAGGTAGATGTATCATTATTAGACATACCATCAATTGGGTTGGCGTTGTTGGCATAAGACCATTGTATATTGGGGAGATTATAGTCTCCAATTAGAAAAATATTTTTAATATTAGCTACACTTAAGGCTTCTAAGAGATAATCAAAATGATTCTCGTATGAGCCCACCGTGGTCCAAGGAGGTAGGTAAGCTGCACTGATGATGTGCCGTGTGTTATTTTGGCTACCAGGGATTTCGATTAATAAGTGTTCAATACATGTTGGTGGCCTTACACTAATGTGAGATAAATCAAGTTCGACTGGACTTAAACCCCGGAGCACGGCCACCAACACCCCACCGCCATCATCTTTTCTTGTAGCTAATCGATCACGGTCACACCTAAAAACTACATAGCGCTGATCTATGAATTCATTATTATGAATTTCGGGTGTCAACCATGTCTCTGTGAGTACGATGATGTCGTAGGTAGACGAAAGAATATTCATGTAAACCGTTTGCAGTTTTGTTCTGATACCGCCGCAGTTTTGATAATAAATTGACAGCTTGTTATCGAATGTAAGGAATGTTTACAATATATCCGTGTTTACAGAGACGTGTTGGTGGTTGAGGTTTGTGTATGAAAAATAAAGTAAATTTAATAATGTAAATCGAGAAAGTTAAAGAAATTAAGTAATAGTGTACGTAAAGACAACATGTTGAAGAAGTAAAAATTGTTTTTTTAAGACAAAAATGGGAGATGACGGCGGCGTAGTGTGTATATTTTTTAGAAAACGAGATAGTCAAAGGAAAAAGTGTGAGTAATTTTAGATAAAATACAAAATTATCAACAATAAAAATTTGAATTATATATAAGTTATCGTTTATGGCTGAGTACATAATATAAAAAGTTAAATTATTTGAGACGAATTTCAGACAGAGTACATAAAGTAAGTATGAGTAGACATAATACAAAATATCAGAAAGTAAGCTGGAAAATTGTGCATCACTTAGTGTTCGGTTTAATTTTTTCCAGGTCAGATTCAGAACGAATAATAAAGGCGGGTGAATCATCACGCTCCCGAACAAGGATCGATGAATTTTTAATCCACACATATCTGTAGTTCTGCTTACGCGCTGCCTCTCGACACAAGCGAAATAAGTGCTTCTTCTTCAAGGTGAGATGCTCGTTGAAATAGATTTTAACAGGAGTTCCTTCAATTCCAATCTGATTGGACTTCAGTCCTTTAGCACGTCGGTAAGCACTCAGGACGTTGTCTCGCAGCATGCGAGTGGTGAACTTTACAATTATATTTTTCGGTTTATTGTTATTTCCCTGAGCATGTGGTACCCTGTGTATAGAGACGATGTCACACGTAGGTATTGGAAAATTCAGGGCTGAGCTTATGGCTTCAACCAATGTTGGCAGGCACTCACTGCGTTTTTCAGGAACATTACAAATTTCCAAATTACATTGGCGTGCCTGCTGCTCCAAAGAATCAATCTTCTGCTCCAGACCTGAGATAGCGGGACTGGATTCTCCATTACGGTTAGAAATATCGTCAAGGCGCTTATTTATATCAAGGTGTTCATCATTACAAAAGCCCACACTAGCTTTAAGTTGAGACACATCCTGGGACAACGCAGATACATTTTCTTCTAATCTGCTTTGCTCCGATTTAATAGATTTTATTTCATTCCGAATGTCTATCAAAGAGGTTTTAATTTCTTCTCTTAAGCTGGAATAATTATCTTTCAAATCGTCCCGCCATTCCTGTAGCTTACAAAATAACGAGCGAGAGAATGAATCAAAGTCGGCTTCAGTTACAGGTCTCGGGCGGCATGGAGCGGGGAGTCCCGGTTGACAAAGGATACGTCCATGGTATCCATAGAATTATCCAGACTAGGGATTTGTGTACTATGAACAGGAGTGTTTAAGTTTGACCCAGCACGCCTAGTAACATTGCTACATGGGGGACATCTCCAGGCGGAAATAAAGTCAGAGGTAAGCGAAGATAACTGCTCTTTTTTTAAATTGAGACACTCGCCATGATAGATATCTTTACAGGATCGACATTGCAAACAATTAGTAGTTTCAGCAAATATATAATCCTTGCAAGCAGAACAGATTTTTGTATCTTGCGAGAGCGACATCTTACGGTAAGTCTCACAGACAAGTAGTATACTAATTGCAGGTGGTTCGTTGATATGCGATGAGCAGAAAACAAGCGCAGACGCAGTATGCTGTGAGCAGAAGCAGTAGTCGATAGGTGACCAGATAGTGCGACAGTGTGTTAAAAGATGGCGCTATTAGGAATTTATAATGCGATGAGGTGGTTGCGCAAAATTGAATGAAAAAAATGCATAAATATTTTAGTAAAATTCGCACTATAAGTACACAGAAACACTATTCACACAAAAACCAAGTCACTTAATACAGAAATGATGGCAGGATCGCAGAATGTACACAGAACTCTCGTCAGCTGATGTGGATTGTTTGTATTATTAAATACACAACAATGAAGGAACCAGCAGGATAGCCTCCAACGGATACAAGAGTTCACTGTTTTCTTCCTCCAAGGAGATAATTTTTCACTTTTAAAACGGACGTTAAGTATTTTTTATAAATAAAAATAACAGATCGACAGAATTTTTGAGCAGCTAAGTTGCGCCCTCTAGCGGCATTCAAATTCATCAGATGAGTGATACATACACTTAATCCATTATTTTATTTCAGTATGTCTAGTTGTAATTTGATATATTTTCTGAATCTGATTGTATATTGTTCAAATAATATCAAATTGTAAAGCATTTTTCAAAATTTCCGTTGGCAGTTGGTATCTGTCAGATTCAAAAATGTTCAAATTCAATTTTCAAAATTAACCCTTTATTTTTAAATATTTTCAGTTCAGTTTTCAGTTGGTTTCATTTTATTTTTTAAATTTTATCTCCAAAAGATAATTTTGTTTTATCTTGATTTTATCTGATATTTTTTTATTTTGATGGAGATAAAATTTATTTCTTTTAATTTTTTTCCTTTGTTTGTGAAAGAAGTCCCCGACCTTAGGGCCCTTGTATTTATTGGTCGGTGGGGAACTTTTTCCACGGACAAGGGGCTTACTCTGGAATGTATGTGGATTCCAGGAACACCGATATAATTGAAGATTCCTGATCGGATCTGATATCTGAGAGCAGCGAGTGTCGTGGCATTTTTGAAGCCGGAAACCAGCCGAGCGTCGCCATTTCGCAGCCTTTTTTTTTTTAATTTTGGTCGGCCGACGTCCGCCCGCTTGAAGTCCCCATTTTACTCTTCGAGATAAGTTTCCCTCACCGACTACGGTTTTATTCTTTTGGGTTGTTGTAAACGTTGTGATTGTGAGACAATCTACTAGAGTAGGCGAACGTACCTCGCCCTGTATTTTATTTTTATTTTATTTTTTCTATGTCGGAATTTTATTTTATTAATTGAATAAAACTATTGTTATTTTTTATTCCTTTTGTTTTCTTTTATTATTTCTTTTTTTCGACATAGGCAATTTATTATTTATTTATTTTTATTGCTGGGGTTTCCCCGTAGCAGTAACGAACCTCATTTTAACTATTGGAATACACAAATTATTTACACTCGGAAAAAAGATCGAAAATCCTGTAATAGTACATTGTTAACGAGTGGGTGAAAGTAACACCTAGTCTTTCACCCGAGGTAAACACTGTGCTTTTCATTACGAATACAAGGAAAGTAAAAATAAAAACATGAATTAGCTAAAGAAATTTCAGAGTATGAGTAATGAAAATAGATTTTTCATTACTCATACTCTGAAAGTAAGTCTGAAGTTGCCCGAGAAGCGTGGAGAAAGTAATACTTTTCAGCCTTAGGGAGAATCGTTTTCAACTGATAGCTGTCAAATTATTAAAAAAAAAAATAGTTCTATTTTCACGTTATTCTATTGAACCATATTCCAACTTCCTATACAGCCATTCAACATATTATGTAAAATTGAAATAACATGAAGTTAAAGAATATATTTTTTTATAATAAAGATTTTTTTATCATTTTTTCAATTATGGAACGAAATGAAAAGAATCATAAAGCTAAATAGTTGGTCGGCCACAGAAAAAAAAAATATGCTGGAAGCTAAAGCCGATCATTTTTTTTTTTTTCAAGTTTAGAGTTTTGTTTATGCTTCCGTTTCACTCATCATTTCTTTAGCTAATTCATGTTTTTATTTTTACTTTCCTTGTATTCGTAATGAAAAGCACAGTGTTTACCTCGGGTGAAAGACTTTTTTAAGTCCCTCGAACCCCGTCTCGGATCTTTAAAAAGTTACTCTTACCCACTCGTTAACAATGTACTATTTAAAATTCAGAGGATTAGAGATCCCGAATTTGTTGTAGTTTGTACATCTATAGATTAATTTTGGGCATATTGAGTAGTAGTAGGTACATGGCGGCCACACGAAACTAATCGAATAATGGCCGCTGCTCGGTGCTCACTCAACCAAATTATCGCTGTAACTGCTTCAATCATTCCCACAGTGCGCCAGCACCACAATTCAGTTTTCTGTACCCAGCACAGATAGCCAGCAATTTTTTGCTAGTTTAATGTGTACCTACCTATATAAGTCACATTTTCTCTTTCACGAAAATAAAGAGCATTTCTTCAATATAAAAGGTTAAGGTTATGGTTGGCTGGTAGATAATGCTTTAGCATTAAGCCCTCCTATTGTACGTTTATTTTATATTTTTGTACAATAAAGGTTAAATAAAAAAAACAAATAAATTAATATATGTATGTCTATATTCAACATAAATTAAAGCTAAGTGTGCCGTACATACTAGAACAAATTATCATTTAGGAATTTAAGAACTTATAGTTATACAAATTGCACTCCTTTTTTAATCAGCTGTGTAAAAATATCACATATCGTTTATATTTTCTGTTGTCCTTGTCAGAAAAAGTTCGCAAATGGAGGCAAATGATTTATTGCTAGTACTTTAGAAGCGTGGAGCAGAAATCGAACGCAGTTTAGTTAAAAACTTTAATATTAAAAAACTTTTTGCCCCTTCCTTGCAACGGGTGTTACTTTTCTGCAATGTACAAATTTTCAATCTAAGTTTGTTACTGTATGCATACCACAAGCAAATAGAAAATCTCCACTTTGTAACGTACACACGTAAGGTATAAACTCTTCAGATTTAACAATCACAGCTGTACAGTCATTGATAAATTTCTTTCAGTTTCTTCATTATAATAATTGCAGTATCTAGTAAATATGCAATATTAACTACTATCACCTAGTTTAAAAGTGAAAGTTTGTATAGTTTATAGTTGAGTGAATATATCGTTAATAGTAACTTAATAATTAATAGTAACTAATAGTAACTTTAAATAGTTAAAGATACATACATACATGGGTGTATAATCATGTCCGACATAGCCGTTACGTATGCATAGGGTACCCTAATTAAAGTCACTTCAGAGTAAAAATTTGACTGGGAAAAATAATCAATAAATTAGATATCAAAAAAATATATAAATAATCACAATCAGTGTATAGCGAACTTTGACTAAAGATCGCGTCGGCCCCCCTCCCCTCCCCGTACCCATGGCGGCTAAACACGACGACGCGCTATCGCTTCGCTACGCGTGTAAGGACAAACGTATGTACCTACTATGTATGTACAACGTAATGTGTACGCATGTACAGCAAAGATTTCATGTACAGTAATCCGCAAACCAAATCTAACTAACATTGTAAGGCGAGGTGTAAGGTTTTGCTAATTTTGCACACGAACTCATGTCCAAAATGATCTAAATACGGTGAACTTTGACTCACTGTACAACTAGGTACTAGGCACTCGAATCATACCCGGCAGACTTGCTGGGAAACCTAGCCTAGGCTACTAAATTTTCGTATGTTAATGCGGATATCATTTGGTATCAATGCTGGTCAGTAGCCCGTGCCTTATGTTGGAGCTAACGTTAGGTACGGTGGCTCATAATTCCATTTTTTAAATCGAAGGTACCTACGTACTTACATGCGCCGGATAAAGAGAAGCGAGGTAGATACTCGCCTACACGTGTTGCCTTCGGCTATGTCGTAACAAAAAATCATGTTGAGGTATTCCTCCGCAGAATACTGGAATAGCATTTTGTCAATAACCCAACAAACACAAAACAATACGATAAAATACAAAAGCACAGCAGCACGACAAAACACAAGTCACAAAAACCTGATCAATCCAGGAATTACTAATAAGATCACGTTAAAATATCCAGAAAGTTTCTCTAAACTTCAAGGACGCGCGCAACGCTACTAAACTAACTAGAGTAGGTACCGCATTTTCTTTCGGCGGCGGCGCCGGCGGGCGGCTTTAAAGTGTGCGCCATCTAGCCGTTTTGCAGTACAACTTTTCTCGCTTAACTTACATTTTTTAACTACTTCAGTGTCAGGTATTGTGAGATCTAAGAAGAGTTATTTACCTACCTAACTACAGGTAGAAATGAAATAAAGGAATGTCTGATCAGATCGCATCGCAGAAGCATTTACCTAATCTGCCCCTTGTAGAAGTAGTATTATTCCTCTGTGTTAGAAGGAACAAACCCTAACAGCATAGCTCCCTGTTCATTTTACGTGTTGGGTCTTCATGAAGGGTCTAGGTCTAGAAATGTTACCTGTCTCCATGAAAAAAATAAGAACTTCCCTGTATCTGAACGATTGCCTTGTGATAGAGATACGTAAAAATGCAAATTGCTAAACCATTTTTACTAGGCGTTAGGCCGTGTCAATTTGCATGAAAAAATAAAGTATCATTATCATTTAAAAGATGACTCACTCAGTAGATCTGTACAATTATTTGGTTTCTTGATTCGTAAAATGTTATGAAAGTGTACTTACATGCTGTTAAACGCTAAGGTAAAGTTTATTTTTCCCAAGAAGCAATTTACAATTCTCCTGTCAATTTATTGGATGCAAGGTTTTATTTCTTTCATTTTGCTACAAACATTATCTAGTTAAAGTTACCTATGAACCTATTATTGTATAAATGTCTGTTGGTCTTCCTAATAAATAAAATAAATAATTTAATACAAAAATAAGTGATTAAAAAAGTAGGCGGCCCGCCCGCACGAATAATCAGCTGTGAGTGTGCGCGTATGCTGGCGATGGGCGCTATTCATTACTTGTTTTAAACTTTAGCGTTCGTTTTGATGGGGAATTCTTTAAAATTCTAATGAGGTTCCTTTGGATGAAATGACAGTAAAATGATAAATTTTACAAATCTGCAAAAAAATGAAAATTTTCAATTCAACTTTGAACCTCATTATCTCGGAAACTACTGATTTCCCAGGCTTGGTTTCTTAGGGAAAAATGTTCATATTAATGGGGGAGATTACGTGGGTTTCGGCTATGTCGGACATGTTCTTACACCCTGTATTATCACGCCTTTATCCCGTGGGGGTAGGCAGACACTAGCGATTTCCACCTGCTACGATCCTTACAGATCTCTCTTGCTTCCTATACACCCATCACTCTCTTCATACATGCTCTCCGGTTATGGGTGCTCCTAATATCTCCCTTTTTAAGGAGGTCCGCAATCTGGTTGGTGTGCGTTCTTCGAGGTCGATCCTGACCAACTCTTCCATTCACGTCTGCAAACACAAACACCCAAAAACATAATATAAGTATCCTATATAACAATAAGTATTTAATATCTCAAAATTACCCAACAGAAAAATCCTAAGCCAAAACCCTACGCTAATGAATAATAAACTAAAAATATAAAAAATACGTGAATTATATTATGTAGGTAATACTGAAATTAATATGTGGTCTATAAAATTACATCCAGCTTTATAAGACCAAACTTTATTGTGAGATAACAAAACTACAACAACACGTATGACGACGTCCTCTAATGGATTACTTGATGTGCTCCAAAATTCCGCTGAATCAAGCCAAGAAATTACATAACATACAAGCTTCCTCATATTAACGATGAATGATGATTAATGCATCTGTATCATAACGGCAAATGTAATAAAGTAAGCATATTAAAAGACGCTTTTCTCATAATGCCTAGCCAGCTTGCGTAATCGTGTTATTAGGTTGTCACAAGAAAACCTGAAAACCTAACAATAGATATTACTATTAAATTGTAGTCGTAGAAGATGTAAATCCCGGCATGAAAATCTTGACATCAGAACTCATGTAGAGCCAAACTTCTAACTGACGCTCTAACTCTACAAGCCCTAATTTCAAAAACTCTACACCTTGATCAAAATATGTGACTTGGTCGTTTCGTTGCTACAAAAACTATTGTATAGGTAACAGAAACGTATTTTTCACTTTACGCCCATATGACAGATAAGTATAGCGGAACGGCCAAGTTACATATTTTGACCAAAGTGTAAATAGATCTCATGTAGAGTGTTTGTGAAGTTAGTTGATATAGAGTTAGCCGCTTCTAACTCTACAAGCCCTAATTTCACAAACTCTCTCTAGATGAGATCTGATAAATTAATTAATTTTGACATTGCGACTAGTATGAGTCATGGTCTCCTCTTGGAAACTTTTTATATGAAAATGTTTTTTGTTATTACTCATTTTACAAAAATATTAAGTTTCAAAACATTTTTTAAATATTTTGATACCTAGGTAAGTAGTATATACATTTGGTTGGTTTATATTAAGTGTCAAATAATGTTCGGCCAGACTTTGGGAATATAAATATTGCTATAAAGAAGAACGAAGGCTTTGCATATATTCGGAACAACGCTTGCCTCGTAAAGAATACAACGGCTGTGATTGTTACTACTTTCGGGCCATTGATATTGTTTATTTTCTTTTTGTTGGCCATCGGCTTAATATTCTGCGGGCGCGTTATCGGACACCGCACATGTAGTATGCTTGACTCTCCCGAGATAAAATGTGCTTATTCTTTTCTAGATAAGTAATGCATTGTATTAAAAGATCACAAGAATATGCATCTGATTTTATATCAAGCTTATCTTGTTTATCAAGCGTGTGCGCTAAAACCAAGCATATAGTGCGCATTTTGTAAGATCGGAGTGCCCTGCTCATCGCATCGCACAGACCTACGAAATCATCGCATTTGCTATTAACTCTCTAATGTAAAGTCAAACTTATACACATACACCAGCCCGTCATAGAGCAACACGGCCGTTCCACGCGCGAAAGTCATTGTTGCTCCAAGCAGCCCATAGATACAGATAGAACTAGGAAGGTGCCGGTTTCCTCACGATTCCTTCATCGGAAGTGGTTGCTCTACGAGTATGAAAACTGCTCGAAGGCACTACTAGTATGGAAACTGGGAACCACTCGACCACCACCACTTCCAAAGAGCATACGCATATCTTTATAATATAATTTGTTGACAGTTGTTGAACTACATGGTTATTAGTAACCCTACAATTCCGGTACCTATGCGATGCAGTACCTATCAGATTAATTAGTATTCAGAGCTTGCCCACACAATGCATTACCATTACAATACAATGCAATGTAGTCTTGCAATTTTAATTACAACTTTGATAAATTTATGAGACAGAGATTAAGATTTGTATTGAATTTTATATTTAACACATAGGTACTTTTAATCGAGTTACCGTTAGAAAACCGTTTTCTAAATTTTCATTTCGACGATAACCTAATCGATAGTTGCAATAGACGATGTCTAAGAAAACGAATAAAATAAGGCACTCAATGAAATAATTATCGAAACGTAATTCTTGAAACGGTATCGAAGCCACTGCACACAGAAAGAGGTTTTCAAGCACTAACGAAATTGAGTATGGAAGGAACGTGGTATACTATACTAAGTAAGTAATTCATTCCCACCAGTTGTATATAGGTGTTGCCGTGCTAGATACGTGGTTTTTTTAAAATCTGTATGTAGTAGAGGTGTGAATCAGGTGGGAATTTCTGGCCGACTCTAATCAATTTTGTGAATACTGGGGTATTCAGGCGATGTATTGCTATTGCATATGCATTGTCCCAACGCGCGTGGTCTAGCTACCCTTCAGTAGGCTAATAAAATAGTGTCGATCGTTTGTTCTTTTAAAACTATGTTTAGACCCATGGCATAGTTTAGTTGTAAAGCATAATTACTGTGGACAATATTATAATTTTATGCTATAGCCGAGATCAGACCATGGGCCGTTTGGTTTTTCTAAAAATTTCGTAAGAGTAAGAATGTCTGTGAAATTTTTTATGTTAACACACTTTAGTGCAGAGGTGCCCAGCGCCGAAAGCGTAGTAAAATTTTAAAGGAGCATTTGGAAACTTTCTTCTAGATTACGTGAAGCTCCCCGACTAAGTCCCCTGTCGTTAAAACTCTTAACTACCCTCCATATTCTCGGGCCTGCCCTTCCACCGTTTAAATCTCCATCAGCGGAATATGATCGGCGGGCGCTCCGTTTTATGCATATTTTAAGATCCGTCCTCCGTGCTTACAAACCGCTGGTAATTAGCTACCATTACTAGAGATGGGTATTTACCCGATAAATTTCCGAGACTCGGAAATTTATCCATTTATACCCATATTTTCCCAGGAATTTTTAATTTATACCGGGTAAAAATTAAAATCAATTAAAATGTTTGTAATTACGACATTTTACAATATATCGTTAAGATTTATTATGAAATAAGCACATATTTAGTTTTTAAATTAAGTACTGTGTATAAAAGTACTTATAAAGTGTACAATTTACGTTTTGGTTACAAAAAGACCTGACAAGATATAGGTATCTTTATTCTGACTCATTCGCAGCCAACTGGTTTTAGACGATAAATGTTATGCCGGGGCGACGAACAAGTTTGCCAAATGCCGGAATTCTATTGAACGGCTAGGCGATCATCGAATCGTAAGGCCCGCCTTACACGAATGTCAGCCAACTTAATTACACTCTCTCTCTCTCTGTCAGAGGAAAGACGTCCACTGCTGGACAAAGGCCTCCCCCAAGGATTTCCATAACGACCGGATGCGGGCAGCGCAGGACCAGTCGTTATGGAACTTAATTACTAACTCTCTCAAAAACACGCTTGCATACAATTTTCTCGATAGAAAAATATTGCGAAGTTACCTCCAAATCCTAACAAATATTATAAATGTGAAAGTGAGTTTGTTTGTTACCTCTTCACGCTTTATCTACTCAACCAATCTTCCTATTTCACATACACATAGTTAGAAGTACTGAGAAGGACATAGGATACTTTTCATCCCGGGAAAAAGCACTGTTCCTGAAGGAAATTCACGCGGGCGAAGCTGCGGGCAAAAGTTAGTCTATAATACAACTGAAGATGTTTTGATTTTTTTGTTAATTCTACTTTAAACAGCCATATACTAAAAATGCATCATTATTTTCAAAATATTGAATACATATGATCTTAAATCTGTTGTTTATGTTTTTTTAATATTTGAACCGAAAACAACTAGTTATTTATCTTCCTTATAATCAAAACACACCTAATATTTATACTTTAATTATTATTTTATCAGTATTAAAGAAAATAAGGATAATTTACTTTCATTTTAATTTCTTCCCGGTATAAATAAAAAATATCGGGTATAAATGGGTATAAATTAATTTTTACCAATTCTACCCATTCTTTCCCATTTTTACCTTCCGGAAATTTATCCAAGCGCCCATCTCTAACCATTACCGCATAAAGTGTTACTTCCCGCCGTTCATTTCCATAAGGAAAGTAGGCAGGTTATTATGGTTTATTTGGTTTGTATGCTATTTATCCTTCCAACTATATTTTTTCGTTGAGAGCGAATTGTACGTACTAAAAGACATTCTGCATAGACTTTGTGATCAAAACGTGACTCGCCCAAAGCACTATTCTTGCGGCTTTTCAATTTTTAATTCAGAATTGCAATTTTTTATTATAGTTGGCATGGAGTTTTTATTTGCGTAGTTATAAGATGCCAGCAATAACATTTTGAAAAGCGCTTAAAATCGAATTCATTAGTTTTTGTGTCTTGCGCGTACAAACATACCTACAGATAAAAAATCTAAAAAAGCATCATTTTGTTTTCTATTATACTATACATTAGCCCTATAAATACCTACATATTACATATAAAAAAGTAACACTTAGTTTTCTCGGATTTCTATCGGACATATAAAATATAAGTACCTACGATAAATATTTGAACATGGTAATGTCATCGCCAGAGCTACAATTCTGACGCAAAACGATGGAGATGGTCTATAAATTCCCTATTTATTCAGAATAATGGCTGTTCTATGGAATTAACGAAGTTCTCCGAAAACAATTTGTCAGAATGGGGATGGCGATGAGTGGAAGAGATGAGTTTTCTGACTATTTCTTGGCCGAGATAAGTCCATTGTGATCGAGGCGATCGCCGCCGGCGCACTCTAATTGATACCAATTACATGAAATGTAACAAATCTCTTCGAATTCATTGAATCTAAGCGTCCGCGCACTTTGCTTTCTAATTTATCAAATTTAATTAAATTAAGATAATAATAATAATAATAATCTTTATTGTCAACAAACAAGTTACAAGTTTAAATGTAGCCCTGGTTCCCGAACTAGGAGTACCTGTATCTCGGGAACCAGTTCTTCCCATCAGCCTTATTACTAATGAACAGTTTGTTTCATATATTTTCAACCGACTTCCCAAAAAAGGAGGAGGTTATATGTTTCGATGTATGTATGTTTTTTTTATGTATGTTCGCCGATTTCTCCGCCAATTGTGGACTGATTTCCAAAATTTTTGTTTTATTCGTAATGGTGTATTCCCAAGTTGGTCCCATTTTAACCACGTCAGAATCTGTTCGGTAATTTTAAAGATACCTAACAAAATATAAAAATACCAACATTGCATTATAGAGCAAAAGCCCGCGACAGCATGCCCTTCCTTATTTTATTAAAACTCAATATTTTCTGTGTATGTCCCCAACATAGAAATAGGGATTAGCGACTATAAAAGTTGGATCATGATTACTTAGGCAGATTATTTGTAGCAATAACGTGGTATTTAAAGTGGTAGCTCAATTCCTCATAGTAAAGTTTTTTAAAGATTTTATTCCTAATAATATTAGGAATCACGCCATCCATTACCAGGCAATTGGTGCAGAATATAAACCCCTGCTAGATATTGTAACTTTACTAAATTATTTTATTATTTGTTTTATTATAAAAACTGAATTTAATGTTACTTTGGGAGGCCCCAAGCGTGCTTTTTATACCTATAAAAATCATCCTTGCTATAAAATATTACCTGCATAAGCAACTAAGATCCAAATTTCATACCTAGTAGATAATATTTTTTACCCGTATATACCACGCAGAAAAACATTCAGCAATTTGAAAATGAGGAAGGTTTGGTCATCACAGGCTCCCGGTCTGTTTATGTGCCAAAAATAATAGACAATTTGACATGTTCTGACATTTCAAATCAAACTGACATAAAAAAGTTTCAAATTCTCAATTCTTGATATTCGGCCAGTGAAAGAAAAGTTTTAGTTTTCATTAAAGAAAATAGGTGTAGAAGCACTAAAAATGATAAAATAAAACTTTTTTCCAAAAAAAAATGAACCGACTTCCATCATAAAACTTAAAATCATGAAATAACAATAAAGAAAAATGTATTAGCATACTATCTACTGAATGAGGTGAAGTCGGTGCCAAATTAAAAATTGAATAATCTAAATTAACATTAGAATCATGTATAAAAATGCCTAGCTGAGCAATTACATAACATTCTTACACCTGCACTTGGCACCGACTTCACCTCATTCAGTAGATAGTATGCTAATACATTTTTCTTTATTGTTATTTCATGATTTTAAGTTTTATGATGGAAGTCGGTTCATTTTTTTTTGGAAAAAAGTTTTATTAGATTACATGTACACTTTTAGTAACACTTATTTATACTAGGTTAACATTGTTACAAAATCCATACTAATATTATAAATGCGAAAGTTTGGATGTGAGTTTGTGAGTTTGTGAATTTGTGAGTTTGTGAGTTTGTGAGGATGTTTGTTACTCAATCACGCAAAATCTACTGGACGGATTTCGATGAAATTTGGTACAGAGGTAGATAATGACCTGGAATAGCACATAGGCTACTTTTTATCCCGGGAAAAGGCACTGTTCCCGTGGGAAATTCACGCGGGCGAAGCCGCGGGCAAAAGCTAGTAATATATAATATGGAGTACGTGTTAATTACAATAGAAAATTATAGTTACTACACTTAACACAATATATGAAATAGTTCTTCAGTACCATCGTAATCAAAACTGCCTAACCAACTCGTAATTTCAGATTTAATTTTTGAACTATTGAGACTTTTGATTTTGAATTTAGAATTGACTTTATTATACAGATATGGAGCAAGAAAATTATATTGGTTTTGTGCAAAACTAGTTCTAGTACAGGGAACTGGGCAGCGGTCTATTCTTTTGTTATTCTCAGGGAGGCTCGGGACTACTTTGGAATGATACCTACGAATACAATTGTATATGTATAATTTTCTCACAGAGAGAACTTTTGTTTCCTGATACAGCTGATGTGTTGGGAATCGGAACGGACGACGCATGAGTACCTTTAAAACTGCCCGCTGGGAACGTTCGAGTTCCATAATAATAGTTTTACCAGCACCTCCCCATGAACAAATGCAATAACTAAGTATAGACTCGCAAAGTGCCTTATATATTCTCAACAACAAATTTGTCTCAGCAACTTCTCTGATATTTTTAAATGCATATATTAGCTTTCGGACTCTTTTTGCTAACATCGTTATATGTACATCCCATTTTAGTTTATAGTCTATTAACACCCCGAGATATTTGACATTATTAACTCTGATGAGATTCGCACATTCAAGACAATGCCGTTGGGACATACGATTACAAGGATATTTGTGAAGAGTTATTGCAAAATTAATATCTGGACTGGTTGCATCTGTTATCGAGAAACACATAAAGCTACATTTAGTAGGATTTAGAGTTAATAGGCTATCTTCTAACCAACAGCTAATACTAGCCAAACCATCCTCAGTCAGTTTCTTAACCTGCTCCCAAGTATTTCCATGGAAAAGGATCGCTGTATCGTCAGCAAATGCAAATATATCAGCCTGTTCTATATCAAGGTTGCACAGGTCGTTGATATATAACAGAAATAGGCTAGGGCCCAACGTACTTCCTTGAGGAATTCCGTAATCACAGGTTGCACTATCGCTGACGTAGTTTCCAACCTTAACGCACGCTACCAGTATGGGTATAGACACAGTATCAAAAGCCTTTTGAAAATCCAAAAATACACCTACACATTTCTCACCTTTATCCAAATAGGATGTAACAAGGGTTGTAAGATTTAATACCGCGTCTTCAGTCGATCTGCCATGTCTAAACCCATACTGGTTATTCACAATAAGACCCTTCCCCTCCAAGTAACTCATCAATCTCTTATTTACGATTTTTTCTATAACCTTAGAAAAAATAGATAGAAGTGAAATTGGTCTATAATTACATGGATCCGACCTATCTCCAGACAGATAGCTATAGATAGTTTTTGAAAAAAAAATTCATAACTTTTTTTTTAAATGTACTTATGTACGTACAGTCAGATGCAGAGAAACTTTACCCCCTAACTTACCGAATCCTATCTCAGGCAAAGAAAAATACACTACGCGAAAAGAAGCGACACTTAAGGCCATACCCAATCAGGATTTTCCGAAAACGTACTGTCTTTAAGGGTTTCTCAGTAAATGAAAACGGCAATATTGGCTGTTTTCTATAAGCTGCTGTTTAAAGAATTGAAGAGTTTTTGCCCTGAAATTTCTGATATGTATTGTAGAACGTATGTTTAAAGGGAGGACTGTTTCCAAAACACGATGGGAAAAATTTTGCTCGATAGAAAAAAATCCTGAAGTTACCTCTAAAATTTCATATGAATACAGATAACATCCGTGTTTTATAATAAAAAATGTTTTAAAATCACCAACACAAAGGTATTTTACCTTTTCGATTTCGTGACTGATTTAAATTTTTGAAAAACTAAACATTTCTATTAACTTTTTATAAAAATGTGAATGGCGCGCAACCGGGACGTGTCCCCCCCCCCCCCGCCTCAGCCGCTTCATATGAATTTTCGCGAACGAACTAACGAAGTAACTAATATACCATAGAACTCTAACAACGCCAAAAAAATGGTTCCACGAAATAGGAACCTCGGTGGGCGGGGCGTAAAAAAGACACCTCACTTCGCCTCATTTCGCCGTGGCGCAGCGCGTTCAACGGTTGTACTTGTACCAAACGCATAAGTGTCAATTGTACGTATCATCGAGTAATTTCGCAAGTTTAATTAGCAAAAATAGGCCATCGTGTGTCGTAAAGTGGTGTAGAAATCACACAGATATGAAGAACAGCGGAATTACCTTTCTTTCCTTTGCCGAGACTACGTAGTACTTATATTCTGTGCCGAGACTTCAAACGCCAAGCGGCTGGCCGTTTATTTGAGCGGTAGCCGGCTGCCGCGGTGTGTTGACCCCGCCCCGTGACCTTGACGCGCCCAATCGTGTACTAGCTTTTTCTATGAGAATGTATGTGTTCGGGTTGCCGAAACTACACCGAAAGTAAGATGATGATAAATGATAAACTTGATTAACTGATAAAAGTATATTGGAAAAAGTAACACAACAATTGATATAAATTTAATGATGTATGATAAAATGAGTAACGCGCGGCGCTCCTGATGACCGATAGCGAACTGAGTATAAAATTGAATAGAATTGCTGAGTTAGGTGAAAATGCTGACACTGTACGATGCTAGCTCGTACAGTATGAGTGTCTTGTTGTATTTAAGTACATTTGTTTGCGTAAATGGAACCAAGATTTGAGCGTTCGTTGTATGAGAGTTACAGTTCCATCTGACCGCCTAACCCCCTTAAACGTCAAGTGTGAAC
Organism: Ephestia elutella; assembly: GCA_018467065.1. NCBI lineage: Eukaryota > Metazoa > Arthropoda > Insecta > Lepidoptera > Pyralidae > Ephestia > Ephestia elutella. The sequence goes on from CM031578.1 coordinate 14,047,734, forward strand.
CATAGGTTAGAAGTACTGAAGCAGGAAAAATGTCCCGTAAAGAAAAAAAATACTAAACTAGAATTATACCGAATTAAATTACAAATAAAATAAATAAGACTAGATAAAAAAAAAATAATACCTACATAATCCTGTTTTTTTTTTCCTTTATCGTCGAAAATCACCGTAATTTAAGCGATAACTGTAGATTTTTTTAAAGAATTAAATAAAGAATATAATATATTTAGTGTTTTATCATAATTAAAAGAAAACCTCTAAAATAATTACCCTAAGCGCCTAACGAAAACTCGCTAGCAAAAACACAAATTATAGAAAATTCGAAAAGTAACCTTATTGTGTCTGCTTTAAGGCGGAGCTTACGTACCGCCCCTCACCCCCTCTGATTAGCCTTGGGTAGCGCCTTAAGCATGTGTGCCATAAACTTAGGGGGGTCAGGTTTCTTTGCATCTGACTGTACATTCGTGAACAATTTTTGCAATATTACGAACATATATCAGTGGTATAAGTAACTAAGTGTCTGTGTAGGTATACACAACACAGTATGTTATTTTGGTTTGGTTATTGTTTAAATCTTACACATTTTAACAAACCAAGTAAACCGATTAGCTACTATAGGATGCGCCTAAACTTCTGCCATTAACAAACAAAGTCCTTAATCCTCTTGCGAAGCATATCCATTATCCCAGTAAGCAGGCTTCCTTCCTTGGCGTAGACTAATTTAATACTTTCACTTAGGTATGTATTTAGTTAAAGTAAGTAGGTAATATCTATGTTATGAAAGATAAGAGAAAACTTAGATCAAGTTCAAGTAGTACTTCAGCAGCAAATCTATATACTAGCCATAGCCTTTGAAATTCAAAGAGCAGCAGGAAATTCAACACTGGTAAAAGACAGATACTAGTAACAGACAGGCACGGTCAGCGATTTGCCGCCGAGAAATTCCCTGTTCCCGAAAATTTTAGAAAATTTTCGATAATGACGGATTTTCGGAGACCTAAATAAAAAAAAATAGTTCCAGATGAATTCATAGGTGGCGCTTAGTAAAAGGCGAGACCATTCAAAAAGCAAAAATGCACAGTATTGGCATTAAAAAAAAAAACCCAATAAAAAAACATCTAAAAAGTAGGTAGGTATCAATATTGTGATTTGTGCTACAGTCAAACTGTTATGTGATTTTTTCTGCCTCTGGCTGACAATAAAATGCGCACAATATAGGTAGGTACGTAGGTACAGTCATTATTACGACTCGGCTTTCAATAAAACGCCATCTGTTGAGACTTTTTTATACTGTTTTTTTTCAGAAAAATCGCTCATTCTCGGAAATTTCTAGTTTAGAAAAAAATCCAAGAAGGTTTCCGCTTGTTCTTTCGAATTTTCTAGAATGACATTTCATTAGGCACGGTGCGCGGTGATATGTAATTTATTTAGCAATAAAACTTATTTAACTTATTCTTCCTGTAGGTATAAAAAATCGAGTGCAATCGATTCGACAAATCGATTGACATTGCCTTCAGCAATTTGCTCTGGAAGTAAACACGAATTGCGTCGCAAGCGAAGCGTGGTTTATTCGGTTGATTTACATATAATTTAATGTGCCTCGTGACGTTTCTGAAAATACGGTATAAAAAATTAAATTTTCCTTGTTACATTATATGCGGTTCTTTATATATGGTATTATTTTGCCTATAAGTATACATACATAGGTAATTACATTAAAACCGCCTCAGAATGAAAAGCAGAGAAAATCAATTATGAACCTTAAATTCTTCCCTCATTTGGACAATGATATACTATATAAACAAGAGGCAGATATGTTATAGGCGCGCGCGCTGTGAAGACTCGAATACGACCCAATTGGAACATCTTGCAATCAGTCTGCGCCCAGCGCCTCGTCGAGCGTACCGCGTCGTAAGTTCCTGTGTCCTTACCAAAATATATTAAAAATTCCATCGTGTGTGTTTCGAAAGTGTACCAATTATGATTCTAAAGTAAACAAAGTACAAGGGATCTCTTATCACATGTGTGTATGCAAAAATAGTTTGTTTGTTTAGTATATTTCAATTATTTTTCCAAATAATCTAATCACTGACGCCATGTTCAGACAAAGAAAGAGAGATTCTAGTTTTGACGTGAGAGCGACAAGGATGCGTGCGCTGCGGACATAGATTAGTTAGTGCAGAATCGAATACTGATGGTGACTTCAATGCCTAAAATTAATGTTCAGTTGTTTTTTATTATTGTTCGTTATTATAATAGCTATCTAATGTGTGTAATAGACTAATTTAATAAACATTAAAATAGTTTCACTGAATTCGATTTTCTACTATTATAATACATTATACTGATAATTGAGGATTACTATTGTTTTTCTTTTTATCAATTAGGTTTCCGAGTTTTTTCCGACACTGAATTGTTAAATATTTCAATATATATGATTTACTTTTATGTTTTATTACTTACCCATGTACTTTCTTTTCAAATAAGTGTCCTCTCTACAACAAAAAATGTTACTCTATGCATAAGAAACATTTGACGAGGAATCATTGAAAACTATTGCTATCTCTTTCATTCGCATGCTCTTTTGTATCTTTTGTCTTACTTATCAGTAAAACTTGTCGATGTGTGTAGTTTTGGATTGCTCGGAACAGACCTAAAACGCAAATTACTATGAACGTAACATATCTGTATTATAATATATCATTGCATTTGGATTAGATCAACATCAAAAAATTAAAATTATTTGATTACCTATCAAAAAAATTGATTATCTAAAACTGAATCTAAATTTGAGTAAAAAACTGATAAAATATTACAAGTACCTATGAGCAAGACTCGTTTACGTCCAATATCTACAACTTTTCAACATTTATTTTTGTCTATCTTTCATCATTATATACTTATAGATCTATATTATATATATTAAAGAGAGCAAACGCGAATGTTGCCTCAGAGGAATACAACGTAGTAAGCTCTTCAATTAGAAGGAGATTTACTCGATTATCTGGATTATGTTGCAATCGGTAGTTTTAGCATGGAATCAGTAAGTAATCCCTTCATTATACTTACATTCTGAATCCCTTTGATACATGTTATAATAGTTTTATCGACTTAAAATAACACAATCTGAGATACAAAAATATAAATCATTTTTTTATACGTTATGTATAACGTATTTAGTGTTAGGTATTGTTATACCTATAATAAGTATTTTCAGATGAAAATACTTATTAGGAAAAAAATAAAATTATTATATTAAATTATTTAGGATGAAAATATTTATTATTACTTATTATTATTATCTAGATAGATATGAGTAGATATAACATATATTAATGTTATATCTAATTAGTTTTTTTTAATACTTGATATAGTAGCGACTTAAAAAAATAAGGAGAGGCGTCAGTCCCGAAACGTGATTACATTTGTAACAAGTAGAAAAAATGGCACGCAAAATCATAAAACCGTACGATTGAGGCTGGCTGGAACCAATATGTTCAGACTGAGGTAAAAACGTTTCATTTGAAGCCAGCATCAAAGGGAAGCAATTTTCCGATGGTCATTGGCGGGGCTGCCAAAAACAGCGATTGAACGGGGAGTGGTGCTCAGGGTGGCATAATATTCCTAAAAGGAGAAATTCGCTAGGTAGTCCACTGCATCCATAAATATATTAACTTGCCTATAATAAAAAAAATATTTATTTCATTAACAACGATGTGTTTACAATCATCTTGTGAGGACTGCCTAGTAAGCAAATAATGCTTGTGTCAGACTGACCTGCTCTTTCATAGCTTACATTTTATATAACACACTTTAAGATATAATTTGTTTACAATTTGAGTTCTACAAATAAATAAAAGGAAAGAGTACAAATAAAAATTCGTGAATCGACCATGATAAATTGACAAAGACGCTATGTCAGTTGTTTATTGTAAACGAGATTTGGCTACATAAATTATAGGGCTTTATTGTACCCATATTGTACCTATATACCATTCCTAAAAATAATACATAAACCCACGAATCGAAAACTATACCTACACTTCACACAGTTGAGCACAGAATAATGGCTTACTCGGGCCACAATATATCGTGTCCAGGTTCTTAGGCGCTCCTGGCGTGATCGAGGGTCCCGAAGGGCGTGCGATACGCATTTCCATATTCATGAGGCGCCCATGCTTAATTGGTGTTATAAAGGTGAAAAGAGTTACTACTTTAGTTACTTTTGCATCATTCTCAAAGAGGTAGTTGAATTTCGATATGTAGGTAGGTACTAAATTTACAATGGTAATGGTACTTAAGTATATCACGAATGCCTTGGCACAACTGGTGGAAACACGGTGAAGTACGAAATACGACTAGTTTTACGTAACTAGAGAGTAATTTTACCCGTTTCTGCTCGCACTTCGTAAAGGGATCATCGTTCATCACAATTCTCAACATTCCTTTTCTCTTTGATCACATAACGCCCCTGTATCAGTCAAATCTATGGCATATTTGAAGGCGGGTTCCGGATATCAATAAAATGACAAACATCCCGATGCGTTTCCGCTCGAGTTTCATTACTGATATTGATAGGCAAGCGCCGCAAATTCAATTTCCTGGAGATATTTGGTTACTATACCTAAGTATAGATCCTTCCTACGTACAATATATATAGAGTGGTGAGAAATATTTTTTTCAAGTAAATTGTGGCCCTAATAGTTAAAAAAATACCAACATAAATTAAAAAGCACCTGAGACATGCCAAATCTGTATAAATTTTTTCTAGAACTTTTCTTCAAGCCAGTTTTCGATTTTTGTAAAGGCAATAAATTGTCGAAGGCAGTTCGAGCATCCCTCTTACCTGAGAACATTTCATCAAATAGATCCAAGGACGCATTGTTGACGCCCTAGCACCCTCGCAGCACATGATCTGAATAAAAATGTTGCCATTATTTATTTTACCTCTGTTGACTTGGCAGCTTCCACCTAACTTCCCACGAATATTGACGTAAGCACAAAGTTTTTGTGTCAAGTCAACCCTTTGCCTTTGCAATACATTTCCTCGAGGCTTTACGCAATACACATAACAATGCCAATTACAGCTTATTTTTCGCTAAACCTAAGGCAGAAAAACCGCGAGTGAAATATAAGCTCAATAAGGTCAACCAAATGAACATAACTAGGTAGTTATATTTTCACTTTTTACCCGTGGTTATTGGACGTAAAAATATGCAGAGTAAAGATAATTTCATTCAATAAGTTAACCATAAATATTAAACACTATACAAAAAGTACATACATTACATTACATACATATACATTTTACATCAGTAGGTTATTATATGTATTAGGCATTAATTTACCAAAAGATATAAATACTTGTTTAACAAGGAGGATACTCCTTGTTATTTAAGTACCCTACAGGTAAGCCTCTCCTGTGTTACAATAGGATCGTACCTATATTATATGTATACATATACCAATTGTAATTGTAACTAGATACTCAATAAACAAAAATAAATTAAACGAATCATTTCCAGAAGGCTTTGTTGGAATCTAATAAATTAATAAACATTTTTCGACAATTTCTCGAAACAGCTCCACCTTATTAGAATATTACATGTTTGAACGCAATGAGGGTTGACATGAAAGGCTTCGTGTAATTTCTATTTGCGTGAAAACTCCATTATTACAGGCACTGGTACAAAAAATTGAAGATACAGAATTTAACGCGGTGATTTGAAAAATGTGAAATGTATATCCACCTCTGTCACGCTATTTGTAATGATTTTTAGATAGTGGATAGTCAAATTCGTATGAATAACTGTGCCTGTTTATTAGATAATACCATTCTAGATAAAATTATTACGATGTACCAACCATCAAAGAACTCAAAAGCTGAATTTAAAAGCCCTTGTCCAAAAAAGCAGTTAAAGTACTTATTAATAACATTATCAATCCAGAAATTGCGTTACATTTAGTTTTGCCGAAACATCGCACTAGACTTGAAAGAGTTTTATTACAGTCATAGGAAGGTTTAATGACGATCTAGATTCTAGAATTAATCTGAATTACAGCTAATTATTGTCACACTTACAACTGCGCTGCGCTACTTTTATTGCATATAGGTAAGTTTGGGTGCCTACTCTTTTTATACAATTTTTATTTTGTGTCAAGAGTAGACGCATGTAACAAAAGCCTATTATGCCTCGAGCACTTCGCTTTCGAAGATAACACCGTAAGTAAATCTAATACATTCCATCAGGTCGATACCTGCTCTACATTAAAGGGAAAATTGATTTACCTACCCTACCAAATATTTGGAACGGTAATTTGATTAAGAATACGTTATAAAATAACGCTACCGTTTCAACGTCAACTCTGAGCCAGCATACATAAAAATTATTATTTTGTTTGATTTCAGAAGCACATAAACACTAGGTAGGTTAGGTAGATTTTGTAAAAATGTAGGTAAGTATCTAAATTATCAATTTACCTATTTGAGAAATCAACATGAAACGAGACCTATGCATTTTTTTTTTGATCTAGAACTACTCAAATTAATTTTTCTCAAGTTATCATTAGTTTATATATTTACATTAAATCAGACAAAAATTATATAAGAAAACTAACGCCATCTAGTTTCCACCTGATGGAGACAACCTAGGCCAGCGTTTTCACATAAAAGTGCCACCTTGCGGCTTAAGGTTATTCTAACAAGTGATATGTAAAAGTTAAAACCTGGTTGAAACTCATTCATTGCCCATGTTAATGGAACAATTACACCAAGTTTATGTTTTAAACTGCAATTCTACGACACAATCATCTGCAGTCGCCGATTGTGTAGACCAGCCATTACTTAGTAGGTAATATGTAGGAAGGGCAATGATGATATATTTAATTTAATAACAAAACCGATGTGCTATAAACAATGTGTATTAAACAAAATGTGATAACAATTCAAAATAGTAAATGTACAGTCGATACAATAGACATACGCGTAAATCCTTAATCAAGTTCTTAAATAACAGGGACCGCAAGAAAGTTATATATATTACAATAAACAAAGTATATGTATGATCCATTTATTCTTACCAGTCCTATCATGTAAACAATCTTCACAGTACTTTTTATTGAATTTTGTTGAAAAAAAATCAAATATTAGTTCAAACCTAAACATTCTAAAGTAAAACATTTATTAACCACGAAAGTAATTTCCTAAAAAGTCTATTTTCATTTATATTGTTGTAAAATCATAAAAAGACATGGTAAGATTGCTTACATGATAGGACTGGTAAGAATAAATGGAGTTTATGTTATATGTACCTATAAGTATAACAAATATAATATAGATTCATATAATCACTAATTTAGATTAATTACGATAAAAACAAAACAGTAGATTCCTGCAACAGCCAACAAAAAAACAGACATTGAAGAATTATCGCGAAAATATTGTCACGGGGAATGCAAAACCGCTGTGTATATTCAAATTACATGTGTAAAATATAAAATAGGTACCTACATAAAAATCATTAACTTCCCTTAACGTGAACTAGTAAAAATATGTACCTAAATACACAATCCAGTATATATAACACGACCGACAAACAATCTCAAAGTTTTAATGCCTATAATAAGGAATAAAAGCAATTTTTTATCACAGCTGTATCGCAAATACAAAACTGGATTTAAAAGTTACGTATTATTTAGATTAAAAAGAGTTTAAAAGCAGATACAATAGAAGGCACAATCTTTTAAGATTGATAGGTTAATTTATTTACACAGAATTAGGTAATTAACAATGCATATAGGAAGGACTCATAAAACTAACAAAATTAAGATTGAACTTTTCACGTGATTTTACTACGACTTTCAAAGTAGTTTACCAAAAAGCGGAATGAACTGTCTTTTTGAGGGCGATAGGTTCATAGGTATCACACTAAACATGTGTAGTGAGTATGTTTTCATTGAAATAACAATACATATAAGAAGTCGTGATAAGTGCATTGCCTATTTCCAGTTTAATCATATTTTCACAACGCGGTACTTAAGATACTAATGCTAGTTACGAGAGATGTCCATGTTCGATTTTAATGTAGATACATGCCTTGCCTATATCTAATTAAAGTGCTTATGCAATTTTCGAAATCAAGTAAGAGAAAAATGTTCCTACCTAACTAATACTCCTTGGATAACCAAATACTATTTTATATAGTACTAGCTGTTGCCCGCGGCTTCGCCCGCGTGAGTTTCACTAAGATGAATTTTTTTTTTTGTGTTCCAAACTGTAGTAACCTAAACTCCAGTACTAAAATTTCAGCCATTTGGTTATTCCGTGTCGTGTCCCGCGGGAATATATTAGGTACTCTTACTACAGTCACGGTGTTAAAATGAATCAAAAGTGATATATTTCATTCAATAAACGATCTTTTTCTGCTCGTTATCTACAATTTCCCATGTACCACAACTCCCACCCCGAGTCCCTCTTTGTCCTATCACGTGTCCTGTCTATTTATATGTCAGTAGAAAATACTCATCAGGTTGAACGACTTTTGCTAAGGCCCCATTTCTATATATTTTATAGAGTTGCTGGTCTCTTGGAGTTCTTCATCAGATGTTCCATAATCTTCAATTTTTATACGTCAGCAGAAAATGCTCATCAGGTTGAACAACTTTTGCTAAGGCGCTATTTCCATATATGTAAAGTGTTGCTGGTCTCTTGAAATTCTTCATCAGATGCTCCTGATCTTCGATTTTTATACGTCAACATAAAATGCTCGTCAGATTGATAAACTTTTGCAAAGGTACCATTTCCATATTTCTTATAGTTTAGCTGTTCTGTTGAGGTTCTTCATCAGGTGTTCCAGTTTTCAAAATCAATTATAGCCTATATGTTGCCTATATGTACAGACAAAATATTTTTACTGTTTTATTATATGTATAGAAGATATAGATTTGCATTGACTAATCGCTAGGCTAGTGTTTCGCCCTCACAGTATTGTGATTACGTTAAAATTAGTGTCGATTGTTAGTCATAAAACAATCAACAGATCAAAAATATTAAATATGCGCAATAAAGGCCTAGATAAAGATCACAGATAAATATGGTTATAACCAGTGTTGATTTCGTTATAAGATAAAAAATAGTAGGCATGTACCCAAATAGTCCTTGAAGAAACCTGACTACGACACGTCACTGAGAAAAACAGGAAACACATACTTAAAGCGGGCATACACCCACACTCATTGCTCGCGCAATTGATGACACTTGAGTATTGTACATAGAACAAAGCGAACAATCCAGATAATGGGCAGACCTATATTTTGCCTAATGCATAGATGCTCGATGAATTCTTTTACAAAGTATAGAAACATATTCCATTGATACAAATAAAACAATTAAATTAATAAGAATACAACATTTTTTATGACGTCAGACACGACCGAATTATTTAAGTCATATTTTTTTTTATGATAATCAAGTAACTTATGCAAGAGGAGATTTACAATCTCAGTCTATAACCAATTAACCACCCAGGAAACAGGCGAAACGTATGTATGCCATATGTATAAACATGGCACATCTCACTAATGCAATACCTATAATAAAAAGTCGATCGACTAGATATAATTACCCTTGTAGGAATAGAAATTTTACTTAGAGATATGGTTGTTAATATACCGTATTTTTACATGAAAAAAAAAAGCAATCCAAATCTAAAGAATTATAATATAATTTATCTGAACTAGGTATTCTAAATAAGGCCTAAAAATAATGATTATTCAAAGCAATCAAATATAATCATGATATACCTATATATGTATGATGTATCTATATCATGATTAAATTGTTAAACAGTACCTGATAAAAGTGTATTAAGGCCGTGCAATGAGAAAATGTGTCCAGTCCAGAGGCAATGTTCAACCCATCGTATCCCAACTATTCTCATAGTAAGAAGTACTGAGAGGGACATAGTCCGGTAGTATTCTTCCTGGGAAAAAGAACTGTTCCCGTGGTAAATTCACGTGGACGAAGCCGCCGGTAAAAGCTAGTTTGAAATATACCTACAGAATCATCTGTCAACGTTTTAAATAATTGTGGGCTTGCTTATAACTTAAATTGTGTTATTGGGTCCCAAAATGTATTGCTAATTTTAGTAAGAGCAGTCTTGATCCTGAAACAAAAATTAAAAAAATAAACATTAGCATAAAAAATGCTTATTCATAGATCCATATAGAAAGATAATAGGTACCATAGGTTGCTGGCAAATAATGAAATTACTCTTAGTTTTTATTAATGTAGTATACTATTTTATTCTATACATAAATTATTTTATTTTACACATGAACAACAGTATAAAACTAGTATAATAACATAGGATTATAATCAAAAAGTTAACTGACCTGTAATCCTAGTTATTCAAATAGTCACGCAACTCTGACTTTAATTGTTCTCTCAATTTGACCTCTGCACAGGGGGCAACCATCTATTTCTTTTTGACCACATGGCTGGCAACAGCACATGTGCCCACAAGGAATAAATATTACTTCACACTTTGCATCCATGCATATCACACACTCTGATTCTAGTATGGTGTCATCTGATTCATTAGAAGTTATTACACCTGTATACTTAGGCTCTTCCACTTCATCAATAGCAGGGGCACTTGGTCCTTCCTTAGCAATACAATCATTTAATTTGCGCTCCTGACTCTTAGCCTGCACATAAGAATTTATGGCTTGTATAATGCCTCTTCTGTCTGATGATAAAGACACCCCATTTTCTTTTAAATCCTGCAATGTTACATCCAACAAAGATTCCTGTGTAAACAAAAACTTTACTAGAAAAGGTAAACAATGTATGACTCCCTCTTGTAAAAGGTAATTTGCAAGTATAGGATCTAATTGTGTCCCAATATCTAACAAGCTTTTTGGAGCAGAGTCAATTACTTTTTGATAATTTTTCAACCAGAAATCAGAACTCTTATCAGTTTGATTCTCCATTTCTCGCATTGTTTCAATAAGTTGCTTCCTTCTTTTACTCTGTTGGTGTAATAAATCATCTAATAAAGAAACTAAATGGACTCTCTGCTGAAGGAGCTCATTGTAATTGTAAGCTATTTGTAACTTTTTCTTCTCCTGTTCAATTACACTGAGCCGAGCTAAATGTGATGAAATTAATGATATTTCTTGGTTGAGGCTCCAGCTCCTAGCATCTACTTTTTCAACTAGAGAAGCTACAATAGCCTTTTGAATATCTTCATCTTCCAGGAGCTGCTGCACTAATCCTGTTCTAGACTGATCTTTAGCTTTTAACAAGTCTTCTAATTTTTCACTTCCTTCCATTTCTTGCATAAGTATACTTTGCTTCATATTCATCAAACTATCTTCGTAACTTTTTTTGGAATGTTGAATAGAGTAATCTTCTTCAATGAGCATTTCCATGGCAGCTAAAATATCAGACTTCTTTATATTATCATAGTTCTGCCTTGTGATTTCAAGCAGACGGTCATGCTCTGCCTGCTCATAAGCAAGTTGTTGCTGTAAAATCTCAGGTCTCAAAAGATCATGCTGTATGAAATTTCTAACCAAACACTCAACTTCTTTCTCATCATCTTGAATTGCTTTAATTAAATTTTGTCTCTCCAACTCTTTAGCCTCATGAACTTTAGCAATTTCTGAATCTAATTCCTGCTGTTCTTGAAGAACCTTTGTTAAAAACCTCTCTCTCTGTTGTTTAGCAGCTTGATGAAATTTGTTTTCCTGTTCAATTATAGCAGCTTCCTGCTCCTCCCATGTTATAGAGTTGCGTTTGGCATAAAATGGATCATAAATACAACTTGGTGACTGTACTGACACAAAGTCTACTTCATCATTTGGTGGAGTATACAATATATCCATATTTATGCAAAGGAATTTCATTATTTCTGCTGTGCCTTGAGATGTTATCTCAGGAGGAGGATAAACAAAACAATGTGCATCTATTTCTAAAGATATTATATTTGTAGCAAGGCACAATTCAGGGCATAATTCTGTTAGCTCCATATTTCCAGTGAGCTTCAGTGTCTTCAAAGCCTTTAGTTTTCCTAAAGAAGAAGTCAGACTCCTCAATCTATTGTTTGACACATCCAAAATTCTCAAACTTTGCAAATATTGTATACTATTGGTAATATCTTTAAGACAATTATCGTGAATATATAACTCAGTCAGATTTATTAAAAATTTAATTTCTTCTGGTAAGTGAGAGAATTTATTGCAACTTACATTTAACACTTTCAAGCAATACAAGTCCGAAATATGACCACCGCCATCCAACGAATGCAAGATGTTGGACTGTAAATACAAGTAGTCTTTTCTGAATACTTTACATATCGAATAAATACCGGACGGCACCTGACGAAGCTGACAATCTGATAAATCAAATTCTGGCTCGGGAGATTCTTTGGCGAGATACAATTTTCTCTCTAGCTTGGCCCTTGCATCATCTGGATTAGAATTTTTCCCAAATAACGACATCGTCACTCTATTATTCACACATGACACTGCACAACCCATTAAATTACCAATGTAGGAAAACTTCAGAAGTTCCACTGTCACCTAAGCTTCAAATACATAGTACCACACGACCGTAATCCAACCACCGGTTTCTATTTCATTAAATTTCTTCGCATTATCTTTTTGACGAAGTCTATGTCTCTGCTCTAACTATATCAAAAACTGACACTAATATGAATTTGATCTCATTTTAACCATGGACGAAAGTTTAAACCTTTTATCTAATTACATATTTATAAATTCACTTTTTATTTTTAATTAAAATTAGTACTTTAGTGCAAACAATTCATCAACACACAAAGCATTAAAATTAAAATTTATTTTCTTGTGTCGCCTCGCCTTGTGTTATTGTGTTGTTGTCAAACTTGTTAAAGTCAGTGTCAATGTCATATCAGTAAAAGGATTTAAGCAAAAGAATCAAAACGCATAAATTTTAAATTCACTCTCCCAACCACAGACATATTCTGTGCTTATACCATGGAAGTAATAAGTACTTTGTACAACAAAGTACTTATTACTTCCATGGCTTATACTTAAACCTAGGTACTAAAAAATAAATATTCTGTTCTCCCAACCCGTAGTTTTTATTTTGTATTATTTTAGTCAGCAAAAGACTATTTTAAACTTGAGTAAGTATAAAAAATACCTAAGAGTTCCGAAGTTAACAAGGAAGAGTTATTCCGTTCTGATCCCCAAAATATGATACCCTAGGGCAGCGGTTCCCAAACTTATTTTGTCTACTGCCCACTTTGAGAATAAATATTTTTTTAGCGCCCCCATTTTTTCACCTTTTTAAAAACCACTATAACTTCAAATTAAATTAATTAATTATTGTGACCTTATCTCATTCGACGCTCAATCGTACTCAACAAGTCCGAACAAGTATTCAATGAACCAGCAAACTGATACAGGAATGCACAATTCGGGTTATTTAACAAAAACTTGTTAAAACATGATAGATATCTACGAGTACTAATAACTATTAAAATGCGAAAGTGTGTCTGTTGCCTTTTTATTTGTTTGTTTGTGTCTATTTTCATTGCGAAACGGAGCGACCGATTGAGATGATTTTAATTTTTTCTATATTCAATAAAATAGGACATATATATGAACTACGCGGAGAAAAAGCTAAATAAAGCTCCTAGCAAAAAAAAAAAACATTTTCTTTCTGGGTCTCTTACCGCCCCCCTTGAGACCTGCAGCGCCCACAAGGGGGCGTTATCGCCCACTTTGGGAACCTCTGCCCTAGGGGATCCGTTTTATTTTAATTATTTTCTATTCCGTTCTGATCTACCGTCTAGGGGATCAGAATAAATAATTAACAAAATATTTGACTCTCTTTCATCACTATCTGGTATAATAAATTATCGGCTACCTTAAGGTTACAATCTTCATTAGAATTGTTTATACCTGGAAAGCAGTGGGGAGTGATATACAATAGAATTCGTTATCATTTCATTTTTCATAGGTTAATTATTTACAATTTTATCTTATAATACCTATCTAAATCAAAGGCGCAAATTTATGATTATCTGTGATTGATTATCCAACCTAATATTGTTTGTTTATTTGTTGGTTTGTTACCTCTTCACGCTGTATCTACTGAACCAATCTTCCTGAAATTTCGCATACATATAGTTAGAAGTACTGAGACGGACATAGAATACCGTTCATCCTGGGAAAAGCACTGTTTCGGAAATTCACGCAGGCAAAAGCTTGTAATTAATAATAACTGATTATTTTTTCATTAACAACTGTTTTTTTTTCTTGACTGTACTAAACAGGTAGTGGATCAGACCGGACTAATCAATTTTATAGTGGATCAGACCGGACAAAAGTAATAATAATAGTGAAGAGTGGATTCGTTTTGTACACATTATCCATTATAGTGGCTCTGTGAGCTCTAGACACTTTGCGATTGCTTTGAGCTTATAGAGATAAACACAAAATAGTCGTAAGAGCCAGAGTGCTTAGAGTAACCTTATGCCAACTCCGCCATTTTCAAAATTTTCAAAAAAACAGCTGAACTATAAATTTTTGTATAGGTACTTATTTATCGAAACTACTTTTATTTTCAAAAATATACCCACAAGGGACTGAAATGTGTCCAAATTTGTAAGAAAAATACATAAAATAAGTACCTACCTACCTATATTTTTTCGATTGAAGAAAAATTAAGACAAACTTCTGTCCGTTAAAATATTAATAAATTTTTGATTCAGTATTTTTGATATAGTATCTACTTACTCAAACTTAATTAAAACTACAAAACAGGTAGGTATAATTTGCTTTATCTATGATTGTACCAACTATGAGAAAATGGAACAGGTAAGCTTAATAGTGTGTAGGCTCTAGTTGTACTCGTATTTCTATTTCCTGTATCTGAAATAAATTCTGGTTCTTCGGCGCCATCTTCCGCTTCGACAATCTTGGCGTTTATATTTTCCCGTTCATATTCATGATTTTTAAACCAATGATCATATATGGGTGCATCTTGTCCTAATATTCTGTATTTCTTTTTGTAAGTTCACTATCTTTTTCTTCTACACTTTGATCATACAAACTAGTATAGTCATGCCTATTGCGGAGGTTTGCTGGCTTGACATACTCAGGGGATGGAATATACTCATCTGGCTTATAATGGTTTGTTTGAATCGAAGTTCTATATGTTTTCATTGCCTCTCCATCAATAGGAACCTCAGTGGAATCATTTGTTTCTAAGTTATCATATTCTTCTTTTTCCTTTCCACCTCCTTGTCCGGTGTAGAACCATGCAAACTTTCAATAAACTTTGCAGCTAATTTAGCATTACTTTGAATAAAATGTGTATCTAAGTCTTGGTCTGCTAATTTATGATCATATTCTGTTTTCGATGAATCGAATCTTCTGTGAGGATAAAAATCTTTATATAGGTCATTTTCTATAACGCTTTGGTATGTGGGATGTTCATAACCTTTAATGACTTTTCCTAATCTTTCAAATGTGTAATCCAGGTAATCTTTCACTTTTTCAGGTGGGTTGTCATTGTTTTCTTCACTTGATAGTGACACATTCTCTTCATTTAATTTGCTTTGTTCTTTGTTATTTGTATCTCTTTTTGGAATTTGTTCATAATCCACAGCCTTACCTTCTGGAGCGATACTGTTTAATTTATTTGGGGAAACTTTTTGGTAAAGGCGTTTGTAATAATCGTCAGCCAAAGGCTCAGGCGGTCGGTATGCATATTCTATTTGTCTTCCAAGTCCTTCAATTTTCGACGTCGGCACGGCTTGCGTCGTTTCACTAAAATAATCAAATGTATGAAATGGTTTAACTCTCAGTCGATAAGTTTTTGCCTCTGGTAATAATTTAATGACTATTGCTTTACCTTGATGGTATCCGATGCCATGCCCTTGGAAGGGTTTGTTTTTGGGAGTCTTCTTCTTTGTATCTGTCTTTTGGGGCCCTTCTTCATCGGCTTCATTGGCATCGCAATACATTCTGTTCAATTTCTTGGTATCTTTATCGGATAGTCCGGCTCTTTGGCCAATTTCTGCTCCTCTCTGAAATTTATTAGAAAGTTGTCAATAATAAAAGGTAAAGATAATCATATTATTATAACTATAATATGTAATTTAAAGTCCACTGACGGAAAGCATAAATTTGATAAAAATATAGGAACTCCACGAAACTCACAAACGAAATATAAATTACGTCAGTAGGTACCTTTATTGTAAAATTAAAATGACCTCAACAGGTCTGATAGATCTATGTTTTAAATATACCTGTTTAGGAACGATGGTGTCCTGCCCGTTGACAGAGAAAGCTCGCCGGCTGTAGTGGAGAACGCTGTCGTAATCGTACCCGACGCCAAAGTCCGAGACAGAGAATGAATTGTATTTTCGGAAATTATTTCTGGCAGCTGTAAATACAAAAAAAAGTTCAATGACCAATAAAATCCGACAACTGAAAAAGTTACCTATATTCTCAGCCTATACCTATTATTCACATTTTTAACAGCTATCATAATCAGTTTATTTTTGAAATGTATTAATTTGATACCCCACACGGCATCATTTAAGGATGTTTTTAGTTCATAAATTCATGCCCTCTAACGGGCGCTATTTTGTGAGCTTATACACTGAGAATCGGACTAAGGTAAAATAAGTTGCAGTAGTATAGAACTAGCTATGGAAATCCTTGGGGGAGGCCTTTGTCCAGCAGTGGACGTCTTTCGGCTGAGAGAGAGAGAGTAGAACTCTATGTCAACTTTGAGTTAAAACCCCTTAACTCAAAGTTGTCCCTAACCCTGACGCAGTGGTGCGAGGCAATGCCGAGGCTTTGCGTGGTGTGCGCGCTAAACCATCCTTGTTCGTACGAAACACTAATAATAATAAAAAAATAGACGTTCATAGTAAATGCACCAAATAAACCTCTGGAAATAAGAAACTATGAATCCACCTAGGCAGATACCTATCTACTCATATTTATTTGTGATACGTACCGTACTCAATACTTGCAAAATGCCTAGCCACTTTAATACCTAGGTAGGTACAATCAAAAATCTCTTCATACAGGTATTTGTGCCACTCACACTTTTCCTTCCTTGGATAGTGAAAGGCAAATCAATACTTTCTTTTTCGTCAATAATCAAAAATATCGTAAGCTGACTTTTACGATTGAGTCAAATTAGCAAAAGGTTAAAAAGAGAAAATCAAGTATGTGCTCTCTAGATCGCCTTTTGCTAATTACCACTGATCTTTGCCCCTGATTGCACCTCATCATACTTCATTTGCTGGCCACTAAACCGAAGGATCATAAATAATAAATACTTATCTACTATTAAAACCTATACCTACCTTGAACAATATTGTCCCACACAATATCAACGTAATCATCTCTGTCGTTACTGCTCTGCATATGATAGAAACCGAGGGTATGTAGAAATTCGTGCACCACAGTCCCGTGGCGGAAGCACCCGCGCCCCGGGGGGTGCCGAGCGTTGAGGTTGAGGACTTGGTAGCCACCTTGGTAACCCACTTGAGAAAAACATCCTCGTCTACTACCCTGGAATTTAACAATTAAATCTATTTTGTAGAACCAACTTAGTACTTGTGTTATAGTGACAACAAATAGAATTATGTTTATATACTGAAGTGAAAATAATCATTTACATATGGAAAATAGCTAATACCTGTATGACGACAGCGTCTCTGTCGCCTTTTCGGTATGGTCGAAACGTCACGCATGATGCCTGAGCTAGGTCATCTATGCCATCTTTTATAGCTTGCATTTGGTCTTGGGCTGGAGAAAGAAAAATAAAACTTGTTCGATAAAAATGTGGTGGCCGCCTCGCCGTCACGCATCGTATCGGATAATTCGATATTTCAACATGGGGTTAAGAACAAAGCTTACCAACAGATTTCGATGATTCTGTTTGTATACTATTGCTAAGTAGATAAGGAGTGTAATATTTTAAGCATATTAAAGAATGATAAAGAAACTGAATGTTTGCAATCTACAAGCGCGTATCACAGGTAAATATACTAACAAAAGTGTTCTTTTTGTATGTAATATATGACTTCATTATTAGGCCACCGTTTGGTGGTATCTTTAAGTCCATTCCTTGACAGTCCTTCTACGACGTCCTCCACGATAACTCGTCTTTGCCTGTCGTTCAAGATAAGATCTCCTTCGAATTTCCCACTCTCTTCCCAAGCGTTATCTGATACAGACTCATCTTCGTCATAATCCTCGTCGGGTTCTGCACCTTCTGTAATATTAATATTTAAATTCAAACAATTACCATATTGAATTTAAAATTGATAAAATGGATGTTCAAAACGGAAGCGATAATAAACTCTATTTTGCAAAAAAATTTAACAATGCCAAATTTAAGATAATTTATTGCTTAGTACAAAAATTAAATAACTATGAACTTGTTTGAAAATCTATTATAAATTACTTAATTAAAATGTTAGTGAGATCTACTTTTGTAGAGACATTATTACAAAGTCGCCGCACAGACAGACAAAAGGTCAACAACAAGAGGACAAGAAACTCCAGTTCGACTATTATTTTTGTAAAGTATCTAACGTTGGTAGATAGTACCAAAGTCTTCGGTTTCAATCATATTGTAATAGTTTACTAGAAAACGTTATAACTTACTTTTCAAAACTTGATCCAACCGCGAAGTTTTTTGTAAAAATTCAACAAAGTCTTCAAGTTCACTGTTAGACATTGAAGAGCACTTTAAAGCACATAACAAGCAAAGTATCACTGATATTTTGATCCACTCCATGGTTCCGGTGGTATAAACCAGTCCTAAACTTCCTTCGAATACACATGTGAGTTTCGCCGACTAACTCACGCGCCTTAACAAGTGTGTCATTTTAGTCGTATCTAGCATACATAATGAAGTACCTTGAATTCGTACTGCTCATCGATTACAGCTGTTACTGCCGTTTCACTAGATTTTTTCCGACAAACAAAACCAATTTGGTTAAGGTAGGATTTATTATAGGTTCCGATACGACCATTTCACAAGATGTGAAGCCGCAACTGCGCGGGCGCCACTTGCGACAGAGCTCCCAGGTGACAGTACCACCACCGCCGTCAGAACTCGTGCAAGACCAGGTTGCTAAACCGGCCGATTTATTCCAATATTTCATGGAGTTTCCATTTGGCATAACAATGCCTCCAATTTGACATTTCTGTAATTGGATGAGTGAAATAGTGAGAGAAAAGCAAGTGGTCCGTTACGGAGAAATCGGAATTAATGGCAGACACTCATTGTATTCTTAATGCCTCAATACGCGAAAGTGTAGAGGTTAACTGCACATTATATTATTTAAATTATTAGATATGTACAAATAGATATTATATTTCTTCATGACGTGCTCCTAACATAGCCTAAAGACCTTCCGTACCAGGACGGTGACTGGTTCTTCATAACCCTGGTAAATATATCACTATAAAAGTAAATATTCGAATTATTCAAGCAAACACAATAGGCATACAAATTTAAATGATGCGTCCGTCGACTCAAGACAACAAAGTTGTGTCATTTCGCAAAAGAGAAAGACATGCAAATGTGTGTTCAGGTAATTAATATTTAATTTGCTGACGTTCAGAGTTTGTTTACCCGTAACACACGAGCTTTTTTATCACTCGGAGGTACTAAATGATGTGAAGAAAGAGACGTTGGGAGATAGATACTTATCTCGGCAGGCAAATGCTGTTCACTGCTCTTATTTAGTTAGTAAATTACATCACAAGAATTTTAATTGTCTATCATGGTTCATGAGATAATGGCCGCTGGCAAACCAGACAAGGCAGACGGACAGCGAAGGCTGCGCGAAAAAGTCCCGGTGGCATTATTTGATCTCTGACACTGTATTGTGCCTGCGACTTGAATAAAAAATATTTTTTCACCAATCGGAATAATTTTACAACCGATTGAATAAATAGGTAGTTTAAAAGATTATACAACATGACCGGACTTACGCTGTTCTGCAACGTTCCAATGCCACTGTCAGGGTGACGAAAGACTGCAAATTTGCGCGTGAAATCCCGATAATTTTGTGACCTTAAATTTTTTACGTTTTCTAAAAAGCACCCATACCTAAAATGAATTTAGTTCAAGGATTTATTTTCATTCACTAGGTAAGATTCAGTATCACGTAGACAAACATTTGTAAATAATTGTATACCTACTTATGTTTATGCAAAAACAATCTATCTTCATCGAAACCAAAAGTATTTATTATTTTTTAGGTTCTTTTGCTCGCGGCTTTGTCCGCGTATAGTTGCCGTCACATAAAAAGGCAGCTGGCGGTTAAGCTGCACAGCAGTAGGCGATATATCGGTCTATGCTGTGAGCGGGGGTCGGGCGGGTCTCATCCGGCGCGCGCGATTGGTAACCAATCGCGCCAGAGGAACCACTCATTGGTTCCTCAGTCGTACCCATGCGCAAGTTTCACCCTCTCCTCACCCTACCATCGACCTTTTTACATGATGGGAACTTACGACAGCTATGTGAAAAAAATTAAATGAAAAAGTTCCTAATCAGGGTACGGTGACACAACATCACCATTTTGGCCATTTGATCAAATAAAAATTACATGATGCTTTGATACAATGGCTAGTCGAAATTAAAATTATTATGACAATCAGCTGAGACCTTTGCCCAGCATTGGGACGAAACAGGTTGAAATAAAATCGATGGGCGTAGTAACCAACACTTGATTGAAAAGAGTAAAGGCCCATTTACACGGTGCTAATTTCTTGTACATACAAGAGCAATTATTGACAAAAATTACAAGCAACTGTTGTTTAGACCATGCAAGTAATTGTATGCAACAGGCAAGAAACTTGCACCGTCTTAAATGGGTCTTAAATTATTGGGTACCCAATAATTTTAATTTACAAAAAAATAAGACAGATCTTGCTCATCATTCGCAGTACATTTTATTAAGTTTCGAAATATCGCTTTCCGACATTCCTTTTCGTTGTCCAATCACAGCACCCTCCTGCAACAATAAAATTGGTGTCTAGGTATAAAAGAAATTGACTATTATATCACTGCTTCATGTTGTCGGTATATAATGTACTAGCCGCGCCCCGGGGCTTCGCTCCCGTGGTAATTTTGGGATAAAGAGTACCCTATGATCTATTCTCGGTATTTTTTCTACCCGTATACCAAATTTCATCAAAATCCGTCCAGTAGATTTTGCGTGATTGAGTAACAAACATCCTCACAAACTCACATCCAAACTTTTTTCTTTTCATATTATACTCGTAAGTAGGATAGAAGGATTCCCTGCTCTCCAGCAGCAAAAGCAATTGGCTACATTTTCTTATCTCCGGATGGTACCTACTTAAGTAACTATTTAGCAGCTACCTAGCTGCTCTATCATCCTTTGGATGGGGTGGCACTAACAGAGTAAGTAGTTTACCTACTGGTAGCAGAGGCTATTAACTACTTTGTCAGCGCGTACGTACCTAATTAAAATGAAAGTAAATTTTACTGTTGTAAATCTGCGGGAGTGGAAGCGGGCTTTACTCGACAGACAGTTGCGAAAAAGAGAAAGGGGAGGCCTTTGCCCAGCAGTGGGACACCTCAATAGGCTAGGAAGAAAAAACCTACTTAATGAATTGTGGTTCCATTAATTGCTCACCTGCAATGGAATTATTGTCCTGTTTCCATTTTTAGAAAATGCGACTTCTGGATAATGCATGACACTTCCGTAGTCGTATGGAACACCGAAATCCGTCACTGTATCGTTATTGTATTTTGCAAAGTTATACTCCAAGCCTGCAATTCATCATTTTTGTTTAGGTTTTGGTAGCGTAAATGAGTTTCCACGTATATGTACGCTTATATGACTAAATATTTGGAAATAATGGTAATTTTTAGGGTTCCGTACTTCAAAAGGTAAAAACGGAAACTTTATAAGATCACTATTGTGAGTCTGTCTGTCAAACGTTTCAAGTTGAAATTAATATCGAATACTCAGTCAGGTCCACGGTCTCTTTCAGTAAAAAAAAATAATCAAAATTATACCTACGTCATTGCGATCAAGAGATATTACCGTAAATGTTGCAATTTTTTTGTATATTTTGCGATTTCAGACAGCAATCAAAACCTTACTTCCCGGGGTACTTCCCGTTGACCTAAAATTATGAAATTTGGCAAAAAGCAAGGCTAACAGTACTTGTACAGGAATAAATCTGAAAATTGGAAATATGTTGTTGGAGGTCTAAAAAAAAGTGTTACAAACTTATTTTTACGCTCGTCGCAGTATGAATTCTAGGGATCGAAATGCAAAGTTAAGTTTGTTTTAGAAACTAGTTGGACTTTAAGTTAGAGCTATAATGTGAGATGCCTTGCGAGTACGGAACACTCAGTGCGCGAGTTTGACTCGTACTTTGCCGGTTCTTTTTATTTATGATACGACATGGTAATAAAACTTCATAACTTTACCTTCCTTTATATTCTCCCAAACAATCTCAACATATTCGTCTCTGTCGTAAGCACTTTGCATGTGGTAGAAACCTAGGGTGTGTAACATTTCGTGGACAATTGTGCCGTGCTTGAAGCATCCTTTGGCTAAATTCAGGACTTGGCTTGCTTCTTCACTGGCGTCAGGTTTATTATAACCCACACCGGAGAAGCATCCGTTTGCTGAACCCTTAAAGATTTAACAGTAAAAAAAAATTTACGCATTATGTACATTTTTATTCAAATAGTGGTTGACGATAATTTTATAATTTTGCCTTTAAATTCGGTAAAACTAGAAGCTTTCTTGACTAAACTAGCTACTAACTTTATTTCAATTAAGTACCTATCTATCATTTTATGATCGCACAACTAATTACCTAGGTAGTTGTCATCAGTATTTTATTAATTTAATAATTGCGTAACTAGTTGTGCGATCGAATTACCTGGTTTTACCTAAAACCTAACTAATATTATACATATGAAAATGAGTTTATTTGTTTGTTTGTTACCTCTGCACGCTTTATTTACTGAACCAATCTTCCTGAAATTTAGCATACACATAGTTCGAAGTACCTACTGAGAAAGACATAGGGTACAAAGGTACCCTGCAAGGTCTGAATGAATGCATCCCGGGATGAAAGCATCCCGGAAAAAAGCACTGTTCCCATGGGAAATTCACGCGGGCGAAGCCGCGGGTAAAAACTAATATCACATAAATCAAATGTAATTAATTTTCTTATCCCAACGTCTTTGACGAACCTGAATGATAACAGCGTGTTCGTCGCCCTTTCGTTTTCTGAACGTGATACAGGAATTATTAGCTATGTCGGCCAGGCCATTCTCAATCATTTCTACTTGGTCTTCATCTGATGAAATCACAAAAAAAATGTTAATAACGGAAGAAAATTATTGTTTTGTTGTTTTTATTAGTATGTTGCGGGATATACAATGAGACACAAAGTTGGTAGATGTCTGACTTTATTTTACATTATTCTATCTTATATACTATATTCTTATCTTTTACATTTATCTAACACACTATCTACAATTAAACATTCGTGAGTTATCTTAACTACTAATCGCTCACGTTCTCTATATTGTGCGGAACTGTGGAGATGAGATACGGCACAGTACTCTCCCCTTAAAAAAAAAAAAAAAAAAATCTAACTATTAAATCTAACCGTGCGTTTACTCAATCTACCAGATCTAGTAACGTACGTGTCTTTGATGATATCCGCATTCTCGCTAGGCAAGAATGCAGGTTTGAGCCTATCTATTGATACTATAATTTCTTTATCTAATTTCTTAATTTTAAATAGTTTGTTATTCCTGTCTAAAACTGGGAAAGGACCTTCATACGGTGGTACAAGACTTTTTCGTACGGCATCTGTTCTCAAAAATACATGACTACATTTATCCAGCTCTGGATGTACAAATGTCGTGGATTTTGAACTTTTTCGTTTCCCTTTTTCCGTAATACGATTGATATTTTCTCGTAGTTGACTGACAAAATCTTCACTTGCCGTATTCCTTGTTTCTTCAAAAAATTCCCCTGGCAGTTTCAAAGTAGTTCCATATACCATTTCTGCAGCACAATGTCCGGTGTCACTTCTAGGACAACACCTTAATCCTAACATAATGGATGGCAAAATACTAGTCCAATTTTTCTCATTTTGCTTTGCCATTATAGATGCCTTTAATGTTCTGTGAAACCTTTCAACCATTCCGTTAGCCTGTGGGTGGTATGCCGTCGTTCTTATTTTTTTAATGCCTAGGTATTGAGATAAGGATTCGAACAACCTAGATTCGAACTGACGTCCTTGATCTGTTGTTATCCTCAATGGACATCCAAACCTCGTAATCCATTCATTATACACGGTTCTAGCCACCACATCTGCGGTTATATCTTCTACTGGAAAAGCTTCAGGCCAAGAAGTGCATCGGTCTATTATCGTAATCAAATACCGTTTACCTTGTGAGATAGGAAGTGGTCCAACTATATCGATATGAATATGTTCGAAACGCTGAGCTGCCTCAAATTTTCCTAGCGGTGCAATTGTATGTCGCTGCACTTTCGCTCGCTGACATGCAACGCATGACTCACACCATTCATTAATGTTTTTATTCATATCTCGCCATACATATTTTTGAGTAATCATTTTTCTTGAAGTCCGCTTGCCTGGATGACTCAAACCATGTAACCTTTCGAAAACCGTTTGACGGAAAGATTCAGGTAAATATGGTCGAGTTTTTCCTGTAGATACGTCACAATATATTGTTGTCTTTGAGTTTGGAATTTCAACTTCTTTGAATGATAACGATTTATTGTTACGTAATTGTAGTAACTCGGTATCTTGACGTTGCAATTTTGCAAGCTCTTCATAATCTATCACCGTAGGCAAATATATTTCCTCGACGGAACGTGATAATGCGTCTGCTACTATATTATCTTGTCCGCTTATGTGACGTATATCCGTGCTGTATTGTGATATGTGGTCCAGCTGACGAACTCTTCTTGGTGTATCGTTTAATGATGGTTTCTTCGTAAAAGCAAATGTAAGAGGTTTGTGATCGGTGTATATAGTAAACTGTCTTCCTTCGATTAATCGCTTAAAATGTTGTACTGCCATATACACTCCAAGTAGCTCCCTGTCAAAAGTTGAATATTTCTGTTGCGTCTCTGTTAATCCTTTGGAATAAAAACCGAGCGGTTGCCATTTTCCTCTGACCTTTTGTTGTAAAACGGCACCGACACAGTTTGAGCTCGCGTCAGTCATTAGAGCCAAAGGTGCGCACCGTACAGGATGAGCGCATATTGCTGCATTAGCGACATTCTTCTTACATTCTTCAAAAGCTTTTTCTGCTTGATGAGTCCATGCAATCGTAGAAGTGTCGTTCTTTTTAGTATTATGTAAATAGGCATTTAACGGGCGTTGTAACGCGGCTGAGCCTGGTAAATTATTGCGATAAAAATTAACGATCCCCAGGAATCTTCTTAAATCTTTGACAGTTTTTGGCTTCGGATAGTCTAGTACAGCTTGATATTTCTCTGCAGTAGGACTAACTCCCTGGCTCGTAATATGATAACCTAGGAAGTCTAGCTCTTCTTTCAGGAATTCACATTTACTCGTGTTGATCGTGATACCATTTTTATGCAGTCTCGATAATACGATGTCTGACTCCAGATCAGAAGGTTGCGTGTTCATATCACGTCGGGGTCACCACTGTTGCGGGATATACAATGAGACACAAAGTTGGTAGATGTCTGACTTTATTTTACATTATTCTATCTTATATATTATATTCTTATCTTTTACATTTATCTAGCACACTATCTACAATTAAACATTCGTGAGTTATCTTAACTACTAATCGCTCACGTTCTCGATATTGTGCGGAACTGTGGAGATGAGATACGGCACAAGTATTTCATTTTAACTTTACAGTAAAAGCTCGAAAATATAAGAAAGCTATTTGCCCAGACTGAGAATTACCTTAAAAATGTTACACTACATTCAACAGGATTATCCCAACTGCAACAAGCAATCACAGCCATAATGAGGTGTACGTTTAGGACAGTAATAGATATTACCACATTTTTAAAATACAAACCAAAATCAACATCTTCTATGTGGTACACCACAATCCGTTCCGGCCATCTTTTGGTGACATCGCGCAGGCCATTTCGACCTCCTTGAGCGTCGGCTATTGCCCCGTATTGGACTGGCGTTAAAATCATATCGCCCTCAAAATAATTCCCAAATTCACCTACACACGAAAATATAAAACTATATATCTTCTTTTTTTATTTAAATAAAATTTTATGGCAAAATGTGTTGCTAAGAAATTCGAGAATGGCTAGACAAATTCGGTAGGTACCTAAGTACTGTTTTTTTTTCAGTTAAAGTTCAGAGTCGGAAGAAAAAAAAAGATGAAAAAAATAGAAATTTGTCAAAATATTATGAGTATATTGGAAAATTACTCACCGTCAGTGTAATCCTTTTCTGAAAAATCATAATCCACCTCGAATGGCGCCGCATTTATTAAAATGGCAAATAGAGAAGCAAAATATAAAGTGACGAAAAACATTTTTAAATGAACGTTAAAATAAACCACCAGCGCTTAGCTTTTATGTTCAAATGCCTGCGCGCATTTTTCCCGATTGTCTTTTAAATAAGCGTCTCTGTAGTTTTAACAAAGGAATAGGCAATCGATCACCTAATTAAATATAGATAAGCAATCGAAGACATAAATACTTTCGAAATAAAGTGGTTTCAATTTCGCAACACAAGTTATCTTTGAAGGACCACGCTGAGATCCCATCAGGACACTTGCGCACCAACTGTGATAATAGCTTTTGCGAAATAACGTCGCCTAGTTACATATGCCCTCAGCCTCGATATTCGCCTTGACTGACATTCTTTAGAGTAGAATGCATTAGACATTTGCTTGTTGATGCACCTACACGTGCCTTTTAGCATGAATGAATACCCACTGCAAGTACTATCAGTATGTTGCTATGGTGCGGGTCGCATACCAAAACCCACTTTGTAAAACGAAACAAGGCTCCTTCCCAAGCACAACTTCCTGTTTAGACAACTTTAACTAAATGCCTACAAATCGCATGTCATTGTAAATAAAATAACTTTATATTGTAAATAACGTGCCATATTTATTTTACAAAATAATTACAAAAAAAACTTGACACACACAATAAGACTGTACATGCATGCAATTCAGATTACCGTGTGTAAATTTAGATATAATAACTCAGTAAAAGTAATTTACATTCACGTATAATTAATATAATATATAAAAAAAACTTTACTTAAAGTAAGATTTAACATTACAATATAAAATGTAAACAATAGATCCCAAAATAACCAAATAATATAATTCATTTTATAGTCATTATGGCAACCCATTCTATAACATAATACTGAACTTGCTAATACAACACAAAAATATGTACGCTGTTCACTAATGTGAATAGTTTTCTAAAAATGCGAAAAGAATATCCTTATCAGGAAAACCCATGGATTTTGTAGAATAGAGATTTTCAAATGTAGATATAAACTTATACTGTGACTTAAACGGGATATTAAACAATTAATTCACTAATTTACACATCAATTATACTGAATAATTAATTAATTTAGGCAGTCTTTAAATACATTTCAATCAATTAATTATATCAAACCATTACGTAAGTTTATAAATGTACGCTAAATAAATAATATTTTAATACCTGACAACAAAATGGTAACCCTACCAACTTAACTAACAATCGAATTGATTTATAGATACAAATATCAGCACACAAATTCAGTAAAGCACTGTAATGTAAAACATTCTAAATATTGGTCTAGTTATTTATTGCATGGAACTTTTGTCCCTTTAACGACACACGAACTACCAGATCGATGCAGAATACATTATTATACTCTCCAAGCCTGTGTTGTATTCCAGCATTATTTGGGCGTTCATCTGTTCGCGACGCTGTTCTTGTTTTAATATAATGTACTTGTTGGTAATAATGCCGATATGCAACACAGAACTCAGTAGTTAATATTAATGGGGTTTAATTTACGCTTAACGCTAACATTCGCCTAGTATAATTGCCTACGCGTACGCATAGAGGACGTCAAAAGACTGAGTAAAAGTCCTGACCACAAGGAAATATGTTTTATCAAAATTTCGACGGGGTGTTGTTTTCGTTGCAGTCGTTTAAATCAGGACGAACGACAGTTGGACCGTGTGGTCAGGACTAAGCGGCACGCTACATGAACATTATCACAATTTGTGCAGCGACTCTACCAACAATTAAAAATTTATTGCTATTTCATTAAAGACTCAATCGTCATAAGGCAAATTAAATGCTGACTACACTAGACAACACTAAAAATACTTACACATAGAGATTTCGATAGGCAATTTAGGATTTTACTATATACTTTATTGTTTAAATCCAGAATTTAGTTAAATTAAAGATAAGCTAATCTAAATTAAGGTAAGATACGTATTTATGATGTTGCCTAGTGTTACATTTGTAAAACTCGCACTATACTCAATTATTATATTACTCGTAATTATATGAGTTTGTTACAATCAAATTAAGTGAAGTGGCTTTAAAGCCATTACTGATTATATAGCCTATAGAGTAAAATGACACAAACCGTGACGATAAATGTTACATAAACTAGTATAGATCTCAAAATTATGTTGACCATAAATCATTTGCCTCCTTGTAGGTAGCAATTTATAGGAGAAATATAACTTCTGAATATCAAAAATAATAATATGATTTCAAATTCTCATATTTTAAGAGCATACACAAAAATATTGCATTAATACCTCAACGTGAATGAAACGGCTTTGACTTATGTTCACAAACGCCAATTAAATCACGCACTTTTTTATCAATTTTAAATAATTTATGAAAATAGTTAAGAAACAGATAATGCTCTTTTAGTTCTCAGACAAGATTGACACTACTATATGTTGCGTCACAAATTTACTTAGAACTTCGTAACATTATCGGCATTATAGAATCACGTACTTGTACAGTACCCCGCTCTTACATTTATAGTAATTATACCATAAAACCGCAATAAGCATAATCGAACCACATTGACTTGACTAGTTATATAGAAATGGGACTTCTTGTATGTTGTTTTGGCACATACTTTTAATGATATGTATGGTTTGTTTTGTACGCATATACGCAAGTAGTGCGATGTATAAAAATACTTCTATTGATTTCATTTTATCATGTAGGATTTCGGGGTCAAGAATATTTATTTATTTTATTAAAAACTATGGAAGCCCCGTTCAATGAAAAAGCATTATATTATTTTATTGGAAACCGACCTTTGGTATTGATAACAGACATCGTCCCATTTCATATACACTCGAACGCATTCAAGCTGCAATATCCATACACAAAACTTGTCAAAGTGAAAATATTTAACAGACATCAAAATGAGAACATTAAAAATGTCTACCGACAGACTAAGTTACTATAATCGAACAGTAGTATGACTACCATAACTACTATCAAGTTTCTCTAATTCGATGTAATGAAGTGTCACTTTCGAAGCTGGCAAATGGTATAATAAGAATTTCATCAAGGACGTTACCTAACACCAAGCGTCACTCGTCACTAGTTCGCTATGCAAGTCACATACTGATATGTAAAGACGACAGTAACTCGATTCAAATACTGATAAGAGATAGTTGACTTTCATAACTCTATATTCTGAAATATGATTACATGAAAAGCGTTAAAACCGTAAGCGGAATACGCGTACCTATCTCACCTTTGCCGATCTGTCCACGCATATCACATTCGCTCCCGGACCGATCACAGATGAAATCGCACAATTTATGAATAAATACACTAAATTTAATTAGGCCTTTTTAGGACAGATAATCACATTTTTTCTAACTTACAATTCCTCGGTGTCTCTCCTGTCTGCATATCCACGCGTCCATTTTTATTCTTTGGATTAAATTATACCTAGAAAGATAAAAGAATTATCAGAAAGTATAATTTTGTCAGCCAAGTCAGTCCATGCCTTTTTATAAAGTAATATTTGCCTATTTATTTCACGGTTGGTCTATGATAAGTTACAAATTTTCTAAACCAAAATCACAATTTGTTTTTACAAGAATTATAATTTTGCAGCTGAAATAGACCATGGATCCGAGTATTTGATATGAATTTCAACTTGATAACTTGAACAGACGGACAACAAAGTGATCTTATAAAGGTTCCTTTTCCTTTGTTACGAAACCCTAAAAATATGCGTGAATTTTTTAAATAAAAGTCAAGCTTTTATTTTTAACTAAATTATAAAGTGGAAGTGTTTGTAAGTTTATTTGTATATAGGTTTGTAGGGGGTAATCCTCGGAAATAATAAATCCGATTTCAAAAATTTTTTCACCAATAGAAAACTACATTATACCAGAATTACCATAGGCTACAATTTATGTATGTACCTCCCGAGCGAAGCCGGGTTGGAAAATGTCGAAATACACTACGCCACAAGTGTGACGAACATAATGTACTAGAGATATGCTGAAAATTAAAGCCTAGGACTGGTGTACATTTATCATTTAATATACCGCTAAACATCTATTAAACAAAACAAAAGATAATCTATTAAAAAGAACGTGTCTCATCATGATGCCCGGCGGCTGTCATCGCACGCTGCCGGTCGTCCAATAGGGTATTACACCATTTTTTAAAAACTGTTTTAAATTAATCCTGAGATCGTAATGAACTAGTAGAAATTTTGTTAATTTTTTTTAAAACCGAAAATCGCCTTAAAATCTGTTTTTTATTTATGATTTTGAATTTTCGCGCGGAAACGCTAGCCGCCATGGTTTTTCATCTCGTGATGTCACTCGGTTAGTAAACAATACGACTGCGAAAGACCAAGTAATAAGATTCGTGAAAATAATGAGTTATCATTGGTGTCTTGTGCCTGAATGCAAAAATACAAGTGTAAAAACGCCACAAAAATTATGGATTCAAGTGCCAAGTGATGTAAAAATGAGAAATACCTAAAGTATTAACCATTGGCAGATTTGTACTTTCTGCTTTCACAAAACCGTCTTCCATAGTGAAATAAAGGCTAGAAGTCTACAAACGTGTTAATAACTCGTAAATTTATCAAAATAACAGCGCACAACTTATTTTCAGTAGATTGTTTATTATCGGAATGACGTCACGGCGGGATCCAACATGGCGAATGGTGTTTTAGACATTTGAAAAACAGATTAGAAAAGACGATTTTTAAAATGGAATTATAAAATTAAAATTGCAATTTTATGAATAAATATCGACGTTTCTTGTTTACTTTTTTCGAAATCTATTATGAACAAACATTTTTATATTTTTTCTTACATAGTGTAAAATACCCTATTGCAGCACACCGCTAGTGACGTGCCGTGGTAATAGGGTTGGACTTGGGTTGGACAACCTTCCATTTTCCCATCTAACAGTACTATGCGATTTAAATGCTATCGGGTTTTATAATTTGTCTGTGTTTATAAGTTGTCAGCTTGTCATTCAAAACCATATCAAACTATTCGAAACTAACTTCACTACATATACACTACACTACTGGAAGAAATTTCTATAAAAATAAGTAGTACCTTTGTACTTAGTTTTACTATGTTTTATGTTTCCTATCTATGTATTTGTTGTGTATAAAAAAAAAATACATATACATTTGTCAGAGACCGGAGTGAAGTTGCTGAAGCCCGACCCAAGTTTCGATTCTAATCGGACTGAACAGTCCGACACCGACAAGAATCATTTGGCTCGTGGCCAAACTTGGTACTAATGTTGCCATCTCGCTCTCTCCCATTTAAATAATTATACTCTTCTTTTTCTTTTATTGACCGCCAACGCCCCCCGTCTTTGTCATCCAGAGGCCAAAAGATCCTTGTCAGACTGTAAGTTGCCGTCACGTAAAAAGGTCGCTGGCGGTTAAGCTGCGCAGTAGGCGATATATCGGTCTATGCGATGAGCGGGGATCGGGCGGGTCTCGTCCGGCGCGCGCGATTGGTTCGTCAGTCGTACCCATGCGCAAGGTTCACCTCCTCACCTACCATCGGCTTTTTTACGTGATGAGAAGTTACCTATGTGATCACCTGTGAGTATAGTAGCGGTTCAGGCGGCGGTCTGCGCGGGCGGGGCGGGGGCGGTGGCGGGGGCGGCGCGGGCGCGGCCGGCGCGAGGCTTGAGGATCTCCGAGATCTGCCACATGGCCTCCTCGCTCAGAACGTCGTCGAACTCGTTGAACATCGCCTGGATGCGCTCGTTCCGCTTGAACTTGTATTGCCTGCTGGAGATCAACACTTTTAAAATTCTTTTATTTCTATTTTATTATTTTTTCTACACAAATACATGAGAGGAAACATAATATAGTAAAATGTACAAAGGTACTACTTATCTATCTTAGGTTATCTTATCTTTATTTCTTTAACCTAACTCGTCCCACAGCTGGGCAAAGGTCTTCCCCATTGCCCTAGCTATCGCCCCAAAATTTTAAGATAAAAATATCCTAATTTTAGGCTCGTCTTACTTTCAAATTACCGCTAAATTGTTGTGCGAGAGTAGGCATACCCACATGTTCTAATCATCATCAATATCTCTTATGATGAAGGAACCAGTACTAAGTTGATTGTCAAAGAAGGAAATGAAATACTTTAGATACGCACTCTTTGTGGAACCTCTTCATGTTCTCCATGATGTGATATTGTTGCCACCTCTTGGTGAAGTTGATGCTGCCGTCTGGTAAAAGATCTTGGTTGCCGATGTGGACGAAGGTTAGATCTTGGAGGACTAGACCACTGCAAATAAATATTTTATCACATTAATTAAGAAAGCAAAGATAAATTATTTATATATCGTAGGGATCTAAGCTTATTGTATTATTTATAATCCGTTTTAGTTTGGCCAAAAATGCTTTGGTATGTCTGTATTCTCTAGAAGTCGCATTTCTCAACAGATTCCCGTGAAATTTTGGGGAGTAGGTTTAATGAACATATGAAAATCGATAGTCTAGCCATATTCTGGAAAATTTTGTAAATGGCGGAGTTGGCACAAGGGGCCTAAGTGCCTTGGGTTTTATGGCTCTTACAACCATTTTGGGTTTATCTCCAAGCTCGGAAGGTCTAAAGCTCACACTAGTTAATATGTATTTATTTGTTGTGTGGTCGTGCAGCGCGTCCACGATGGCGCGCGGCCAGCCCAGCGCCGACACCAGGCCAGGTACGAGCTGCAGCTGTAGATACTGACATGTAGGGTATGCAGGGCGGCATGGTGTCGGCGAGCGCCTGGCGGTAGGCGCGGAAGGAGGAGGACGAGTCGATGATGGCGCAGTGGTCGTGCAGCGCGTCCACGATAGCGCGCGGCCAGCCCAGCCGCCGCACCGGCGGCGAGTCCAGCGCCGACACCAGCGCCAGGTACGAGTTGAAGTTGTTCATCTTGCGCAGCGCCTTCATCACCTTCAGGAACTTGCTCGCGTACTTCTCGCGCTCGCGGGCCTCGTCCTGTAAATAAGGTTATTTTAAAGCGGAGTTCTAACTCTATAAGCAGTTAATATCTCTCTTTAGTCGTATTCCTCATGACTGGGGTCGTGGTCATCTTATGGAATGAAATACATACAATGACTATCTTGGCAATTTTAATGGAGTGGTTTGCAGTTGCCTTCTCCATTTCACACACTAGCTGATAATTATCAACCCCAGAATGTAGGTATCCTCACGATGTTTTCCTTTACCGGAAGCAAGTGGTGGTCGAACATACGTACATGAGTCAGAGTGGTATACAAACTCATGTAGCGCGAGCAAGATTCAAACCTGGGACCTTTGCAGCCACAGGCGGGCCACCACCACTCAGCCACCACCGAAGTTAATACATGTATGCAACAACACTAACTTGCTCCAGTATCCGGGAGCGCGCCCAGTAGCTCATCTTGTTGAAGTGCTCGGTGAAGCGCGTGAGGTTGGGCGAGCTCTCCTCGGACTGGTCGCGCGGCCACGACAGCACCTCGGCCGTGGAGATGCGCGCGAACAAGGCCGCGTCTAACAACGTCATCTGCTCCGCCAGCTCCGTCGCTTTGAAGTCCAGCAGTGTGTCCCGCCGCAGCGACACGCTGCCGTAGCATGGCGTGTCTTCGTAGCGGTTGTTTGTCTTCAATTTGATAAAAAAAATATTGTATCGTCTACTCTCATATTAAAAACTGGCAAGTACAGTGTGACATAAAAGAGTAGTAAAAAATTTAGGACGAACTAAATTTTTCTATCATTGCAATACCAGATCGAATGGTCGTCGTTGGTTAGAAATCTATGCACGATCTATGTGATTGGTTGATTAACACACAGCGTTGCTAGCTAAGTGAAAACAGCGCCACCATTAATTTTCTACTCTTTTATGTCACACTGTTACATATTTTATGGCAGTACTTCTAATACGTAAACAGCCAACAGAACTGGCTGATATGATATGCATTTTGCAGGATATTGACCATATTATTACATCACTTACTTGTTGATATCGTAACTGTTTCTGTTTGTCGACTAGTATTTGCCTCAATGCCTTCGCAATGGGAAGCTCTTCTACTTCCACCAACCAATAAATGAACTCCATAATTTCTTGCATCAGCGGTCGGTCTAAGTCAGCCATTCTGTAAATAAATAAATTCATTCAAATCCTACTCATAGCTCGTGAGTTTGATATCTAGACTGACTCGTATACGGTAGTACCACAATCTACAAAATAAAAGTTACTTTCGTTATAAGCATCCCCGGAAATCCCGAAAACAATACCCATACTGCGGAATAAAAATGTCGGCCATATTGGATTCAAAAATAAATGTAATTTTTCGTAATCAACATGCCGGAAACCCCAAAAACGATACTCATATTGCTGCAAAAAATGTCAGCCATCTACGATCCAAAAATTAATGTAATTTGAATTTCGGTATTTGAAATGAGTGCGGAGCGATGAGTGGCCGTTCTGTACGTTAGTACTATTATTTATTCGTGCTGAGGCAGTACTCAGTACTCACGTGAGGTCGGCGACGACCCTGGTGAGCAGACTGAGCGCCCCGCGCAGCTCGTGCGTGCGCGCGCGGTAGTGCTGCGCGCGCCGCACCAGCCGCGCCACCAGCCCGCTCGGCGATACCCACGTGCGGTACGTCGCCAGGAACGTTACGTCAGTACTCAGTACTCACGTGAGGTCGGCGACGACCCTGGTGAGCAGACTGAGCGCCCCGCGCAGCTCGTGCGTGCGCGCGCGGTAGTGCTGCGCGCGCCGCACCAGCCGCGCCACCAGCCCGCTCGGCGATACCCACGTGCGGTACGTCGCCAGGAACGTTACGTCAGTACTCAGTACTCACGTGAGGTCGGCGACGACCCTGGTGAGCAGACTGAGCGCCCCGCGCAGCTCGTGCGTGCGCGCGCGGTAGTGCTGCGCGCGCCGCACCAGCCGCGCCACCAGCCCGCTCGGCGACACCCACGTGCGGTACGTCGCCAGGAACGTTACGTCAGTACTCAGTACTCACGTGAGGTCGGCGACGACCCTGGTGAGCAGACTGAGCGCCCCGCGCAGCTCGTGCGTGCGCGCGCGGTAGTGCTGCGCGCGCCGCACCAGCCGCGCCACCAGCCCGCTCGGCGATACCCACGTGCGGTACGTCGCCAGGAACGTTACGTCAGTACTCAGTACTCACGTGAGGTCGGCGACCACCCTGGTGAGCAGACTGAGCGCCCCGCGCAGCTCGTGCGTGCGCGCGCGGTAGTGCTGCGCGCGCCGCACCAGCCGCGCCACCAGCCCGCTCGGCGATACCCACGTGCGGTACGTCGCCAGGAACGTTACGTCAGTACTCAGTACTCACGTGAGGTCGGCGACCACCCTGGTGAGCAGACTGAGCGCCCCGCGCAGCTCGTGCGTGCGCGCGCGGTAGTGCTGCGCGCGCCGCACCAGCCGCGCCACCAGCCCGCTCGGCGATACCCACGTGCGGTACGTCGCCAGGAACGTTACGTCAGTACTCAGTACTCACGTGAGGTCGGCGACGACCCTGGTGAGCAGACTGAGCGCCCCGCGCAGCTCGTGCGTGCGCGCGCGGTAGTGCTGCGCGCGCCGCACCAGCCGCGCCACCAGCCCGCTCGGCGATACCCACGTGCGGTACGTCGCCAGGAACGTTACGTCAGTACTCAGTACTCACGTGAGGTCGGCGACGACCCTGGTGAGCAGACTGAGCGCCCCGCGCAGCTCGTGCGTGCGCGCGCGGTAGTGCTGCGCGCGCCGCACCAGCCGCGCCACCAGCCCGCTCGGCGATACCCACGTGCGGTACGTCGCCAGGAACGTTACGTCAGTACTCAGTACTCACGTGAGGTCGGCGACGACCCTGGTGAGCAGACTGAGCGCCCCGCGCAGCTCGTGCGTGCGCGCGCGGTAGTGCTGCGCGCGCCGCACCAGCCGCGCCACCAGCCCGCTCGGCGATACCCACGTGCGGTACGTCGCCAGGAACGTTACGTCAGTACTCAGTACTCACGTGAGGTCGGCGACGACCCTGGTGAGCAGACTGAGCGCCCCGCGCAGCTCGTGCGTGCGCGCGCGGTAGTGCTGCGCGCGCCGCACCAGCCGCGCCACCAGCCCGCTCGGCGATACCCACGTGCGGTACGTCGCCAGGAACGCTACGTCAGTACTCAGTACTCACGTGAGGTCGGCGACGACCCTGGTGAGCAGACTGAGCGCCCCGCGCAGCTCGTGCGTGCGCGCGCGGTAGTGCTGCGCGCGCCGCACCAGCCGCGCCACCAGCCCGCTCGGCGATACCCACGTGCGGTACGTCGCCAGGAACGTTACGTCAGTACTCAGTACTCACGTGAGGTCGGCGACGACCCTGGTGAGCAGACTGAGCGCCCCGCGCAGCTCGTGCGTGCGCGCGCGGTAGTGCTGCGCGCGCCGCACCAGCCGCGCCACCAGCCCGCTCGGCGATACCCACGTGCGGTACGTCGCCAGGAACGTTACGTCAGTACTCAGTACTCACGTGAGGTCGGCGACGACCCTGGTGAGCAGACTGAGCGCCCCGCGCAGCTCGTGCGTGCGCGCGCGGTAGTGCTGCGCGCGCCGCACCAGCCGCGCCACCAGCCCGCTCGGCGATACCCACGTGCGGTACGTCGCCAGGAACGTTACGTCAGTACTCAGTACTCACGTGAGGTCGGCGACGACCCTGGTGAGCAGACTGAGCGCCCCGCGCAGCTCGTGCGTGCGCGCGCGGTAGTGCTGCGCGCGCCGCACCAGCCGCGCCACCAGCCCGCTCGGCGATACCCACGTGCGGTACGTCGCCAGGAACGCTTCCTGGTAAGCAAAATCTGCAAACCCACGGTACTCTAGTTATTCATCTATGTATCAGAGCAGAATGTTCATATGAAGTGATTGTACTCAATGCTACTAGATGGCGCTAGTCGTAAAAGTCATGTCAGATGCCTTCAGGCGACTTGAATAAAAACTGACACCAGTGCTAGTAGTAACACACTCGATAAGAAAGAAATAATTGTACTCAATCAAAATACATGCCCACAGGTCTGACATAACCCGAATGGTTTAACGCCAAATGTTTATGATCAGAAATGAGATTGACCACACCATATGAACACTCTGCTTAGTATTATTTGCCCCACATGCATCGACAAATTGCGGCAAGTATAATTCTGAGATCTGCTGCGATGTAATCGGTTGTTTGGTGTTTTCAAAAGTTGAAAAGTAAATTGCTCTACGAAAAATATATCAATTATTAGGTATAAATATAAATATTCTGATACGCCGCAGTGGGCAGCGTTAAATCAAATTACATCGACGAAGTTCTCACATATGTTGAAAGCACGTAACACACTTTTGAAGATTGACAAATCAAATTGTGAACAACAAGAAAAAACATTGTGAATTTGAAAATACCCTTCAAATAACTGTGTTACAATAAATTCCAAGCTCAAGAAGCTATAGAGTGCTCCAATGCAAAATGATTTTTATCTGTCATTCCAATGCTAATGTATCCTTCAAACCAGTAAAAAACCTTAAATTGTGAAGAGAAGAAAGCATATTTCTTGGATTATATATTATATAGGCATATCAAAGCTTTACTCCAAAGAAGAGTCAGTATAAATACGTGTCTGTACATTCCGTAGACCAAAATAGCAACATTTCATAAGCTAAAATGATTAGTAAACAAAACCAGCGAGTCTGTCTCAGCCCCAAGTCATACAATGATTGAACCACTTACACTCGTCCGTTTCTGTAAAGTGAAAGCATGAAAGTTTGAAGGTTAGAAGCAATGGAACGAGTCATACTAACATCTACGAACAATTGACTGTTCTATTATTTTTTTTTACAGAACCTACATTCATGACATTTCTTGTTCATGCCTTATATTCATATTACCATGGTCCGAAAAATACAAAAAATCCGCTCTGAAAATATTTTTGCAACAAAAAAGATCTTCTTGAATGTCTTACTACCAATTTTTTTTTAACCTAGCTTCCTTATCATATAAAGACTTTTTTTTTTTAACCTGCAAAATATTTCTCCGTAAGTCTAGATCCCATGCCATTACATCCTGATAATTCAATTATAATGCGGGGATGATTAGATTAGATATCATAACACCAAGTCGAAAAAGACAGTAACAAATGTTTCCATGCAGACGATTAACCTTACATATCCCTCGACAATAACAATAGTAATATATTGGACTAATTACCTTTGGTAGCCTTAGTGGCGAGTACTATGAGAGCATCGGGGTGTCCGCCCCGTACTTCGGGCCCGTCTTTGCTGGGCGCCTTCAAGAGAAGCCAGGAGCTAATATCAGTCTGTAGGATGATGTCATCTGAGTCTGCGGGCGCGGGAGAACTGTTGTTTTCGCTCGTCGGAGCCGGCGGCTCTATACTGCTTTCACTTCGCTGGTAAGGAAATTAAAAACATTGTGTAGAATCGTCGACCACGTATAGATGCCACGCTCTATACCATGTAAAACCTACCCCTAACTAGAAGCAACAAGAAATTATTTAGGGAAGAAAAACAAAGAGAAAGCTACTACCTTCATTTGCTATTAGTACGTGTAGTGAGTGATATATCAAAAAGCCAACTACTGGGTTATATTATAGGATGCTGAGCAGGCTTCTCCAAGTTCAGCAAGTGACGGTGGCACAAGTTCAGCAGTAAATATTTTATTAGTGATAATAAATAGAAATAATCACCTGTGATGGCACGGGAGAGGGCGCCGGCGGCTGTATGATGATCTCAGGTTCATCTTCTAACGGGAACTTACCCGGCGTTGAACAACTCACCAACGATTCATCACAATTCTGCAATCAATCATAAAAGTATTGTCAAGTATGTGGAAAATTTATGTGGATAATTGGAGAAAATCACTAGAAAAAGTAAATAATAATACTGGGTCTCTAATGATTCTCATAAAAATATTTGTAATAATATAGTTCGAAATAATATCACTAGTTTACACAATTTGTGTACCCTCAAAGCTACTAGGTTTTTTTGATAGATCTATATATGTGGAATATAGGTTCCATAATGAACTTTCCTCCTATCACGTAAGATTTTAGAGAAAAATTGTGTCAAAAATTCAAAACTATTATTTTCGCTAATATTTTGAGACATCATTAAAATTAGTAGTTCTATAATTTTTAACATGCTTTATAGCTGTAAATATTATAACTCTTCAATAATATAAAGCAATTCAATTTTAAATTTTACAATTTTTGTTTCCTGCAAAAACATTTTTTGAAAGTTGTGTTATTTTCTCCATACAAGGACTATAACCATAAAAAGTATGGAGAAATTAACACAACTTTCAAAAAAAGTTTTTCCAGGAAATAAAAATTGTAAAATTTAAAATTGAATTGCTTTATATTAATGAAGAGTGTTATAATAATTACAGCTATAAAACATGTAAATTTTTTTAGAATTACTTATTTTAATACTGTCGCAAAATATTAGCGAAAAATAAAATTTCGAATTTTTGACACATTTTATTTCAAAAATCTTACGTGATGGAGGAAATTTATAATTAGACCTATATTCCACACATACAGATCTATCAAAAAAACCTAGTAGCTTTGAGGGTATAAAAAAAAATAAAAAAATTGTAAACTAGTGTATTTTTTCACATAATCATAATTAATATAAATTAAAATTAAATTTTTTTTTTTTTAAATAATTATTTTAACATATTTTTTTTGTAATAAATACAAATTGTCATAAACATAAATAATCATAATATTTTTAATCATAATACTAATAATGTACAGAGAAAAGAGAACTCATAATATACGGATGAACTCAGAGAAAATGTAAGATTTGTTAAGCTTTCGTTTTTTTGTTGTTTATGTTCGCGGCTTAGGGGTGGCCCAAGGGCCACCCCTAAGCCTCAACTTAATGTGAAATAAGTATAATCAGATATCAAATTTTACATAATGTCTTCAAATGTCATCAACAAAATAAAAGATGAACAAAAAATAAACTATGTTTATGACCATAACAATTATGACAAATCCATTATGATAAACCATTTTATTAAAAAAATCTGTATGACAATCTATGATTATGACTACACAAATATTATTACAATAAATATTATTTGAATAAAATATTATGATAAAAAAATTATGAGAAAGGTTTTATGACAAACAATATTATGATTATTAACCATATGAGAAATGAAAGGATCCCAATAATACTAAATCTGGCACGCATTTTCATATTCCGAGATTAGGTTGCGAATCTAAAAACTGTAACTATTATATGAAGTTCTTACCAAATTGTTTAAAATGGATTCGTCTGTGGAACTATTATGTGAAGAATGTGAAGAAGGCCGCGGTGACGGTGGAGGCAGAAGTTCGTTACTAGAGTTTATTAGAACCTAAAAAAAACATTGCATGTTTTATTATTTAAAATACGTCTGAATGAAATATTGAGTACCTGGTCGTATGAATGTTGATACCTGTTTATTTTTGTTGACTTTTGGCGGAAGTGCAGGTGGCTCTACAAGAGGTAGTGAACACGCCAGCATACTTTCATCAGAGCCGCTGAAATGAAAATATGAATTATTAGTGGAAAAAAATCTTCTGTTTTTGAACGCATACATTATCTTACATGAGGAAGGCTATTGGCTATCCAGAATCGCGAAATTCCCACGGGAACAAAGCCTCGTGGCACAATAAGTAACTTGATAAAGATATAATTAATCACATACCTTAGTGGCGGTGCGCCAAAATGTTGCACTGTGAATGACTGCGCAATAGAACGCTGAACGTGTCTTTGCATGCTCACTGCGCTAGCGCCCGTATGTTGCCCACTATTGTAAAAAAATAAAAGTCAAATCAATGACAATTCCAATGAGATGTATTTTGGTGAACACTTATGTTTGCTTCTTAATATAGTAGGTAGTTAAAAAATAATTATGGAAACGAAAACGCGTGTTCGCGGTACAATCCTGTTAGGCATATTGAATTTACGATGTTCATCGTAAATAGCAAGGTCAATTGTTAATGCATATTTTAATTAGACTTGAATTTAAAATTATAATTGCTTCGCAAATAAGAGAACAAGTTTTAACTTTGGTTAATTAGTGTAAATGTATTTGATTTAATTCTTCGTCTGATATTTATCAGTTGTGTATGTGTTTGTTTTTACACCTGATAAACACACAGACAAGGAAAAAACTGCATTAAACAGAACTATCACTGCTATTGTTAAGTTCAGTAAAGATGGTATTACCATCCCAAGAAGATATTTAATATTTTTTTCTATGTTGTATCTTGCGATCAGCCTGTCTGGCTATGAGCAGA
Source organism: Ephestia elutella (assembly GCA_018467065.1). Taxonomy (NCBI): domain Eukaryota; kingdom Metazoa; phylum Arthropoda; class Insecta; order Lepidoptera; family Pyralidae; genus Ephestia; species Ephestia elutella. The sequence goes on from CM031578.1 coordinate 14,089,639, forward strand.
TGTGTGATTGCGAGAGCGTGTAAGTTGTTCCCCAGTAGAAACAACTTTTATTTCTATAGTTGGAGCTCAATCCAAGCTCCTTAGTTCTATACGGTCAAGACATTTAATTCAGTAGGACATTGCTATTGTTAAGATCATTAAAGTAAATCTTACCATCCCAAGTTGTATGTGTGAATGGAATGGCGGAACAAATCCGGCGGCGCCGCGGCGCTGTTCGGCGGGTGGCTGCAGTTCCCAAACATCTCCATGTACGCCATTACTACGCACATACAAAATAACCCGTTATTGCCGATACACCTTTACAATTCCACAACAAAACCACATTTAAACCAAATTTATCAACAACCTTTTAATTTGAATGTGGTTTTTCAGAGGAACGTACAACAACCGTTCAGTTAGTCCATAAGATGTACACAGTGTAAGGCCTTTGCGTAAATGTGCCTTCAAAATACCAATTAACATGGAGTGTGAGCACAATGATTGTAATGAAGCGCTAAACATTCATCTGCGGGTGATAATTAGATACAAAATTAAATTCCGTTGTTGTTAACTGAAACGTGTACTGAGCGGCTTTAGCCAATTTACAAAACAATGCATTCGATAAGCAAACTGATTATGTCATAGTAAGTAATCTTGCTATGATCAAACTAATTTTCGACTGCAGAATATAACTTCTAATAACGATTGCTAAAAAAACTACAATTAAAATGGATCAATGTTAGCTGGTCTTGTGTGAGAATATAAACAGGAATGTTGGAAGCAAACAGCGGCAATGTAACAAAATGGCATCTCTTCATTTCACGTACGCACGAATTGCACTCGCCATCTGTTACTCTTCTCATTTATAACAAGCCTCAAAAATTCAAATATTAAGCATTGCTAAATCTAATCCCAAAACTGAGGATCTAAATGTCAGTGCACAGAAGCGTATTTACTAAGCGTCGAATGAATCTCCAATAGTCAGTTCATGGAGTGGATCCGAGGACCGACATGGGCAGTTCCTGGTTGAATGTGCCTATTGTCTATGCACTATAGCGCTTCATGCATCCACTCACCGCTGTATGCGACGCTTTGGAACACTGCCGCGCCGCACCGGCACAACAGATAAATAAACATGCCGTTAAATATTTATAACCCCACATTATTGTGCTTCATTCAACCTAAACAACCCTCACCCAACAACCATCAACGATCACGCAATAAGCACCGAACACAAATATTTCTGAATGTACGCTAGATACATGAATAAAATCAGTATTTATTGCGTTTTGATTGACTTATTTTTACATATATTTTATTATTTTGACATCATTCACATACAGTGCATAATATATAGAAATGGTGCAACAGTCAATACATAATTGTAGAAATGAATCATTTCTCTCCCTCCCTCCAAGTACATTACACAATACGGCATGGATCCATACGATTATGTAGCTTACATACGGTCGCAGTAGACATTTATTCTGCTTTCTTATTATTCACAAAGAATATAGACGAAGTCACAATATTCTTCCCTTATCAACCATCATCCAATTCAATGCATTTATGCACATGGTGCACAACAGCAAATTTTTTATAATAATAGATATCTATTTCTATTACATCTTTAAACATCGCAAATGTACAACGCCACAAGAATTTATGTATTAATAAACCCTCGTATTGTTTTCTTTGAAATGTATAGCAAAATAAAACCCGGGATACTGACTGTGTTTCTTTTTGAGCGGCAACGGCGGCGGCCGCGGCGGATTGTGATCTGCCAAAGTGTGTGGCCGCGTTTCCCCGTGCACAGAACACACCGGACTTTGTCTGAAAAAAGTTAATTTTCGTTATTTTTTATCAAATACAATAAACTCTAATAATTATGACATCATATTGCCATATTACTACATTTCTACATTGTTTTAAAGTACATTTTAGTATGTTAAATTACGTATGGATAAAATCCTTAGTGTCATTTTCTATGTAGTGTTATTTTCTTCGTATGTAGTGAATATACTCTAGGAAATAAATGTAATGTTTATGTAAAATAAATATGTGTTTATGTTTCGAACCGCCTACCATATAAAATAACATACTCATCACAGCAAAATAAGTAGTATTTAACCTGATTTCAACATTAGGGAAGTGCTGCTGCAGCTCGGCGCGGTGGCGGCGCTTCACGGGCAGCTCGGGCGGCGTCTCGCTCTCGTCCACGCCGATGCTCGCCAGTCTGCGGACACTGTACCATTAGCCTAAGGCCACACTATAGGTGCCAAGCTGAGACAAGCTAGGAGCTACGATTATGTCAAGGCTCGCGAATCGACTACTACATAGGCAAATGACATTTTCTTCCAACTACGCTGTATTTTTGCCATTAATAACCTAAATAGCAGTGGCGAAGCGTCCTTAGAACACGATTCCTTGGCAGATTCTAATATATACATTTTTTATTATCTATACATATAATAAAACAGTAAAAATATTTTGTCTGTACATTTAATATTTTTGACTGAAATGGATAGAGGGAGACCTAAAAAGAACAATAGAAAGCAAAAAAAATTTTTTGGAATTTCTTGTCTGTCTGTCTGTCTGTCTGTCTGTCTGTCTGTCTGTCTGTCTGTCTGTATGTATGTACGCGTTTCACGCAAAAACTACTGGACGGATTTGAATGAAACTTTTTTTGTTGTATAGCTATTAAGCCTGGGCAACATATAGGCTATAATTCATTTTGAAAACTGGAACACCTGATGAAGAACCATAACGGAACAGCTAAACTATAAGTAATATGGAAATGGTGCCTTAACAAAAATCGTTCAACCTGATGAGCATTTTCTGCCGACGTATAAAAATTGAAGATCTGGAACATCTGATGAAAAGCTCCAAGAGACCAACTACACTATAACATATATGGAAATGGCGCCTTAGCAAAAATCGTTTAACCTGATGAGCATTTTCTGCTGACGTATAAAAATTGAAGATCTGGAACATCTGATGAAAAGCTCCAAGAGAGATTTTTCATCTAAGCGAAACTTACGCGGGCGTAGCCGCGGGCGACAGCTAGTTAACAATAATAGCTTAATCTCGCGGCCTACACTTACACAAAAATCTATACTCTATACCCATATGACACTCTCTTACCATAAGCCGACGAGCGACGGCATTTCCTTAGATAATTTAATATGAGCGCGAGATATAATTACATTGTGCCACATTGCGCGCTTTGTAAAAATATTCTTCAATAGCTGGATATAACGTACGCAATGTATTCGAATCCGCGCAAACGCCACACGCACGATTTTATTTCGCAGGCCGCGAGACGCGGTAGTAAGTAACTCGCTAATAATATTGGGAATTTGTTTATTTAAAATGTATGGTGACACACACACAATGACATTACAACTACATATGCAACCACTCGTCGATATAGACAGCGATACAAGCCGATTTAAAATAGCCTACAACGAATCCTTATTGGTTGTTCCTGTTCGCTTGAAAAATTTTCGTCCAATCACAGCGATAATCCGCGAATGTCTAATGTCATGCTAATTCTTCAGATGAAGGAAAAAAGAATGGACATGTACAACTATAGATTGTTATGCCGGGTTTATTATTTTTTACTAAGTCTATTCTAATTCGCCGTTCAGTTCGCTTCGCGCGCATTTGCGCTTTGGTTTGCACTCACACGGGGCGTACCTATGCTAATTATCTATTGTTGTGATATGCGATTAACTTGATTGTGGTATATTATTCAGTTATATTGTATAGTGTTTGTAGTTTGTTTCATGGTAAATGTTTGTTTATTTTTGTTTCTTGTCGTCACTTAGGCATATGATGAGAAAGGCGGCATACAAATAGGTTGTTGTCTTACTTCCCGTTGACCTAAAATTATAAAATTTGGCAAAAAGCAAGGTCTAACAGTACTTATACAGGAATAAATCTGAAAATTGTAAATATGTCGTTGGAAGTCTAAAAAAAGTGTTAGGTACAAACTTATTTTTGCGCTGGATTCAGTATGAATCTTAGGATCGAACTGCAAAGTAAAGTGTGTTTTTGAAACTAGTTGGACTTGTAGTTTAGTTAGAGCTATAAATGTGAGATGCTTTGCGTGTACGGAACTCTCGGTGTGCGAGTTTGACTCGCACTTTTTTTCTATATATAAAGCGCGTGTGAGTGTTTTTTAAAGCCACTTATATCATACTCAACATGCACTGTGGCTTCACCTTTGAATATTTTCACCCCACGCCACTGCTAAATAGTATGCACAAAACAGCAATTTATTGCTCCATAGCAAAACAGCGCAGTAAAGTATGTATGAAAATTCCATTGTTGCACTGTTTTTACTTGAAAACAGTGCAGAAAAGTAGTATGAAAATCCATTACTGCATTGTTTTTGTCCTAAGGCCGCATATCCCAAGCGACTGACCAATCGCAGGCCTTAATTCTGCACTCATGACCAACTAGATTTATGTCAGCCAATCAGCGCTATTCCTATAAGAATAGGCCAATCACAGGCTGTAAGCATGACCAACTAGATTTATATCAGCCAATCAGACTTATTTTTATTCCCGCGAACAAAGGCTGATTATATAAATTAAAAATGTGCGACCATTGCCGAAAAAAAAAGAAAATTGACGCGAATTAAGGACCTCAGGACCGGTAGTTGAAAGAAAAGCAGATTATGAATCTCGCAAAAGTGACTTTTAAGTGCACTCGTGGTTTTAAAGCCCTCGCTACGCTCGGGCTTCAAACTTACACTCCATGCAATTAAAAGTCACTTTTTGCTCGATGCAACAATCTACTATTGTACACGCACCAATGTGTGGGTGTACGCGGTAAATCCCAGTGATCTCTACAACGAAGTGCGAGGTGGAGTGCGGTGAGTGGGTGACACCATTCAGTTTCCCGCCGCGTCGTTGACAAGAACAGAAAAAGTTTCCCAAGTCACTAGGCGACCATTCAAAATTAACCAACATAGGCTGTACGCTACGCTACTCGCTTAGTGACTATCTAGGCTCCTGACTATAAGCATAGGGCGGGCGCTTCATAGAAACGGCGCGTCAAATATACCTACTGTATATCCGTGAACACGTCAGTAACACGTTAATGTGTGCATTTTCATAGTCACAACGTCCCAATACACACAAGATCGGGGGAGAAGTGCGGGGGGGGTGCCATATTGCGGGGGGGGGGCAGGGAGTTTCCTTACTGTACGTAGTACTTATATTAATTCTGTACGCTTGTTACGCTACGCTTGTGTCACACCCCGGACACTCCATACAACACGATCGCGAATCGACTGCTACATAGGCAAATGACGTTTGTACGCGGTTAATCCCAGTGATCTCTACTACGATATGCAGGGAGGGGTGCGGTATTTGAAACGGGTGCGGGGCGATGAGTTCCGTACATTAGGGACTATTACTTCTGTACTTGTGTGCAAGATACATAATGGCCACATACACGGCATACTAACTTGGTGACACCATTCAGTTTCCCGCCGTGTCGTTGACAAGAACAGAAAAAAATTGCCCAAGTCACTAAGCGACCATTCAAAATTAACCAACATAGCTGTACGCTACGCTACTCGCTTAGTGACTATCCAGGCTCCTGACTATGAGGTATCATCAAGTACGATCCACGCCGGGCTCGAACATGCCGCGGTCGGCTTAGGCAAGCAATTATGGAACTTAACTACTTTACTGAAGTTTCAATTTCCTTCAGCAAATTGTTAAATGCTCTGTGCTCTACGATCCGCCGCGCGTCGCCCAGTCTGAATCTTACATTAGAGTGCCATGCATGCGCTTTGTGTAGAGCGTGGCGGCAAGGACTACCGACCATAGGTCTCCTTTTGGGTGAGCAATTGCTCAATAGGGTGTAGAGGCCCTTCCCTTTATATACTAGGAGATGGTATTGGGAGGATGCTAGAAACTATAGTGAGCACTGTAGTGAGCACGGTTGTGCAATGGAATCGACTAGCGACTACCTCCACTACTTTCAAGGCTAGGCTAAACTTGCGGAAGAACGCTCCAGCGACCAAAAACACTTATTATTATATTAATGAGATCGAATTAGATATGCAAGTTGCAACACTTGAATATATCACATAATCATATATAAAAATGTGTGTGTAATATAATTACAAATGATTTAAAAAAAAAAAAATTACAAAAAAAATAAAATAAAAAAATTTGAAAAGCTTTCGCACGTCGGTCACAAAAACCTGTCTCTTTGTTTCGTTATTCTTGTATTTTTCTTGTGTGTATGTGCAATAAAGAGTTTACAAACAAAATATATATTTTTATATTTAGATTCATACTTGTGTTAGCCTAGCAGTGAATGGTGACATAGAATAAGTAAAGCGTGGCAAGACAGGAGACAGAACACTCACTTTGAAGAATGGTGCGTGGTTACACTGTTCATATTGATCATATTCATGCGGCTCTCAAAGCTTTGCAGTGTGCACTTCATTTCGTTCACACTGTCTGTACTGTCGAAAAAACGACTGCAAAAACAATAACAGGAAGCATGAAACAACAAAGATCAACAGCCAGCGTGGAAAGACAACTGGACATGGCATATTTGTGATATTATTAAATTCAGTCCTTAGCAGTTTTGCTGAATGGACTTGTAGGTATTTCTGCTTATGGAAAGCATTTTTTGTAAAGTACTTTCATATAGAAATTAGATATGGTGAAAAATTCCATGCGAGCAGGACTTGAACCCGCGACCGGTCTTTATACGACCTTTCTCTTCCAACTGAGCTATCGCATTTCAATCCTGCACATCGAAAATAAAAACCTGAAAAGACCTTACTTTAAAGACCTGGTCGCGGGTTAAAGTCCTGCTCGCATGGAATTTTTTCACCACATCTAATTTCTATATGAAAGTACTTTAGTACTAATTGCATCTGAGATGCTCAAAAATGCAAAAATAAACATTTTTTTATGTTTGATGATAGTTAAGAGCTGCTTAAATACACATATCATAGCATCTGTTTTACGTTAATTTGAATATCTTGTGTTATTGGTTGGTACCCAACAAGACAAAAAAGTTTGTTCTTAGTGCCCAGTTGTCAATTCACACTATGAGAATTTTCGAAGAAACAAATGAAAAAAAAACAGACAAGAAACATAAGGATATCTTATCGTACACGCTGAAAAATATGAACTTTAATGATAATTTAATACTTGGGGTTGAAATTTTGAATAATTAATTTTCGGCGTGGTCGATTCAATAATAGTGATTTATATATAATAAGTAAGAAAATTCAGTCAAGATAAAAACAAATAAACAAATTTAAAGAAAACCTGTACATTTACCTGTCTGAATGGCTAGAGTAGTGATGCGATGAGAATGAGGACGTAAAATTTTGCTCCGTGGTTATTTCGGTGTGGCCGACCGACACGAAGCCAGATTCATTTGAGAAGCTGAAACACCATTAGAAGTATACAATTATGGGTTATTCGCCAATATACAACATTCGATTAGTGTATTTTAGGATAATGCGACAAGTTTATAACGAGGTAATTACAAGCCTTGTTTGCACGAGGTACTAACATATACAACTTACAAAACAATTGGGTATATGGCGACTGTCGCTACAGAACAAGCACTAGCCTAAAACGGATGGAAATAAATATTGAAGCAATAAACCTAGTGAAAGTCTTAATGTTTAAGAAACTTTGCCTATAAAGTTCCATAAACATGCGAACATAAATACAGCGACCAAACAAGTTTTCAACATGCACAAATAAAAACATACAGATTGATGTCTATCTATGAATCTATACAACTATGAATACTACTGCTGCATTTAATTAGCGTCCTTATTGAGTTGATATAAGAGTTCAGTGTGGTTGCACCCTAAGGCGGTCGCAGTAAGTAGTTCGTTGTTGAGGTAACTATTAGGTATCTCGGGGAATTGGGTGAAATGGTCCCGGCATGAGTGGACTGATCATCCGTCTGGTACATGCGTTAGCGTCCCCAAAAAGTAAATAATAAAAAAAACTAGTGGTATTAAATAGCAAAAGCCTCCCCTAAGTTAGGGGAGGCTTTTCCCAGCAGTGGGACACACATAGCTAGTTAAAAAAAAATGAATAGCAAGCTGTATAGAGCGTGTACAAAAAACAAACGGCGCATACATACTGGTGGACGTACCGATTGTGGTTGTGGTGCGCGGGCGCGGCCGCGTCCGGCGCGTCCAGTGAGCGCGCGTCGCCTGCGCAGCTGCACAGACCTGACGCAATAATATGCATTGTACTAGTAGAAAAAAAATCGTTAATTAAAAAAAAAATCACAAGTTTCGTCAGTATAAAACAGAAAATGCCAAAAACATAAAAGTAGGAAAAAACGGGTAAAAAAATTACTTCTTCTCAACACTCCATCACTATCTTTATTTTGTAACCCCGGCCGCCAAGGGGCTTCAGTCCTGTGGGAATTTCGGGATAAAACCCTATGTGCTATTTCCGGTATTTTTCTACCCATGTACCAAATTTTGTTAAAATCGGTCCAGTAGAATTTTCTGGTTTAAACACACAAACTTTCGCAATTATAATATTAGTAGGAAACTTGATGAAAACAAAGTACCGCTTCTGTCAATCTATTTAAACACAATATACTCAAAAATTAAAACAATTTTCAGACAGTTTTCACCAATAGATACAGAAGTTGGAAATAAGATTGTACGACTTGGGAGCTTTTGCCATATCTCTCTCTCTCTCAGCCGAAAGACGTCCACTGCTGGACAAAGGCCTCCCCCAAGGATTTCCATAACTGCCATATCTCATTACCTGCAAATTGGACTACCGCAAATTGTTTAAAAAGTTCAGCATTTTTAAAAAGGATCATATCAAACAGTATGCAAATTTGATTCAGCGAGTATTCAGCATTAGTTATAGTGAAGATAGTAACCCATAATATCATTAGTGGTGGCGGTGAACACGTGATCGTGATTGTTGGCCTCCTGCCCGCTGCGGTCCTCATCGTTGGACACGTTCAGCATTGAATCCAACGACCCACTGCTGTGCGACTGCAGAGATAGCCTGGAACATATATAAATAGTATATAGACAATTATATATATGATATCAATATACATATGATATAAATATCAATGATAGATAATATACAGTAAAGACGGTTCGAATCCGTACTGAATTGCTTTGTCTCTATCGAAAATACAGTTCCCAACACATAACTTGAACCAAAATGACAGTTTTCCGCGCAGATAATTCCTGTGTTGCCGTGGTTACACATAGTCCCTCTCTACCGCACTTTGACTGACACCTAAAGTCTGTTACTGCGCATTCAAAGTCTTAGGTCAACTTATGTGCCGAGCATTGTGTTTAAATGTCTCTAATGACTGAATCCAACCTATGGTCATACCATTTCTAAAACAAATATGATTGCAAAATATTACCATTTTTTATATTATTTCACAAGCCTTTTTCATGTCATCAATATGTAAACTGGATGAATCGCGGAAATTAATAGCAAATATCTTAACAGTTCAAACACGGGTTTGATAGTAAACTAATATGCAAAATTAATGGCATCATTTGATGAGATTAATTTTGCATGATAACCTCTTTGCATAAAATTGATAGCGGTTTAACATAGTTCAAGATTTAATAATAGCAATTTCTATTAACCAGATTCACTAATAAAATGTTAGATGATTGCATTTGTTTATGAAGTATATGAAGTAAATATTTGACTTTTTATGAATACAAGAATACAATAAAAACACAGATACATATCTTCTTTCTATTTAAAAACACCACCAACCACTTAGTAGTAACTTACCTATCAATAGACAAAGCTAGGAGGGAGTTGTCGTTGGCAGATTTACGCTTCGGCGGCAGCGGTGGGGCCAACTCGATTTTCCTGTAACATAACACTCTCACTTACGATGTGAAAACTTAGATGGTTTATGGTAATTGCATAGAAATAGAAAGTTGCAACTTATTATACGGGGTTTCTCTTATCTTGCCTCACTAGATACTTAAGTAGCAAATTAGGAATTCGCTAATGCTTATTTAGAGGACCATGTTTGTACAAGAAAAATAATGTCCTTCATTGAATATAAAAAAATATTAATAAATTAGTATGCAAAGGCAAAAAAGACATCGAGTATAAGGGAGATTAACTAAATATTCTCATAAATCTTGTCCCATATGACTGGACTATATTTCTCTAATTTGGTCTATATTTCTCTCTCTCTCTTTGCCTAGCCTATATCTCCTCGTCATTCTCCGCCAGGTGGCGCGGTTAACTTTAGCCTATATGAAATCAAGTAATCTTGAATCTAACAACAAAAGGCTCAAACAAATTAAGAAATACTGTAGCCTTTACAGAGGGAGAGCACTGGAGCTCTCTGACACAGGTCTTGCCCTTGACAGGCTCCAGCCTCCTCCAATCTGATTCTGGCATGATTGTTTTAGCCATCCTATATTCAGGTAAGCGTGGCCTTCGTGTCTCACGACTCTTGCTCTGTCTACCCCGTAAGGGATGAAGACGTGATTCTATGTGTACGGGCCATGACTTTAGGTACGTTGCGCCACGTCAGCTAAAACGACGTATTATTGTAAAGTAATATTTTTCAAATTAGTTCGTAATCGATCATCAAGCGCATCGTACTTTCTCGCTATCATTCACGTATCATACTTAGAATATCAAGTTTTTTTTGACAATATACTTTTAATATTTTTTCTATCAATACTATTTATGAGTTCTATTTATTTATTTAAAACTTTAACTTTAATGCACAAAATTTGACTGGAAAAAATTGCATTTGCGATAACGCCCGCACTTAACGCTTTGTATATACGCTATTTACTTTTATTACGCTTTGTATTAATCTTTTCTGTAACCCGTGCAATAACCCGTACACTATGTATTTATTATTTATTTATTATTTTATTTGGAGAACATTACAGCGTATGTATGTAAGTAGTAGTCACCGGTTAGGTCTAGCGGTTTTAGGCGGCGGCGAATCCGGCGCGTCCAGCACGGACTCCGAGGAATGTGACGCGCGCACGCCCGGCTCCCCATCAATAAACCATCCTATATTTAGCTAAGCGTGGCCTTCGAGTCTCACGACTATTGCTCTGTCTACCCCGTAAGGGATAAAGACGTGATTCTATGTGTACAGGCCATTACTTTAAGTAAATTAGATAGATAAATATAGTAATATTTTTCAAACTAATTCGTAATTGATCATTAAGCGCATCGTACGTTCTCGCTATTATACTTAGCACATCAAGTTTTTTGGACTCTATCAATACTATTATTTTTTCTATCAATACTATTTTTTTCTATCAATACTATTAAGGGCCTCTCAGTAAGTGAAAACGGCAATATTGGCTGTTTTCTATAAGCTGTTGTTTAAAGAATTGAAGAGTTTTCGCCCTGAAATTTCTGATATGTATTGTAGAACGTATGTTTAAAGGGAGGACTGTTTCCAAAAGACGATGGGAAAAATTTTGCTCGATAGAAAAAAATCCTGAAGTTACCTCTAAAATTTCATATGAATACAGATAACATCCGTGTTTTATAATAAAAAATGTTTTAAAATCACCAACACAAAGTAAAGTAAAGTAAAGTAAGTATAAGTATGTAAAGTATCCTTTACATGTTTTTGGTGCAATAAAGCATTTTTACTTACTTACTTACTTACAAAGGTATTTTACCTTTTCGATTTCGTGACTGATTTAAATTTTTGAAAAACTAAACATTTCTATTAACTTTTTGATAAAAATGTGAATGGCGCGCAACCGGGACGCTACGCAACCCCCCCCCCCCCGCCTCAGCCGCTTCATATGAATTTTCGCTGACCGCCTAACCGCCCTTAATGATTTCTATCACGTACAAGCAATAACCCGTACACTATGTATGTAAGTAGTAGTCACCGGTTAGGTCTAGCTGGTTTAGGCGGCGGCGAGTCCGGCGCGTCCAACACGGACTCCGATGAATGCGACGCGCGCACGCCCGGCTCCGGCGCACCGGACCCCGTCAGCAGGGAACGCTCCTTGGGCGTCAGCGGGATATCTGAAACACATAACTCATTTTGAAATTCTAATTACAGGAAATGTGGGCGTGGAGATAGGTACGAGTGAGATGCGAAGTGTGTGTCACGTATTATTTTGGAGTAGCTTTTGCCCGCGGCTTCGTCCGCGTGAATTTCCCACGGGGACAGTGCTTTTTTCCGATATAAAAGGTATCGTTATGTCCTTCTCCGTACTTCGAACTATGCGTATACGAAATTTCAGAAAGATTGGTTCAATAGATATAGCGTGAAAAGGTAACAAACAAACTCACATTCGCATTTATAATATTAGTTAGGATTAGTTAGAATAATATCTGACAAATATGGATGGATATGTTTTTCAGACATAATTTACCGCCTAGTCGCTAATTTCACACATAGTTCAACTTTACTTCCAAAGTATGAAAATCGGTCAAGGGAACGGGCTAGAGATATTTTTGCGCGAAAAAAATTTAGATAAATAAGCAACATTTCATTATCTAGATTTTTTATACCTAGTACTTATTAGCCCACTTTCCGCTAACCTAGCTTCCGGGATAAAGACCATGCAGTTGTTTTCCCTGTAAAGGATTAAAACGGGAGAATTTTATATCATTTTAATAACACTGTAAACAATGCATTGTTTTTTAATTTACGTTTTATGACATAGTAACATATTGTATGTTAAATATTATACGTCAGCTTCCTCATTAAACTCATTTGCAATTCGAGTATTCAAAACATTGGTCAAAAACTCTCATCCACGGAAAATATTATACAAAATAATCCTACCTAATATTATAAATGCGAAAGTGTATTTGTTTATTTGTTACCTCTTCACGCTTTATCTGAACCAATCTTCTTGAAATTTCGCATACACATAGTTAGAAGAACTGAGAAGGACATAGGAAAAAAGCACTGTTCCCATGGGAAAATCACGCGGGTGCAGCCGCGGGCAAAAGCTAGTAAAAAAATATAAGTTAGAATCGTCAAACAACACCCAAAAGTAATAACCTGGTAATTCCGACCCATCCTCCTCAAGCAAAAAGGGTCCAAACTGGAGGCCTAATTGCGGAAAAGAGTCCTCGAAGGAAGTAAGAAGTGAAGATATAAGTAATAACCTGGTAAAGAATTCCTCTGCGTCGATGCCCTTGGCGACACAAGAGCGGGTCGCGGCGAGAGCGCCGGCCGCGTCATGTGTTGCTGCGCGAGCGCCGCCACCTCCTCCACGGCCGCCGTCACCGCCCTCACCACGGAACCCACGTGGTCCGGCGCCAGCGCCGGCGCGCTCGCGTCCAGCTCCTCCCGCAAACTCATAGCCGTAATCTCATCGCACAACCGGATCAACATTGCCAGTGCTGTACATAGCCGCTTCACGGCACTGGTGAGCTGAGGAGACCGCCCGCAGTAAGGCTTTATCGCTACAAATTATTACACGGTCATTACTGTTTGATAATTATAATCAGTTGGATAGAAAGGAAAATTAACGAGGAAGTGCTGATGTAAAAGAGGAATCTACTCTGTGAAATTGATAATAGGAGAGTAATGTAAGCCAACTGAAAGAGAAGGCAGACGTCGTGTCGTATCAAGACTTAAATGTAAAGCCGATAAAGAGGTGTGGCGTATACTAAACTGACAAGAGCACAGCTCTTGAATAAGAAGATAATTTAAATGTATCAATACAAGTGTAGAAAGTAATTAACAATAACTTCCGTAAAACTCGTAAATTTAACGTGCATTTTCCCACAGTTTATTACAGTACGACGGAATTACCCAAGGTTTAATTTAATATATTTAATTACATACAAAATAAACACAATTTTATTTACCTTTGTGTATATTTGCAATTGATTCGAATACAATGGTTCCATTGTCGGGGAGCATTTCAAGTATCCTCTTCGTAATAACATCTGAGAAGTGTTTCAATCCAACTGTAACCTGCAAAAGTCGAAAATACCGTATTATTAGCACAAAAGATGCAATTTAACGGATGAGAAGACAAGGTAAAGACAACAAAAAGCATTGACAGACCTCCTTGACTAGCCGTTCCAGTTCTTTGGCAGGCGTGATTTCCCCCTCCTCAGCTGTGACGGATTTCGCTCCCATATTCCGAAGTTTCGGACTAAGCGGAGAATGTGATCTGTGAAATCAAGAATAAGTTTGACAATTTATTAGGTACATACATACAAGGTACAATATAGCAAAATGTGGAATCAACATATTACAATATAGCTTTTGCCCTCGACTTCGCCAGCGTGAATTTTGTTTTTCTTGCAATTAGGTGTGGAATTTCTAAAAATAAAGAACCTCTCTCTACCATTTTAAGTTTCTAGGTGGTTTCGCTGAGTTAATATACCAATCAGTCAGTCAGCGTCCAGTTATATATGTCGTCGCCCAATCGTTGTCTTGGCCAGATCGTGATTGCCCGGGCACATCGAGATACGCCGGCACTTCATGATCTGGCCATTCTACACCGACCATATCGTTCGACGATCAACGTTTGACGATTTGCCTAGCCATACTAGGGAATATCGTTTGTGTAGGGTGTCCAAGGTTATGACTCTCATAGAATTCGAGTAGGCGAGCATTATAAGTGTCTTTGAATGCACTTTTCAATTTACTTTCATTATTATCTTCACCAAAAGCCGCCATTTTTCACGCGAGTAAACAAACAAGACTGCGCTAACGCCGTTACGCGCTAAGATAGCGCCTCCTTCGGCGCGAAATGCAACTACTTCACGATCCGCCCAGTGTTGAGCTGGGAATATCGACAAAATGTTATTCTCGTCGATCTGCCCAAATTTTGATTGGGCACATCTTGATATGGCCGGCCAAATCACGAAGTGCCGGCGTTTCAAGAAGCGTCCAGCCACATCGTGATCTGGCCAATATATCGATCGGCCCACGACATATACATACTTAATTATATAGATTACTAGTGCTTCAAGATACCGTAGTAAACAACCAACCCTTATTTATAGAATCGCCATTAGCCTGCGGTTTTTCTCAGAGGCTATTCGTATTGTAATTTGGCATGTTTTAAATAGAATCTTATTTATACATAAGGAAAAAGTTTTAACTTTGCCCAACCGTGAAACACAATGAGCTATTAAAATAAAAGGAAATAAGATACTAATTAAAGATTCAATATTAATAAATTATAAATTAATTTTCTCTTTGTTCGAATACTAAGTAATTCTTAAAGATTACTTGTTGTCTATACGGTAATTTATTGAACCATTTCCTACATTACTGATGTAACCAAGATTAATTATTTCATACTTTCAATTTGTTCGCTAACAAGTCGAGTGCTTTAGTGCAGGATAAAAACAGCAGGCAACTCTGACAGTTTATTTCTTAAATGAAAAAGTCTAGCAATATGTAATAAACTAGCTGAATTCTTTGTGTAAGCACACCTCACATTCGTCGTTAAATCTAAAACGCGAATAATATTAGATACCAGTTTTTCCCCGCATTTGTTTTATAGTTTGTATTTTAATGTGGAAGTATAATTTAAGCAAGGAAAATGTATTTTTGTAGAAATGCTGTTGATATTCAGAATGCTGGATAAATCATTGTGTTCCTTATATTCATTACATAAATTAAAAACTCATTAAAATGACACTGCACGGAATGCGTTGCGAAATAGACGGCTTTGTATGCATGCCCACACTGCGCCACCAAGTAATGACGCTAATTTTGATATCCCGGTTTACCTTACTACGTGTGAACAATCAAAAACACAATACTTGTACTTATTCAAAATAATAAAAACCCATCAAACTAGTGTTGACACAATGATAGTCATTATCTACCAGGCTGACTGCGAGCGTCACGACAATATTGAGAAATAGTCATTAAGGTGAAAATATAGCCACCGCGGTTATTAGAAATCTATTCCCTTGATACTTGAACTGTTATAAGTTTTACTTAAACCAGGTTAATTTAAAGTGGCAAAATTTAACTTTCCTTTACTTATGGCCATACATAATTTAACATAATAAAGTAGGTACCTATGTATGATTATTTAAAACTATATGTTTATTTTATACTTAATCACTTCATTTTTAAATAAACGAGTTCAAACCAACGAACTAATGTTCAAACAAACCATACTGCATACCGAACTACATTGAATACACATGACAGTGTCATTAACAATTTGTCACGATTGCTTGTTAGAGTCGATATCAGTGTTGTTATACCTAGGCAAATTGAAAAGTACGCAATAAAAAGGAAATTATGTAAGCTGGGTAAAAGCATTGCGCCTTGACGACCGAACCGGAATGTACTTATCTGACAAATCGTACCGTGCTCCATTGTTGGCAAATCTCAGCTGAAGTTTATTTGTACGTTTGTTAAACCAATCACCGACGGGCGAGCGAGGAGCGTTCGACATTTAGACCGCCTGAGCCCGCTGCTGCACCGTAGAGAACACTCAGTCACACTAATTTGGCAATCGTTTCACACAGCCACTTTCAAAAAAACTCAACTATGATAAAAAAAAACTCGCGTACACTGAGCGCACAATAAATAAAAATCAATTCAGTCACGCTGTCAGTCCGGGCGCGGACATTAAAATGTAATCACTTAACATTGCACGCACAAAACTAATGAGATTTCAGTGGACAAGCACCAATGAGTGCGACAGTCGCGGGTCGTACGCGTGACTCATAAAAGTTTAATGCAGAGTCTACATAAATGATGCACACTGTCCCTACAAATACTATTGACACAAAGTTTATACGACACTACACATGCATGACTAAGTGAACCCGAACGTGACTAGTATTTTATAACTTTAAAAAAATAATTATAGATAAACAATCATGCATAATAGCATTGTTCTTGGCCTAGTGCTGAGATAAAACTGTTAAAACGAGCCACTTTCTTATGTCGCATCGCTGTCAGTCGAGATAACAGAGTAATGTATATTTATCACTGTAGATAAGAAACAATACAGTTTGTAGATTTCATCGCAATGTACACAATCTGATAGCTAACACTGATATGTTTAAGATATATAGAGACATTTATTTAAAAAAAAAACTACACTTGTTTAGTCATTTTCGCAAAATTTTCGATAAGTAGTTAACCTTAACCTTTTGACATTATGTTTGTAAATGAATTTTTACAGTATTAACGAAACATACTACATTATGAGAAAACAAAAAAATATACATTTACACTGTTATTTTGTTGCCACTACAAATCGCTTTTTCGTGCAGATATTTCAAAAACAAACAAGACTATGAAACTGTATGTTTTTAACATTTGTGGTTCGTGGCTTGTGGCTGTTTTTAATGACCAGCGTAGTAAAATTTAAAAAAAAATCAAAAACTAAAACCAGACCAGACTACTGAAAATCACTGTAAAAAATGCTAAACAAATATCCGTGGTTGTATACCTTCTTATGAAATAAAACAATAACATCCTCGTGACATACGAACACGGCTTGCATGCCTTGTTTAATACTATTTACAGTGATTTTCGTATTAGAACTCATTTATTTTATTTTAATTATTTTGGTTAGATAATAGTTCAATCAAAGTTATAATTGAATGCGATTGAATTCGTGCCCTCACCTGAGAGCCGACGAGAGGTGCGGTGGGTGATGCGCCTGCGCCGGCGACCTCATGTTGGAGATGCGTTCCAGCAGATCGTCCTTGAAAGAACGAGCGCGGCGCGCCAGTTTGTTGGCGCCCCGCAACGAGCCACGGTGGCCCGACCCTGGCTCCCCACAGGCCTCGTCTGCAATCAATTGACTCATTACAATCATGCTCGCATTATCGAAAGGGGGCCAGTAACGATTGTTATTTCATGCTGTTACACAATTTATCTACAGGTTGGCCTAAGAATGCCATTAGAAGTCTCAACAAATGTGCACAACACAGAAAACAAACTCATTCGTTTTTGCCTTTAGAGGTATGGAACCCTAAAAATAAAGTAAAAATAGAATTAAGTATAGAAAATTATTAAAGTAAATTTAATAAATTTGATGTAGTACGTTAGTATTATTACTTATTCTATGCTAATGGTTATTACTGATTTTTGTAGTAGATTTATTGTTGTATTCAAGACAAGACTAGCTTTTGTCCGCACGGAATATTGAGGTTCTAATTGTGCCAGATTTTTAGTTCGAACTTCAGGCAATACAGGTAATAAAGTATTGGCTGAAGTTCTAACTAAAAATCTGAACACCGCGTCTCATTGCAACAAGTACCCACCAATAGGGTATTTTACACTATGTAAGAAAAAATATAAAAATATATGTTCATAATAGATTTCGAAAAAAGTAAACAAGAAACGTCGATATTTATTCATAAAATTGCAATTTTAATTTTATAATTCCATTTTAAAAATCGTCTTTTCTAATCTGTTTTTCAAATGTCTAAAACGCCATTCGCCATGTTGGATCCCGCCGTGACGTCATTCCGATAGTAAACAATCTACTGAAAATAAGTTGTGCGCTGTTATTTTGATAAATTTACGAGTTATTAACACGTTTGTAGACTTCTAGCCTTTATTTCACTATGGAAGACGGTTTTGTGAAAGCAGAAAGTACAAATCTGCCAATGGTTAATACTTTAAGTATTTCTCATTTTTACATCACTTGGCACTTGAATCCATAATTTTTGTGGCGTTTTTACACTTGTATTTTTGCATTCAGGCACAAGACACCAATGATAACTCATTATTTTCACGAATCTTATTACTTGGTCTTTCGCAGTCGTATTGTTTACTAACCGAGTGACGTCACGAGATGAAAAAGCATGGCGGCTAGCGTTTCCGCGCGAAAATTCAAAATCATAAATAAAAAACAGATTTTAAGGCGATTTTCGGTTTTAAAAAAATTTACAAAATTTCTACTAGTTCATTACGATCTCAGGATTAATTTAAAACAGTTTTTAAAAAATGGTGTAATACCCTATTCAGTACCTAATTTTAGTGTGATACGTGTAAACAGGACTATAAAAATTATACTGGCCCTCTATACCAAAAGAGTCATACTATTTTTCTTAAATAACTAATATGTAACAGACAGACATAGAGCAGTTACAAACTTTAAGTATACTCGTATGTATAAAAAAATATATTAAACTAAACTTATTTGAATACGATGACCTATGCAATAATTTATGCGATCCATATTAGACACACCACATGGAATTCTTCATATGATGTGCTAATATGAGTGTATATGAGCAAGGTCGTAGTATATTATGAAGCATTTGTGATGACGTAAGAAAGAATATCTCGTATGATTAATTATAATTTAAGGTGGAATATATGTAATTGAAATTTTATTCTTGTCTACTTTTATTGTACTTCTTAATTTAATTAGATTTTGGTTAGTCAATAAAATCGCACCACAGCAGTGCGTTTCAATTGAACATGAATTCCTTATAAGGCCGTGGCCATCAAGACTAGTCATTTCATATTAATAAGTGTATAAGTATAGCAACCGACGTACTTTACCAGAGTTACGAGCACTACGAGCTACAGTGACAAATGCAGATGCAGCTATATAACATAATGCAAAGGGATACTGCTTATTTGTATTATTTTAGTAAATGTATGCTAATATAGTTGTATGATAATGATAATGTATGTTTCGTAATCTACTTATAATGAATTAGGAATTGACTTCTCTAAATGTATCTACTGTCAAAGACCAGTCAAATTCCTATAAAAAAATAATAATACTTATAAAGTTTATTTACCTTCAAACAAAGACGCAAATGAAAAAATCCGTCCAGAAAACAAAATATAAACCACTAACTACCAAAATCAAACTGCACAGAGGGAACTAAAGTAACTGTTCGTTTCCTAGGGGATCAACACTAGTACATAAACACGGGTTTATCACTGTGATGACGTTCAAGTTTATAAATAAACGAGAAGGCGACAGGAGGACGCGAACGAAGCCCCGGCCTGACTGAGCGCGCGCGGTCGCCAGTTCAAGCAAGCTCCCATCCCTAGTCGGTGTGCCTGTGCGTCATGCAGTTCGAAGAGTCACACTCATCAATAACACACGCTTGATATAAAATCCTACTTGGCATTCAGTACTAGCACCAGCTTGTCCTGTCATATCTAATCGTCCTTTTGTAGGGCCACCGTTACGTCGCAGCCGGGCAGGCGAAGATGATTTGAGTCAAAAGTTTATGAAGAAATTAACAAAATATTTAAATCACTCGCGCATTTATAGGTAATAATCTTTTTTTATTATGTAGGTACATGTCTCATTGCTGAGTTAAATATATCAAATAATAGTTATTGTGATAAGTAGTTAGAATATTTAAAAGCCTAATATGCGACTGATTAAGTAATCGTATTTATTTACAACCTATACATATGTTTTAGTTAACTAGAGCATAAACGCAGCATTTCAAACAATATAATTTCGTTCTCTGTTGTGTGATGCTGCTACAATAAAATATAAAAATAGAAACAGATATAAAAAAATGAAAGTTAAATTAATTAAAAGCATGACGAAATCTCCACTATGCCATATCGAACATTTTTGTAAAAGGGAAAGTTATATATTAAAGTTAGCTAGTTTTTTCTTAAAACTAGAAAAATTGTCAAGTTTTGATTGGATAGAATCTAAAAGGACTTTTTAAACTTTCTATGTAATCAGAGACGTTTTCTACGACGACGACAACGTTCTAAGTTTAACTTAAAAAAGTTTTGAAGTAAAACAAACTTTTTTTTTTGGATTTTTATTTTTCAACAAAAATCTAAATCATTTGATCTGCAAAGATGCCAAGATAGTACACAGTAAAACTTATGACACCTCTGTTTTACGTCAGGGGTAACGGGGGTTATTAATTTGGATAATCGGTGGGTCAGACACTGCCTAATATTTATATCTACAATACAGATCTACAATAGAGCCGTAGCCATTAACTCTACTACCGTAGCTATTAGCTCTACTACTAATCTTTCATAAAGATAACGATCTACTATGACTATGAGATGGTAGTAAGTAAGTTATTATTCAACACTTTTTAAACGGCCTTAACATTATCGTAACAATGGACACAATGGTACGATACGATTCCCGCGTCTCTTACGGCTTGTTATACAATAACAACTAGTTCATTAGATGCACTAGCTGCACAAAGCGCAACGACACGAATAAGGAAGAAAAACCGAAAGCTCTCCAGCATTCTCTTCCGTCTCGGTTGTGGAAATGGAACGCATATCTAGTTACAGTAGACTTTCAATTTTGCAATATGACAATGAAACATGTTCTCAAGTTACTCGTACAAGTAATAGATAGACTCACTTATTGAATCGAAATAACATTCATTATTTGTATTAGTGGCATTGATATTAATTTGAATAATTTAATTGTCCAATTTATGACTGAATAGCTTCAAGGCAGTTTTACATACAAAAGAATTATATCGTACCCGTACCGTATCCATTTTCGTTGCTTATTTTGCGATATACGCCAACACCGGGAGCAGTTGTGCCTCTTGAAATACATCGTTGCCCTGGTCTTCTCTGAGCATCCACCACAGAGTAATTCTTGGTGTCCTCTTTATGTGTCAATGATAAACCCTCAACCGAAGGTGAAACGTAATGCTTTAGTTGACCCTCGTCAGTCAAATTTTGAAGGCTTAAACCGTTTCTAATTTTTTGTATAATTCTATCATTCCTATTTAAATTTGTACAATTTAAATTATCAAAACTTTTACATGATGACAACGGCAAATTATTGTTTCTCAAATCATAGTGCTTATTAGAATTACATACGGCGATCCGTGGACAATGGTCAATTATTATATCTGGGGTCTTTTGCTTTATTGTGTCTGATGATGGTTGGATGGAAAAGGATGTGTCTGGTTTATGGCGGTGCTTAATATTTTTGATGTTGCGTTTTATGACAGAAGTTCCTCTCCCTTCAAGGGCATGTATCATATCCTTTGACTCTAGTAAACTTAACGGATTTAAACCACTTTTATATACATGGTAACTTCTCTTATTTCTGCGCTGATTTTTATTGTCATGATGTATAAAGCTTTCATCGTCGTGAGGCATTTTCATTAATTATTCCGGATCAGAACCCACTGGTCTTTCATAATAATAGGTCATCATAGGTTTCCTTTCTGTACGTTTTATTTTCTTTCCTCCTATTCTTTTAGACACAAAATTCCATATTAACGTAAAATTTCTAAATCACAAGCACCTGGTTCTTGGCCTATTCTGCTACTTGGCCGCACAGTCGAAAGGAGGCCCTGTAGAAATCGTTGAAAGTTAGCAGTACACGCGATTTCACTGTATTTTGATGATAAGAAATCTTTAAACGAATAAGTCAGATTTACAAATAGCTGGATTCACTAGGTAAGCACAATTAGATCATTATTTATTTACGGTGTTGAAGGCGACGCCGACGATGCTTGAAATGTGCGTATCACGCGCCTCTGCTAAAAGACGACTGCTATCCAACCGGCTTGCTCCGTCAACCTTGACAGTACTAATTCGACCCCAATAAAATAACAGCGACCAAATATATAACACACGTTAATAAACGTGTATGGTATGGGGTCACGTTGCAAAAGACTGTGCGGTTCGTCTAGCCACCGCTAAATTGAACATCAGGATGCAACCAGCGCACACCTGTGGCCTATAACATTGAAATTCTATGTCCATAGATATACATTGTGTAAGTTCTTGTAAGTCACGAATGTATACAAACGACTGTTACGAAATCAAGTTTCGATAAACATTTACGCTAGGGTGAAATTTCTTGGGCGACGCGACGGTATTCAAAACTTTCTCTAAGAAACCACTGCACAAATTTTGACCGTCTATTATAACATTTTACACCAAGACTGGGTGTCCACTCCAATAAGAAATTTTGGCAAAACTGACACACCAAACACTGAACAACCAAAACACAATGTTGACGTCTATAGCAGAATTTGGAGAAGCATCAAGCTGAGGAAACGCCAAATCTAAAAATAGTTTTAATTTTTTCACAACACGATCTCAATATTCAGCAAAGCAACTATGTAGTTAGTGAGCTCATGATCACTATTGAGCCGGGGTGTCGATCGGCCGCACTCGCGGAGGTTCTCGCGATTCGTGCTAACAGGTGCAGCCCTCAACGGCGGCACGACGGCACTGGCACACGACGCCAACGACGCTGCTGCGCCCGACGAGAGTGAAAGTGCAGGCTCCGCCGCGCATCTCCGAAGTCTGCGCCCGCGCACACCTGTCTCTACAAATGACCGATTCCACGCTAATGTGAGATCATTACCTAACTGCCGTAATCGTAAACTCTTCCTACACGGTACAAATTGCATGACAGTAAATACATTACTACGTAACTCACACAAGTCCTTCAAATCATAGAGACGTTGTGACGAAACTGAAATATATCATGTACAAACCTACATAGTACTTCATTCGCAATTTTAAATGCATGACTGTGAAATAAATAATGAGATATTAGTGAAGATGCAAGCTTGACCATGAAGAAAACTTCTAAATGAACGTGTGATCTGTGTCACTTGACCATTAGTGACTTTACCAGGGCCTTAACAATAATAGCCAATAGAATTTTCACCACAAAACCAGTACCTACTTCGGAAATACTCTTGAAAGAACCTTGTTTTCTCATGGCATGTTTAATATTTCAACTACTCCAGCCAGAACCAAAACCAGGCAATTGAAACGAAGTCTATGGAAGGAAGATGATTCCATTGTTATTAAAACAATGCAGTTTTTTTATGACTCGCATAATGAATCTGCTTAATTCGATCTTGATAAACTGAATCTGTAAACGAGAATATTAGGAATACATGCCACTTCAATCAAGTATATTGTCAATGTTGTATTCGACGACACGACAAAAAATTATTTACTTGCTTACAGCAAGTGATGAAATATTTTTTTTGGGATAATTACAGAAAAAGGAAATGTATAAACATTCCGAAGTGAAACAATCGCAAATATTAAATTTTATTTTTAATTATGTAAATGTGATGTCGATTAAACATTAATATTTATTAAAACCATTAGAAAACAATCTGCCTGGCAAAAATTAGGGTTTTTAAAAATTGAATTTATTAATTAAAATAAGCATTAAATTTAGACCGCAGTTCAAAATATTAATACCATAATCTGTGACATTTTTCTGGTTTTAAAACAATGTGCTGGCGATAAAATGCTACGTTTACACATGAGAACGACCAGAGGAGTGCAACCAAGTCTTTACACGTCAAGTGACAAGCTAATTAAGTTATAATTGCTTTAATTATGTACAACACTGCCAATCGTGGAATCAGTTTAGAGTTAATAAAAATGGAAATCTCTTAAGAGATTTAAAAATTAAGGTTGATCTATAATTTTGTAAAAGAAAGATAGGATAAATATATTGAGTATTGCGATAATTAGCTCGCTACTAATATAACCGCTTATAGATATTACAGCAACCACAGCGCCGCTATCAACCGGTGAAAGGAAATTTTGAAATAAATATTAAGGTAACTAATAGCTAACAAATAATTTTGAACTACTAATTAATAGATTTTACAGATTTTTCTATACTTACACCGAAATATCGCTCAAAATATTAAATTTAAAATGAGGTTGCCCCAATAGTTACATACTCCAGATTATATGATGAAGGTATGTGGCACTAGTACTTTTAAAGTAACTCAAGAGCGTTAGGTTTGCACATCTTAGAAGTGTGCTAGTGATCTGTGTCACTTGACCATTAGAGGCTTAATGCTGCATGCAAAAGCATCCATGAACTGATTAATAACTACATCTTAGCACGCAACAGGCAAATATCACGCTAAATTATATAAATTATTAAGTGGCATTGATCCAAAACAAAAACATTAAGAAGTAATATGAAATTAAAGTAAAAAAAATATATTATATTTTGTATAAGTAGTATAGCTATATTTCAAAGAATGAAAAAGTAGAAGTCAACTACAAATACAATGGCTTGACGTACCTACGTCAATAGATTATTTAATCACAATTTATATGCCAAAATAACGGTAACTCATCTGACGAGCCGGTAGCCATCTCACGTGACGACCATGATAAATTAGAGAATAGCAAGTCACGACACAAGAGTCTATAGAACTTGCAATAATTACAAGCCCGGAAGAACTAAAATCCGTACGGTATTGGCAACTTCAAATCAGGCTAGCGGTAACTTCGACGATTTGTTATTTGATTGCTTATGAAAATTACCAACATTTTTGTCTTAAGGAAACTCAAAAAATAGCTTTAAAATAACTATTTGAAAAAATCAAAATATCAATGAAAATAAGTCTACAGAAGAAATAAGAAAACCTTGGAGAAGATAACACTGCAGTACTGGTTCTCAATATGCATGATAAATCATTACTGTAACTATACAAATGTGAAAAAGCTTGTATTAAAAATTAATTTACTGTAGTTTTAGGAGAAGGAACTTGCCACAAATGGCCACCAAGTATGGGCAAAGCAGTTCACTTTCCAATAAACTAGCCCCGATCGTGATACCTAGTCTAACGGGATCATGCGCTTCCAAGTAGCTTGCAAGATCGTTACACTCTTGGTACAACAGCCTCAATAATATTACCAGACATAAACGTACTTAAAATTCATATAGTTACATAAAACAATATTTATGCAACATGTATGCAACTATATAGAGAGGCCGAGTTCACGTTGAATTTCAGAAAGACAACGGCTATAGTTTACCCCACGTTTACCCTTACCGATCCTTTCATATTAGGTAGATATTTACGGACGTTTTAATTTTTACTTTAAGTACAGTTTCCTATTGTCATCGTAATATGAAATACTTCTTCAAAAAAATTAAGTTGTTAATTTTTTTTTAAAGAAGTATTTCACCTGAAACATTTTTTGTGGAAAAATTGCGAAAGTCTCCTCGTGCCAGTAGAGTTTGCTCAACATTGCGGTGACAAAGCATCTCATTACGACCACAACACGAGTCTGCAATAACTAACTGTAGTACGAAAACGAATTACCAAGCGGTTTGAAAACACGCTTGTATGAATAGCAAAAAGTTAATTTTGTGTAATATCTTGGTAATATCCTAACAAATGTTGTCGTTTGCTTTCAAACTTTTCTCAAACAGCTCGTACAGCATGTTAATACCTAGTAAATTTCATGAAAGTTTTCAATTGCTTTGTGAGGTTTTATCAAGTATCTAAGATAGTCGAAACTATTACGTCGTCCGTCATGGCGACCAAATAGCGAATATAAATTGAGCAATATTTTAGCGAAGGTCTAAAAGAGATCATTATAATAATATCTGCGTACCTGGTACTTATTTATGTTATTTAATAATAAAAAAAATACATTTAAAGTACATTGGAATTTAATGTTACTTCTGTAGCTGTGTACGTATGTATGTACTTCGCTAGAAGAAAAAACTGCTTCGATACTTCTACTTCTCTCGGTAGTTTCTCAGTTTATAGACGTGGATAGTTTATCCTGTTCAATCAATCGTCATTTGGTAAACCCTGGTTAACCATTCTATAGATTCTTCATAAAAACAGTGACTTCTATTAAAAAGAATATTCAATGTTTAGCGCGAAAAGAAAGTCTATGAAAATACAAGTGGAACCTGTTAATCTACGTTTGGTTGGATAGTAAATAATTTGATTTCCTCTGCGGAAGGTAGAGGACCGAGCAGCACTTGTCCAGTGATTGCGCAACGGCTTGGGCTGTGAGAGAAACATCAACATGCGCCTCTCTCCAGTTCGTTCTATACGCGAGTACTGGTAACAAATTAATGTCGAATATAAATCTGAAAGTTTCGCCTTTTGATACTATTTTTTTACAACATAAAGTTTTAACCCCACGTTCGTAAAACATGGCAAAAGCTTCCGGAATATAAACTATTGATCTGTTCATTTCGTAATCGAGATAAATTACATACTAGAATGGCCTTAACAATTAAATATAAGGTCATCGTAATACCAAACCTCTTAAAAAACAACGACCTTCTGACGATATTGGATATTACCCGAATACCACCATCGAACATTACTACTAGATAACATGAAATTAGGCATGTCAAAATCACCAAAAACTGGCAAATATTTTTTACTGTTTTTCCTTTCACTATCATTCAGACAAACTACCACACATACAAAAGTATTTGACTGATGCTTCTTGCGATAACCTGACAGATCAAGGCTGTCCACCTGCCACAGCGACAATAGTCATCAAGATCTACGTACTGAGGAGAATTGAATTGATGCACTCAAACAAACATTTGCATGAAAGACGTTATGTAAATAGGTCTCGGAGTAATCGAGGTAACATGAGGTATGTGCAAATGGGTTCCTCATAACGGTCATGGAGGCTACAGTAAAGCAGCAAAATAATGAAATATGCAGTGTAACTTTGAAGCAAATCCAAGTAGGTCAGTCACAGGTAAAAAGTTAAATTATTACGGTTATGATACGACGTTTCTTTTAGTAAGAACATTAGCAAATGCAGCGACCGACTACGGTTATATTTTATTCATAATATATTTTATGATAACTACACGTTTGTAAAACTTGGACAGTTACAAGAACCTAGTTAAATTTTTAATTTTCGTATGAAAATTAGACTTAAAGAAATTATTTGGAATTCATTTACTGGTGTCCATAATTTTTAAATTTCGTACAAGCGGTCGCATCGTCATTTACAGATGACCTAAAATAATTATCACTAAAATATTTATAAAGCTATGTTATGTATATTATTATGTGTGATATTTTTAACCCGTAACTCCGGGATGAATTAGAAAAAAATGCGCAGCGTAGTAGTAATCGGAAAGACATGATAGAATCGATAGGAAAATTCTATCCCATATTTTCCACGTAAGCTTCGGTACATTTATAAGATAAATCGAATAACCGTCAGCTTCTTTATCTTGACGATTCAACTGGAACGCGGACGAATGCCGCAATCACGTCTTAAGCCCCATTCGTGACTGCAGACAGGTAGCATCGCTAGGCTAGGTAACTGTTTAGTAAATTAGCCTATCTCATTTTTTGCGTAACTTAATAAATATGCAATAACTTAATAACTATAAATGCGTAACTTAATAAATATATTTTACAAAATCGATATTGGCAGACTAGTTACTTAAATATTGTAACTACTGGCTGAGGCGATTTACACCACACAGATTTGGCACTACTACGGTGCGAATGGCCTCAGTACTCTTTTTGTTGAATTGGTCTATTGGAACCACTAAAATGGGACGTGCGGTGTGAAAGTAGGGAAAGGAATTTAGAGATATAAAAGGACACTTCCAGGTTATATTCTACCCGTGTACCATACCACATCGAAACCTGTCCTGTAGATTTTGCGTGATTGAAACATCCACTCATCCTCATTCACACACATCCAAAAAATATCAAGGGATTAGTGGGATTTGTAATCCTACCAAGCCCACTTATTGAAAAAAATATTTTTATTTTCCACAACAATACAATACATGAATATGTATTGGGAGGTGGACTGGAGCCTAAACTAGGTTGAACCTGTATTTCAGGCCTCCAGGACGCCACCCGCGGCAAGAGAAGTACAAGTCTTTTGTTGCATTAGAGATATGTTCTTAACTAAACTTATGTTCTATGTATATGACATGTAGAATTAGGTTTAATCAACGTTACAGTTACTTATTAGAACGATAGGAACATGGAACAACACGGCAACACCTAAAATATACCTCAGACTCAGACTCATTAAAAAAACTAACGTAAGATAAAGATACGTGAGTGACCGGTATACAATTTATTTATATTTATATAATAATAATAATTTATATATAACTAACTGCGCCCCGGGGGAATTTCGGGATAAAAAGTACCCTATGTGCTATTCCCGGTATTTTTCTACCCGTATACCAAAATTTCATCAAAATCCGTCCAGTAGATTTTCGTGATTGAGTAACAAACATCCTCACAAACTCACATCCAAACTTTCGCATTTATAATAGGATAGGATGCCATTTAAATCGCTTGAGAGTTTGAAATTTATGCAAGCAGAATGGCAACTGCATGCACAACGACTCCGCTTAAGCCTACACTGGAATGTCTAATTCAAGTAGCGTGTTTGAGATGTAGCTCAATCCCTGTTAAGATTTCTGAGCACTATCTATGCATTGCAACTACCTAAGTAGGTACATAAAAGCGAAAAAGTTGCTTACCTATAGCTATGTGCTATTCCAGGTATTTTTATAGGTATCTAATGTCGTCAAAATCAAATAGATTTTGCGTGATTGAGTAACAGACATACACACACAAATCCAAACTTTTCCATTTATAATATGAGTAAGAAAAGTTAGAAGCAGGACAGGACACCTAGTTGTGGCCAGCAATATTTCAGGATAAATAAAATCTCTGTTTTTGCATTTATAAATCAAGGATGGGAAATTCATTTTAGAGGGATCCTTTCATTTCTCATAAGGTTAGTTAATAATCATAATATGGTTTGTCATAGCCTTTCTCAATTTTTTTTTATCATAATATTTTATTCAAATAATATTTATTGTAATTATATTTGTGTGTGTGTTTGTGTGTTTATATTTCATAGATTGTCATACAGATTTTTTTAATAAAATGGTTTATCATAATGGATTTGTCATTACATAATTGTTATGGTCATAAACATTTATTATACACATAGTTTATTTTTTATTTTGTTTGTCATTTATTTCGTTGCTGACATTTGAAGACATTATGTAAAATTTTGACACAAACACTTGTATAGGTTAGGGTGCGCCGCAACGGCGGATCCAGGATTTTTTTCTGGGGGCGGCACAAGGACCGTTGCGGACTATGCATGTTGGGGGGGGTGCAACAAATCGAAATACGATGCCGTCTGCCTTGAAACGAATCCTAAAGACAAAAATTTTATTTTTTCTTTATTTGATATGCACTGTTATGAAATTTTCTCTCCACAGTAGGTACACAAAAAACAGTCTGGGGGGGGCACGTCTCTGTTATTTCTTAATTTGATATGCACTGTCATGGAATCTCCCTCCACAGAAGGTACACAAAAAAGCAGTCTCGGGGGGTACGTGCCCCCCACTAAATCCTCTACTGGTGCGCCGGGTAGGTTAGGATATGCCGCGAACATAAACAACAAAAAAACAAAAGCTTAACAAATCTTACCTTTTCTCTGAGTTCATCCATACATTATGAGTTCTCTTTTCTCTGTACATTATGAGCATTACTATTATGATTAAATTATATTATGATTATTTATGTTTATGACAATTTGTATTTATTACAAAACAATTATGTTAAAAAAATATATTTTAATTTATGTTAATTATGATTATGTGAAAAAACATTATTTAGAACTATATTATTACAAATATTTTTATGAGAATTATTAGAGACCCCATTTTTGATACCTAATAACTTTGTAATAGGACAAGCACCTAGGGTCATGATAGGTATGATACAAAGGGTAAGGTTAGGAATAAGGTTACGTCAGGCATAATTTTATAATTTTTTACGACCTGGTAAGGAATTTGTGTAACAGAACAAACTGTGACTATTGTGTTATCAAATATTGAAATATGTTATTGCTGAGAGTAAACAAAAAGGCGCTTATATATACAGTGGAGCTTCTATAACTCGAACTACAGGGGAAGCGTAAAAAATTTCGTGTTAACGAATCTTCGAATTATCGAGGACTTTGAGTTAAGGAGTTTTCAAACTATCAATTTCGATTTATAGAGGCATTTTTTCTATGTATGATACTGCAAGTTATAGAGTCATATAAAAATAAAAATTCGACTTATAGATTTATTTAAATGAAAAAAAAACAACATACTTAATAAAAATGGGTAGGTACATATTCACCAATTTCTTTTAATATGTACATAAATACATATTAAAAGAAATTGGTATTTTTTTTTAAATTGGGAATTAATACATTGTTTGTCAATTGTAGTTATGGTTTTTTGCGTTTTTCAATTGCTAATACAGGGCATAAAATAATTAATGACACTTTCAACGAAGCAAATAAACATTTGGTAGGCAGATGTACAAGAAGTTGTTGTTACTAAATTCCAAACACATAAAACCGCCTCGTATAGCGATTTCTTGGAATTGGTTATTTATGCTGAAAAAATTTCTGAACAATGCTTTGAAATAAAGAGTATTCTAGAAAAAAATTTGGTTTACAGAGGCCTCAAAATTGAATATTACTCTTTCGAGATATAGAGTCTGCTAGATTTGTACTTTGAGTTACAGGGTATTATATGTATGAATAGTACATCACAGGGAAACCATAATCAGTTCGACTAATAGCATCAAAATAATTCGAGCTATAGGGTTTTTTGTAATTCAACGGAAGGGAATAACTAATTTCTTTGACTTAGAGAGGATTTCGAGTAAAAGGGGTTCGAGTTAAAGAGGTTCCACTATATATGAGATTTCGAGCATCAGTGGGGGTTTTGGCCCACGCAAATAGTCTGAGAAAGTCAAATAAAGATTTTTGATATTATCTCATAGAACATATGCAAAAACCAGCACTGAGAAAAAAAAGATAAGTATGCTATGCTTATGTCTGTCTTTGCCACCTCCTATTTTTGAACGGGCCGTCTAGACCATAAGTCGTGCATGCTCTTCAACACATCAAAAACTATCCACTCCGCTATTGATAATAGTATGCTATTAGATAATTGTCTATACTACCTATTTACAAATACAAATTTCAAAACCTAGGTACGAGTAGATATATAAAATTTTCTAGCAAGTTATAAGAAAAATCAATTTAAATAATACCTACCTAGGCATCTTGAGTAATCAACTATTTACCTTTGTATTTATTGGTGGTACTTTCCAGCCTAAAATTATTGTGTTGCACTATGTTGCTCCACAAATAAGTTAAACATGCACAATTTCACACATAAATACATTATCATTATTATCATACCTATGTATGATTGAACAGGGACAAATGTCCCTGATCAATTATAACTATTTTTTTCTGTATTATTATAGATCTAAAGATAAGTCATTCTTTTTAAAAGAGAAAGATTCCTTTCAATTTAAAATAAAAATCAAAATGTTTCATATCTCAGCTGCAGAGAAACCGGACCCCTCCCGATATCTCACAGAATCCTATCTAAGGGGGGTCAGGTTTCTCTGCAGCAGACTGTATCTATTTTACAAATAAAAAATAAAATTCAATACATAGGTACACAGTCCAAATATAAACTTTTCTCAACAAAGTAATTTTTCTATAGGAATGTAGAGTTAAATGCTTGGACAAATGTGTCTGTAAAATTTTTCATCCAATATCCATTTTATATATTAAAAATGGGTACAAATGTTTCAAAATACAAATACTTATTGCAGGTATTGGAATATTCGGAATTATTTATGCAGATATCTAATGTTACGCATAGCTTACCTTGTCCACATTTCTCAGTCTTTGGAGTAGAAGTCATTGTTTAATTATTTTTTCCACTATGGCATATTAACAAACTAAAGAAGATATTTCATAAATTGTTAATAAAATAGTGAATTTAATAACAAAATATCAATACAATATAACCAGACCGGCAGCCATGTTTAAAAACATCGTCGTGTCGGTCGTTCATCCAACCAATCAGCGCCATCTACAACCCGGTAATTCAAACTAAACACACGTCACCGAGCAGGCGCTGTACAGTATACAGTGTACTGTACTGTACAACAGGCGCAGCCTTCGATCGAGCAACAAACACTTCCGCGCGCAGTACCTACGGAGTCCGTGTTACTTTATGGGCGCAGCCTTATGCCG
The DNA here is from genome assembly GCA_018467065.1 of Ephestia elutella. Lineage (NCBI taxonomy): Eukaryota > Metazoa > Arthropoda > Insecta > Lepidoptera > Pyralidae > Ephestia > Ephestia elutella. The sequence goes on from CM031578.1 coordinate 14,122,441, forward strand.
CCGAGTCTGTCTTACTGAATTTTAGTCTGTGCCCTAAAATTTCTTCCCTTGAAAATTTCCGAAAATTCTTAGCTCGGGTTTGTAGTAGGTAGTTGTAGTAGGAAAATTTTCCGTTCTCGGGAATATTTCCAAGTTTCAAAAAACTTTCCGCTGTTTCTTTGAAAATTTCGCGAACTGCACATCACTAGGCCGGCGCGGCGCTGTGCAGCTGGGGCTGTACAGCAGGCAGGCTGCAAAGGCTTGTGTGAAACTGTTGAATGGGGGTTTATGGTTGAGTCTATGGTACGGGGGTCGGAGGTATTGTCAGGGGATTTGATGGATGATGGATTTCTATTAATAAAATATCTTATGTGCTTTCTATCCAGTGGTTTGTATTTAAACATGGTGGCAGCGGTGATTTAAATAATTATTTAAATTAAAATAACTAGGTAGGTAATGTTTTAATTATTTTAAAAATAGAAAGAATAGAAAAACATACAAAGATGGTTGAAAAGGCTATTAGATTGCCTAATGAATTTAGTTTCGATGGAGATTGGGAAGCATGGCTTTGCCGTTTTGAAAGATATTTGGCAATATCAAATTTCAAAAAGAAGGATGATGAGGAGAAAATAAATTTATTATTATATGCGTTGGGGGAAAAGGCGGAGCAGTTGATAAAACAACAGGAGGCTTACTATCACCTTTTCTACAAATCAGACGTTCAAATCTTTGTATAATGCGGTTTTATACTTTTTTCGTCAAGACGTACATTAATTAAATTTTAACAGAAATAAAAGTATTTCATTGAATAAAGTTACAGCCATGAATAATCTAAATTCATAATTATTATAAAATTGTAATAAACTGAAAAAAAAATCCTTATTTATTAAATTGTCATTTTAGAAAATGTTAATTTATTTTATTGAGAATTTGAACGTTCCATTAAAAACGTTCACCTTTCAATGAAACCGTTCAAAAACCGTTCACCTAAAACGACATCATGGTACGGATAAATAGCAGGCCTGCTTTTGAACTGCACGTCAACTGCCCTGCAATTGAACGATTTTCTATAAGTTCGTGGTGGAAAAAAGCGCGGGAACCCTTGTTTGCGAAAGGCGTCTTTTGCTTATAGTTAATTTTAATTTAAATAAACTACACATTGCGTACACAAATTATATTTGAGTGCATTGTTATATATTAAATATAAAAGTGGTAATATAAAATGGGAGGCGCAGGAGGCGGAAAGAAGAGGAAAAAAGACCCAGATCGCATCACAAGACCATCGACCCCCAGACCAGGAATTACTGACTTCTCATCATCGGCATCTGATGTTGATGATGATTCAAATAAGTATACTATATACAAAACTCCTGGCTATTTTAGGAAATATCCAGAAAATAGTAAAAAATCTGAATATGTCGTATTTTTGTCGCATGTAGATGATAGGCAGTTTTCTGTTAAAGACCGTCTTGCTGTGTCCCATGCTATTCGTAAATATTGCGTGACTGGCATTTTACATCTTAAGTCGATAAATAAATTTAAAATTGCCATCACTTTTGACCACTCTAATAATGCCAATGTATTCCTAACAAACAAAAAGTTTCAAGAGGAGTTAGGTCTTAAATCCACAATTCCGGCAATTGACACCGAGATAACTGGAGTAATCACTTCTGTTCCAGTTGATCTTTCTAATAAAATGATTTGTTCTTTAATAGGCAGTTCACGAAATATTATTCAAGTAAGACGCTTCATGCGTCGTTTACTTGATGAGGATGGCACGGTCAGCTACCTGCCTACTCAAACAGTTGCTGTAACGTTTGCTTCTACAGAGCTTCCCCTTATGTTATTCTGAATTCCTGGCGTCACGAAGTGACAATATATGTACCACCTGTGAAGCAATGTTTAAGATGTATGAAATTTGGGCATATTGCCAAATTCTGTAGGAATGCAGAAGTTTGCTCTATTTGTACGCAAAATCATAATTTTAGAAACTGTAATGATCGTAACAATGTCAAATGTGTGAACTGTGGCGGTGATCACATTGCTATTTCCAATATCTGTCCCCAGAAAAAACAAAAAATAGAAGAAAATAAAATAAAATCAAAGTCTGCCAATTACTCACAACTGTTTAATGAAAATTCTTTTCCACAATTAACCATGAGAAACATTCATACACAAATTAGTAATTTAACAAAATCAGATTTTTTCATGAATTTATTAACTAATGCAATAACTAAAATTATAACAAGCCAAAAAGATACTCCAATTAATTCCTCATCTATTAGAGACATCCTTCAACAAACATTCCGAAATACATCTTCTTCATCTAATAATGGATCTCCTTAATATTGTGCAATGGAATGCACAAAGCCTAGCATGTAATAAACTATTATTGACTCGATTTCTTTATGACAATAATATACATGTTGCTATCATTTCCGAAACTTGGTTAACATCAGAAAAAAATTTAATATAAAAGGATATAAGATAGAAAGAAATGATATTGGTAATAAACATAATGGAGTTGCCATACTCATTCATAATAATATAGAATATATTAAATTAAATACATATTCTGATAACTCGTTACAAAATATTTGTGTTAGAATAAATGTACATAATAAACAAATAAGTATCGTAAGTTTTTACAGTCCAACTAATTGCAATCCGTCATTTAACAAACATAAATTTGAATCTTTAATTAAATCAATTCCTGAACCTATGATTTTTGCTGGTGACTTCAATGCACATCATACATCATGGGGATGTAATTCTGACGACATGAGAGGTAGAGATATATTGGAGGTAGTTGATAACAACAATTTAGTTTTATTGAATAGTGGCGAAGTAACAACTGTTGGCTCTCTTTCGTGGCGTCCAAATGCTTTAGATTTATCTATTGTATCTCCATTATTGGCACTTTCTTGTGATTGGTCTGTACATGATGATCCTCTCGGTAGCTATCACCTTCCTGTAATTATAAAAGTGTCAGTAAATAAAAATGTAAAGCGTTAACTCTTTAAATAACAGTAGCGGCGTACATTTGCCTATTTATCCTAACTTTAAAATGGTAGATTGGAAAATGTATGAACAAAATGTGGATCTAGGACTGTCAATTTGTCAGCCTCAAAACTTATCTCCATTGGAAGCATATGCATCATTTTGTGAAATTTTACATTCTGCTGTAAATAATTCTCTTCCAAATTCTAATTTTTCTGTTTCTTCTATCAATAATAAAGATACCCCTCCCAACAGAAAATTGTTTAAAAAACCTCCCTCCCTTGGTGGAATAATAAATGTACAGAAATTGTACAAAAATCAAAACTTGCATACCTTAACTTTAAAAAGAATCCTTCTGATGAAACATACATAGAGTTCAAAAGATTACAGGCTCAAAAAAAACTTACTTTGAAAATAGAAAGATCAAATAGTTGGGTTGAATTGTGCTCCTCCTTTAATCGATGTACTCCTTTGTCTCGAATCTGGAATTATATGAGAAAGTTTAATAAAAGTTATTTCCATCATGATAATAATGATGACTGGATTCAAGAGTTTCTGGAAAAGTATACTCCTGATTATGTTAATAGTAATTTAAATACAACTACAACTTTAACTAATGAAGTTAATCCGAATAATAATTATTTAATAAAGCCCTTTTCTATTCAAGAATTGAGATCTGCCGTATTTTCTAGGAAGGACAGTGCTTTTGGTTTAGATGGTGTTCCCTATATTATGCTGAAAAGGCTTAGCGAAAATGGGTTCCTCACTTTTCTTTGCATACTAAATAATCTCTGGCTCAAAAATGATATTCCTCACTCTTGGAAGTCTGATTGTTTGATTCCTATATTAAAACCAAATAAAATTCGATCTAATCCAGATTCCTATCGTCCTATTGCTCTTACGTCTTGTATTGGTAAAATTTTTGAACAATTACTAAAACAAAGATTGGAGTTTTATGTAGAGCAAAATAACATCTTACCTGCAAATCAGTATGGTTTTCGAAGAGGAACATCGTCTAGAGAAAGCATTTGCCAATTGCAACTTGACATACAAAATAGTATAAGCAAAAATGAATTTCTAATGTCAGTCTTTTTTGATGTTGCTGGAGCTTTTAATAGTGTCAATATAGATGTACTATGTTCTGAATTGCTTTCCATTGGAATACCTAATAAAATAGTCCACTGGGTTCAAAAATTCTTAACTGAAAGGGAAGTTTATGTTAAGTATAATGGAAAATTATATGGTCCAAGATTTTCTTCTGTTGGAGTTTGTCAAGGTGGAATACTTTCTCCGTTGATTTTCATTTTGTACATTCGTCGTTTAAATATGATACTAGGTTCTGAGGTTAAAAATCTTCAATTTGCAGATGATTTAGTTGTATATGTATCTGGAAAGAAATTGGATCATATTTCAAACATTCTCAATAGATCATTGGAAGGATTGTGTACATATTTTTCTTATCTGAATCTAAATATAAATGCTCTGAAATCAAAACTAGTAATTTTTGGTAAAAAAAATAATTTAACCCCTCCCATATATTACAATGATACAATTATTCCCATTTCTCAAGAAGCTAAATTTCTGGGTGTGACTTTCACTTATAATCTTTCTTGGAAAAAATATATTGAGTTAATTAGTTCAAGAGCTAACAAAGCATTCAATATTCTTAAGTCATTATGTAGAACTTCTTGGGGAGCTGATCCTAAAGTACTGCTGCTTCTATATAAATCTTTGATTCGTAGCCATTTTGAATATGGTTTTCTCTGTTTTGCTGGTAACAATAGGTTTATAGATATTTTGGATAAAATACAAAATAAAAGTATGCGAATAATCACAGGAGCATTTCCAAGTACTCCAATCAATGTCATGCAAGTGGAATGTAAACTTCCTCCATTAAGCATTAGGTTCATTTACTTGAGAGAAAGGTTTTTGTTAAAATTGTACAATAGAAACAATTACCTTTTTTTAAATTTGAAACGTTCTTCACCTTCAGCTCGATATCCTATGTATATACTTCAGGGCTTCTGTGAATATGTAAATTTTCTTGAAAGCTTACAAATTCATAGATCATCCCTTCTTCCATGTTTTCAGGGGATTTTGAAAGTAAATATCCTGCAATTAATATATTCATAGATCGTAATTTATCTACTAAAGAAGATGTAAATAGTAAATTCTCTGAGTTCATTGGTCATAGGTTCTTATATACAGATGGGTCTAAAACTGAATCTGCAGTGTCATTTGCTATCTTTGATAGGTTACTGAACTCTGGAATTGGTCATAAGATTAGTTCTGACGCAAGTATATTTACAGCAGAGGCTGTGGCTATTCTTGCTGCCTTAAAACACATAAAAAATAAAAATAATGGGTGTTGTGAATGGGTAATAGTTAGTGATAGCATGAGTGTTCTTGAAAATCTTAAAAATAATAAATTCAATGCTAACACTAACTATTTAATTGCATTAATAAAAGAGTTATGGTTAGATTTGTTCAAACTTCAGTTTAAGGTTTCATTTATTTGGGTTCCGTCGCATATTGGTGTAATTGGAAATGAGAGGGCAGATTTTTTGGCTAGAACCATAACAAATTTTTCATCCATTGTTCCTGATAGCAGTAGCAGGCTTAATATTTTTGTCCCATATTCTGACATAGTCCCTCTATTAAAAAAACGATCAACAGAAATATGGAAAAGGCACTGGAATTACACAGTTCAAATTGAAAATAAAGGTTTATGGTATGCTGCTTTCAATGTTCCGGTTGGAAACATCCCATGGTTTTGTAAATACAATATGTACATAAATAGAAAATTTTATTCCACTATTAATAGGCTGCGTTTTGGCCATTGTCGTTTAAATTATCACCTCTGTCGTTTGAGGATGGTGCGCAGTTCGCAATGCGATTACTGCAACAGACTCCCAAGCAGAGCAATCTCTTTCTCATGTATTCTTCGATTGCCCATCCTTTGGCATTCAGCGCCTTGTGCTGATGGATGAGCTTATAACAATTTACCGTATTGCAGATTTGATACCGCGCTCCATCGAGGCTCTTCTAGTAAATAATTCAACATATCTGTCATTGTACAAATTTTTAATCAACACAGTTGGACAAATTTAATTTGTAAAATATCGTATTTAATAAAATTTTAAAGAGAAATAAAAAGACATTGATGACGTTTATATTTCCATAAAAACTGATGATAGAAAAAAAGGAAAAAAAAAAGCACAACTCAAACTTAATAATCAACATAGTTGGACAAAAATGTGTAAAATATCGTATTTAATTTAAAAAAAATAAACAAAGTTTTAAAGAGGAATTAAAAAGACACTGATGACGTTAATTGCCTTAAAAACTGATGATAACTAACTAATGACAAGGCAGCATGGTCTTTGACCTTCGCCTGTCCCTAGAGGGACGAAATATAAAAAAATAAAATAAGTTCGTGGTAAGCCTCCTGAAGATCGAGGGAAAAAAACGGTACGACGAAGTGGTAGCTGCGTTGAATGAATGTTTTAAGCCTAAAAAAAATGTTGTATATGAGAGGGCCAGATTTAATTCCAGGAAGCAAAAGGAAGGAGAAAATATTTCAGATTTTGTCAGAGAGTTGCATATTTTGGCGGAGAGTTGTGAATATGGAGAGTTGAAGGAGGAATTGATTAGAGATCGGCTTATAATAGGTATGAGGGATGGAAAAACAAGTGAGCGTATGCAGTTGGAAGCTGAGTTAACTTTAGAGAAGGCTGTAATTATGGCTAGACAGGCAGAGCAGCAACAAGATTTTATTGAAGAAGGAAAGAAAGAGTGGGAAGTTAATAGATTAAATAAAACAAAGTCCGTTGATAAAAAATGTTGGTGGTGTGGAAGCTGGGGCATACATACCAAGGAGAAATGCCCAGCAGCGAAGCAGCAATGTTTTAGATGTAAAAGATATGGACATTTTTCAAGATGTTGCGGCAATAAAGATTTTCTGAAGATTAATAATATTAAGGTTGGAGATGATTTTCAGATTAACGTTGACACTCAAATGGGAGGAGAAAATAAGGTAGTCAAATTTTTAATTGACACTGGTGCAGACTTGGTAGCTAAACCAGAATCTATGTTAGTTAAGGAATTAAAAATATGGTCATGTGATGATGTGATTAGGGGTCCAGATGGGCAGGCTTTAAAAGTCAAAGGTTATATATATGTACAACTTAGGTATTTAAATGGATTGTATAGTGGAAAAGCGTATATAATTGAGAATTTGAAGTGTCCTATTTTAGGGAGACCAGCAATTCAACAAAAGATCAATATTCATTTTTATTCAGCAAAAGATGAATATTTTAAATTTGTGTAGTACATTTAAAGATTGTGGGTCTGGTATTATTTGTAGTCAACAAATAGAAAAGGAATTTCAGGAATATTTGATAGTTTGGGAACTTTTAAGGGCACATTTTCAATAAAACTAGTAGATAATCCAGTGCCTTATGTACAGACTGTACCTAGGGTTGTTCCCATACCATTATTGGAAAAAGTAAAAAAAGAATTAATTAAGATGGAAAGTTTAGGAGTTATTAGCAAAGTAGAAGAACCAACAATGTTTGTATCTCCTGTAGTAATGGTTCCCAAAGAAAATGGGGATGTTAGGATTTGTGGGGATTATACTGCAGTAAATAAAAGTATTGTTCGACCAATATTTCCTATACTGAGGGTAGAGACAACTTTAGGAAGATTAAGAGGATCAAAAATATTTTCAAAAATCGACGCTACTTCAGGATTTTATCAAATTGTTCTCAGTGAGGATTCTAAGAAGCTTACAACAATTTTGACACCTTTTGGTAGGTATATGTACAATCGTTTACCCATGGGTCTTAATTGCGCACCTGAATATTTTTCGATGAAATTTGCAAATTTATTTTATGACTTAGAAGGGGTGGTTGTGCATGTAGATGATATTTTAATATTTACAAAGGATAGATCTAGCCATAATATTTTGTTACGGGAGGTATTAACTCGATTAAGTAAGGAAGGATTGACAATAAATAAAAATAAATGTGTTTTTGGAGTAGAACAAATAACTTATTTGGGCCATATCATAAGTGAGAAAGGTATATCTTTAGATCCGGATAGGGTAGAGAGTATAAAACAGTTTAAAGTTCCTGGTAATAAGAAAGAATTAATGCAATTTTTAGGATTAGTGAATTATGTGGGAAGGTTTATACCTAATAAAACTAATATATTGCAACCATTAAATGAGTTATTAAGAGATGGGATAAAATTTAGTTGGGAAATGTACCAGAACAAAGCATTTGAAGAGATAAAAACATTAATTTCAAATTCTCCCGTTTTGCGACATTATGATCCAAGTAAAAAAATTATTATTTCAGCGGATAGTAGTTCTTATGGATTAGGTGCAGTATTGTTACAAGAGGATCATATGGGTAATAAAGAAGTTGTATCTTTTGCTAGTAGAACTTTAAATAACACGGAAAAGAATTATGCACAAATTGAAAAGGAGTGTTTGGCATTAGCATGGGCTGTTCATAAGTTTAAAGATTATGTTATAGGTATTCACGTCACTTTAGAAACAGATCATAAACCACTTGTACAGATTTTGCAAACGAAGCCCATTGATGATTTAACTCCAAGATTATTAAGATTCAGGTTGCAATTAATGCGATATTTATATACAGTTATTTATGTTCAAGGGAAAAGATTAGTAGTTGCTGATGCTTTATCCAGATCTCTTATAGTTGGTCAATGGAGATGATAAGGAAATTAACATGATTACTGAGAACTGCATACAGGATGATAAATTGACTTTAATAAAATTAGAACAGAAAAAGTGTCAAATTTGTCGATTTTTAGTTTATTTCACAGAAAATGGTTGGCCTGAAAAGGGTAAAATTGCTTTAGAATTAAAAGATTATTATCAATTTAGACATAATTTTTCTGTGCAAGAAGAATTTTTAATTTATAATAGTAGGTTAGTAATACCTCGAAGTTTGCAAAAACAAATATTGGATGACATTCATAAAGGTCATTTAGGAATAACAAAATGTAGAGAGAGGGCTAAACAAGCAGTGTGGTGGTTAGGTTTATCATCACAGATAAAGGTTTTGATAGAAAATTGTCCTGAATGTATACAGGAAAGAGTTAATCATAGAGAACCTTTATTTGTGGAAGAAATGCCTGTGAGGGCATGGCAAAAAATAGGTATTGATTTGTTTAAGTATGATAATAATTGGTTTGTTGTCATGATTGATTATTATTCTAGATTTAAAGAGATTTTTAAATTGTATGATTTGACAGAGTTAGCTATTATTAAATGTTGTAAAGAAACATTTGCTCGCTATGGTATACCAGAAATTGTTAGAACGGATTGTGGAACGCAATTTAAAAAGTAAATTTGTGCTTTTTTCTAAGGAATATAATTTTATTCATATAACTAGTAGCCCTTATTTTCCACAGAGTAATGGATGTGCAGAAGCCGGGGTTAAGATAGCAAAAAATTTATTAAAGAAAAATAAAGATATTTATTTAGCATTACTTAGTTATAGAAATACTCCATTGGAGACTGGATACAGTCCTAGCGAGTTAATGTTTAATAGGAAAATAAGGAAATATTACCTGTGTTTCCTAATAATTTGAGTGTAAAATTAGATATTCATAAAGATTTTAGAGTTAAGAGAAATTTAGGAAGGGAGAAAGTAGCAAGGAATTACAATAAAAGTCATAACGTAGTGAGTTTGGAAGATATAGAGGTAGGTGATAATGTATGGGTCATTGATTTACGGGCATATGGTATTGTTGTCAGAAAGGCAAAAGAGCCAAGGTCATATTTTGTTCAAGTTAAAGGTGTAAATTATAGAAGGAATCGTTGGCATTTGGTGCCAGCACCTTTTCAACAATTAGCTTTAAAGGAATCTGGTAGCATGGGAAAGAATAGGACAGAGGATTTAAAAGAAACTGATAAATTTCATGAGGATTTTGTAGATATATCTGAAAGTGGGGATAGTGATTTGGAAATCACTGATGGAGGTGATGGGGAAAGTAATGTAATGCAAGATGAAGAGGAGCCGCGTAGGTCAGAAAGGGTTAGAGTAAGGCCTAGGTTCCTTAATGATTATGTTTGTAATTTTTTACATTTAGAGAAATTGTAATTGAGTTTAGGTTTGTAATATTCTTAAAGTTAAGTACTTAAAAGGGGATGTTGAATGGGGGTTTATGGTTGGGTCTATGGTACGGGGGTCGGAGGTATTGTCAGGGGATTTGATGGATGATGGATTTCTATTAATAAAATATCTTATGTGCTTTCTATCCAGTGGTTTGTATTTAAACAGAAACGTGTTTGTGAATTCAAAATGAGATTTTGCTTTTGCTCCATGACGTCCTTTAGAGTCTGTGGTGTGGTGTGATGAATAAATAGTGATATTTTGTTGTCTATGCTATGAAATTACACACGATGGCTGTATGGGCTTTAGATCCCTTTGCCTTTCCTCACGGATTAAAGGTGAACGCAGACTTGTGCCGCACCGCACGCACCGCAGTCCTCGCATTTGATTTCTTTATATGAAGTTATATGTAACCTCGCATACATACATACACGCACTTCAGTCGCCGCAATCCCTGACGGCCGAATGAGGGATTTTCCGAGACCCAAATAAAAAAAAATAGTTCTAGATGACTTCATAGATGGCGCTTAAGCAAAGGCGAGAGAAAAAGTTCCATACAAAAAGCAAAAATTCACGGGATGGGCATTTTAAAAAAAAACTTAGTAAAAAAACATCTAAAAAAAGTATCAATATTGTGATTTGTGCAACTGTCATGTGATTTCTGCCTCTGGTTGACAAGGAAAAGCGCACAATATAGGTACAGCCTTTGTTACGGCATTCATAAAACTCCATCTATTGAGATTTTTTATATTGATTTTGTTTTTCTTAATTAGCTGTCAGAAAAATCGCTCATTCCCCAAGCCGCAGCTGATGACGTCACTAACCAACAGCGGACGCTGCAGGGCGGCGTCTCTATGGGCCGTCCAAACTTTTATAACTCTTGTTGACATTTGATTTTTTCCTTCCTCTGTTAATTAACAACTGATAACAAGTCGTTCGTCAAAAGCCATTCTGTAATCTTGATTAAATTAAAAGCTGAATGAAAAAAAAAGACTGCTGTGCGTGCGGCGCCACACTGGTTCGAAAATCGTATATGGTGGACTTAGGGATCAAAGTGCAGCTATCACGCTGATTTTTTTTTAACATACTACTTTTAACAATAGCTTTAACTTTTCTAAATAAGGTTTTTGCTAAAAACTGCATTTTCATATAAAAAAAAATATTGTTTATTTTTTTGTATGGAGAAAAAGTAATAATCATAAAAATCTTTTAAATGGTAATACTGTTAGGCAAGGCGGCTAGTAGGCGTTATAGTCCGCACAATTCTTAACATTTTATACCTTGGAGTCATATTCATATGTCTGCCGCTTTGGCCTCCACAGCGCTTGGAAATTTTCCTTATTAAATATATAGGCATCATAAACTAAGTTACCGTACACATGCTACGTGCGTGACCCGTTCAGAGGCGGAGGGAGAATCTTTCAAAATACCACACTTGATCATAGGAGGGAGGGGGGGTATACAATATCGCTGAGAGAACCAGAGGGGAGGGGAGAAGTTCTTTGCGAGTACGAGTGATCAGAAAAGGAGTTTATCAAAATTCTCCATACAAAAAAATAAACAATATTTTTTTAAAATATGAAAATGCACTTTTTAGCAAAAACCTTATTTAGAAAAGTTAAAGCTATTGTTAAAAGTAGTATGTAAAAAAAAAATCAGCGTGATAGCTGCACTTTGATCCCTAAGTCCACTATATACGATTTTCAAACCAGTGTGCGGCGCGGCGACAGGAACGATTGCGCGCAGAAGTAAATTTTTTTTTTAAATATAAGCAGAAGGAACACAAATTTCACACACACACTGATGATATTTGACAATATTTGCATCCTGTTCATGATAAGGACTGTCACATAACTCTGTCCCTTTCCTTCCTTAGCATTGCAATGTATTGCAACACGAACCACTACACTGAAAGATTTATCATCCAAGCCGGATTTTTCATGCGAAATGATCCTTAACTGTCATATTTGTTGTGTTGTCACAGTTGTCATAAATATTTAAAATTATTTTTTACTGTTTTGTGCTTTTAAACTCAATAGAAAAGATAAAATGCAACGTGTACAATATGTGGAAGTGTTTCATAAAAAAATATTCGTGGAATATCGTTCCTTCGGTAAGCAATACATGTTTTTTTGACGTGCCCAATTATAATATACAATTTCGTGTTATTTTTGAAACAATAACCATTATTAGACTTTTGAATGCTATTTATCAGCAATATCATTATTTATTTTATAAAGTAGTGTATTAATTATAACCATTTCATAAGAAATACTACAAGTAATTTAATAATTTCGTAAATAGCATAGATCATTTGACAGATCCAGTTTTGTTTACTATGGCTGGGCCGAATCAAGGCAAATATACGAATTTAGTACCTATTCTATAAAAATCTCAGGAATTCTTTCTTGTAGATTAAAATGCACATTTTATAAAAATACTGACAGTGAATTTTATTTCAGGACAAGGAAAATATGCCAGAAAACAATACCTCAAAATATCTCAAGAAAGAGAACTGTTATGGGGCTATATTTCTCTTACGTACTACGAGTACCAGGACAGTGAATGGACGCCAGCAACCATTAACATCATTGCAATGTTTCATTGCACGTGATTTTTAATAATTTAAAATAAATTTTATTGATTTAATGACTAGTATTTTTTCCCAAAAGGGATAGAATTTCCCATCGTAAAAAGCTGATGCAGATCCGCATACCGCGCACGGCTTAAGATTCAAAGTCTCAAAATGTTTGGTTTTGCTACACTGTAGCGAATATAATTAATTATCTTAGATCCGACCCTGTATTCTGTCGTTGTGTGAATAATAATCTTAGTGTGTGTTTTGCCATGCAATTTCAAATGACATGTTCAGTCTGCTTACTATTATTATATGTCTGTGCGATTGCGGGGTCTGCGGCGCGGGCAGAGCAGATGTGCGAGGCCATCAACAAAAGCAATGACAATGAATGCGGGGATTGCGGTGTGGCTAAGTCTGCGTTCACCTTAAAGAAACCAAAAAAAAAATGTCTATGCTACATAGCATAGACATTTTTTTTTCCTCACGGATAAGAAACCAAAAAAAAAAATGTCTATGCTATGCTTGAGTTGCAGTGTGACCGTTTTTGGTATTTTCAGTACTAAGTTAGTATAATTGGGGCATCTGAGCATCTACTTAACCAAATTTTAGTATAATATTGGTAGAATTTTAACTATTTTGTCTATTTTGGTATTTGTTTTTGGTATTTTCGCGTGTTTTCACGTAAAAACCCTTCCCTTCCTCCTCCCGAAAATTTCTTCCGTTGAAAATTTCGGAATTCCTCGGGTTTGTAAGAAATTCCGTTCTCGTTTTCCCTTTGTCTTTGAAACATATCACAAACCCGTACGCTTCCTTCTTTTGCTCTTCCGCACAATTGTCCCGTACGCGTCCTTTTTTTTTTGCTCGTCCGGTAAATGTTAGTACAATTTTGGTATTTTTGAATTTTGCTTTTTAGTATTTTTTTGTACTGACAGCACTATGTTTTGTATTTTCTCGAATTTTAAAACGGTCACACTGTTGAGTTGAAAGTGATTTATTTTGGTGAATCGTGTCCCGGGTTTACGCGTGGTGTGATATTTCATTGTTTTCTAATTTAAAATGTGTGCTCAAGCATTTGTGTGAATTAAAATTAGAGCTTCAAAAACCGATTTTAAGTGTAAACTTTGGATTTAGAGCAGTGAAACTACGAGGTATCTCTCGTCAACAACGTAATCATGGCGGATCCATTGAGTTTGCTTCGGCAGTACAACGTAAATAAAAAGGAGATAATTGAACGTGATAATCAAATTATATTCGGCGAGTTTTCCTGGCCGAAAAATGTTAAGACAAACTATCTTATGTGGGGGTGAGTTAATGAAATTAACTTACTTTCTCTCCGAAACGAAATGACAGCTACAAAAACAGGTGTAAATATTTTTTGAATTTTCACATGAACTAAATAAATAATATTTTTTAGGTCTGGAAAGGATGCTTCACACGTTAAAGAATATTACACTCTTGAATGTCTACTATTCATTCTTAAAAACATACAATTAACGCATCCTGTCTATGTGCGACAAGCAGCTGTAAGTAAAGAATTGTACAATTTGTTCAGTCAGATGGATAAATAGTCGATACATCAAACTCCAAACAAAGTAAAGCTTTAACGTGTCGCGTTGCATTTTCTAGGCAGCTAATATCCCGGCTGTGCGTCGTCCAGATCGTAAAGAGCTATTGGCATACTTGAATGGAGAAACTGCCACCTGTGCTTCAATTGATAAAAGTGCACCTTTGGAGATACCAACTCAGGTTAGATTTTGAAGCTTTTGTATTTTTGGACAATTACAAACTTCAATTTTCAGATCAATTAAATTTTTAATCAATTTTTTAAAATAATAAACCTTAATGTATAGGTTTATTCATAAAAAAATATTTACTTTTTAGTAGCAATATTCCACAGATAATGATCATTCGGTAGAACTGTACCACATCTGACGCACTAAAATAGGTTTTAGGGAGGAGGGGGGGGGAGGGGGAGGGAGGGTAACCCCCCTGACACCACCCCCCACATGCGCAAATGAACTTTTTAAAAAAAAATTGGATTTTTTTTTAGGATGTCTTCAACATAAACAAGGGGAAAGGTATAGAATCTTGCCGCAGGATATTCAATATGGGAGGGGGGGAGGATGGACCCCCCTGTACCACTCCCCCCGCGCGGAGACATTTAGTTTTTTTTATGAATTTTTGAAAATAAAAATTATGATGTCATCCACATAAATGAAAATGGAAAATTGCCAGTAATCACTACTAATGATGAAGTTTTTTTTTTTAATCAAGGAAGTTATCAAAGTAACTCATATCTACAGACATTTTGAAACGGGACATCTCCGGCGCTGCGGGAAGTGCAGCCCCTCTGCCCTAGCGTAAGAAAACACAGGCACCATGCTCGCCTTCGCAGCTTCGGCTTGTTGGTCGCCTTCGGCGACCAGCCTCAGCCGCTACGGCTCACATGGTGCCTGCGTTTTCTTACAGCGGGCGGGGGCTGCCCTCCCTCCGCGCCTCCGGCTATAAAAAACACTCCCGTATAGGGCAAACAAGACTACGTGAAGTCGGGGTTGGCCAGTTCGGATTTGCCCATTTGCACTTTCTGTGATACCTAATAGGGTAGGGGGGTTCCCCCCCCCCCCCTTTTCTATTCCCTGGAAACGAAACGTTTTCCTAAGTGACCTGTCACTATAATGGCGGTACCTGTCAAAATATACGTAAAAATCGGAACAAATTTTCGAAACTTTAACATTTTTTTTCTCAAAAACTATTGCGAATCGCAACTTGAAATTTTGCAGAGAGGCTTATTTTGTGATTATCTATACACAAAAAAAAATATGGAAGCCCAACTCACTGTCAGATGTGTTACTACAGTAGAGCCGATCATTCTATTTCCTGAAATTGCTTGTTTTGATTAAACATTTCTGTATGGGTCATTTTCATTCTGAGTGTAAGACAGTCGAGCCCTTTCAATCTTTTTGTTTTGCCTCTAATTAATTAGTTTATATTCCTATATTTTGACTAATATAGATTTCCAAGCTTAAATAGCCGAGGGTTGCTGTAAACCACCCCCGAAAAAAATAAGCACCCTCGTGCTTGACAACTTGCTCACAAGGCTAGGCAATATGATCTTTAAGGCTAGGCAATAAGGTCTTCGAGGAATGGCTGCACACTCCATGTCTCTTGACCGTATATGACAGGTAACCACGTTTTTGACTATGACTTTCAATTTTGACGAAATAAATCTCAGATTTGCAACTTCTGAGTACTTGAATAACGAAATGAAGAATTATATATATTTTTATTACTTTACTTACAAATTAGAAAACTAAAACAAATAAAAAAGTCAAAAACATGACCAAAAAGTCAAAAACGTGTCCGATTCACGACCCGAAATTCCGTGTTTTTGACAAATGTATAGAGCCACGTCTTTGACATTATTGAAACGTGCCAGTAAAACATAAAGTTAAAGGTTCACGATGGACATGCAGATAGGTTTACGCCATTTTGACTACATTTTCCTCCAAATACATAAAAATTGACAGTAAAAATATTAATTGCAAAGAAATAGTTTCGATCACTGTTTTGACATGTTATGCTTTACATTTTTTATAGCAGAAATTTCAAAAAATCATATCTTTTATTTTGTAAGCTTCTGCTTCTGTCCTCTGAACGATGCGAATGACAGACTCACTCGTTTGTTTTGCTAAAAGTGTTGCCTGCGATTTTTTTAATTCCCAACAAAAGTTATTGGCGCCGTTTGGCGAAATTATGGGACTGCACGTTTTTGACAGTTTTTTTTATCACAAGATAAAGTGAGTTATAAAATCAAATTTAATAATCAGATCTTCATGAAATTGAAAAACATGATTGATAAAATAGTAATGTACAATTAACATATATTTTTATTTAATTACACTTAGGTAAAAACATGTAAAGGACCACAGACATACAGGAAACGGGTTTTGCACACACCACGTTTCATGACATTTTGAAAATCTTTTATTATTTTTTTTATTTGTTATTGATTTATAAAAGATGCTTGCCTGCTTAAAGACAATAGAAACACATCTGTTAAAAAAATAATAACAATAACTTTTTAAACCAGAGCCGAGAAAACATCGTGTCACAAAAAAAAACTGTAGATGCAAATTACCCATATCTTTAGTAGGATATTATGTAGCCATTGAAATAATGTCATACCAATTATTTTAAATATAAACAATATGTTTACTTAGGTTAAACGCACACATGACAATGATAGTGGAGAATCTGCAGCAAAAACCTCGAATTGAAGAAACTCATGTGCAGAAAGTGCGAGAACAACTTGCAGCTCGTCTTGATGCTCCTAAAGAGGCATCCCTCACAGTTGATAACATCAAGTAAGAGTGATTGATGGTAACTGACCAGTGGTGTGGCTACCAGTGCCTTACAACGAAAAAAAAGATCATCCTACAAGTGCCTAATAACCAATAACAGGAGGCCAGAGGACCAGAGGACCGCCATATTGGTTCAAGGCCTTTCTAGCCCAGGGCCCTGTATAATTGATATGGCAGTAGCTACACCACTGCCTGACTACAATATTATTTGAAAGATCCATAAATTAGATTTTTTACTCTTGGCTGTTTAAAAACCTAGTCTATTTTCTAGTCAAATATAGGGTATTATTGTGAATAGCCATAAAAAAAACAATCAGTCAATCCTATGGCTATTTATTTAATGAGATTCTTCATATCTTTTTTGTATGCAACTAAATTACAGTCCACATATTTGAAAATTATGTAGCATTTGTTTTTAGTATAAATTTCCTGCTGAATATATAATAATGTTTTCTCTATTAACTTGATTTCCCTAGGTCTTTATCAGATGCTATGTCAGTGGAAAAAATTGCAGCAATCAAGGCAAAACGTTTAGCTAAAAAGAGAACAACTATAAAAAGTAATGATTATACAGACAACTTAGTGGTTGGATCTGATTTGCGTGCAATCCTTGATTACGATGTGGATCTCACCAAGGATATTATCAGCCGAGAAAGGCAGTGGAGGACAAGGACAACAGTATTACAAAGTAATGGAAAAGTAAGTGTTATACAGTTTATCCAATTTTCAAATAAATTCTTTATTTTCAACCGACTTCCCAAAAAAGGAGGAGGTTATATGTTTCGATGTATGTATGTTTTTTTTTATGTATGTTCGCCGATTTCTCCGCCTACAGTGGACTGATTTCCGAAATTGTTTTTTTATTCGTAATGATATATACCCAAGTTGGTCCCATTTTAAACACGTCTAAATCTGTTCGGTAATTTTAAAGATACCTAACAAAATATAAAAATACCAACATTGCATTATAGAGCAAAAGCCCGCGATAGCATGCCCTTCCTTATTTTATTAAAACTAAAGATTTTTTGTGTATGTTCCCAACATAGAAATAGCGATTAGCGACTATAAAAGTTGGATCATGATCACTTAGGCAGATTATTTGTAGCAATAACATTTAAAGTGGTAACTCAATTTCCTTAGTAAAGTTTTTTAAAGATTTTATTCCTAATAATATAAGAAATCAAGCCATCCATTGCCAGGCAATTGGTGCAGATATAAACCCCTGTTAAACATTGTAACTTTACTAAATTATAGTTATATTTGTTTTATTATAAAATATGAATTTAATATTACTTTGGAAGGCCCCAAGGGTGCTTTTTATACCTATAAAAATCATCCTTGCTATCCATATTACCTGCATAAGCAACTAAGATCCAAACTTCATACCTAGTCGCTAATATTTTTTATCCGTATATACCACGCAGAGAAACATTCAGCATTTTTAAAATAAGGAAGGTTTGGTCATCGCGTGCTCACGGTCTATTTATGTGCCAAAAATAATAGACAATTTGACATGTTCTGACATTTCAAATCAAACTGACATAAAAAGTTTCGAATTCTTAATTCTTTATTTTCGGCCACCAGTGAAAGAAAAGTTTAAGTTTTTATTAAAGAAAATGAAAAGGTGTACATAGAAGCACTAAAAATGATAAAATAAAACTTTTTTTCAAAAAAGTGAACCGACTTCCATCATAAAACTTAAAATCATAAAATAACAATAAAGAAAAATGTATTAGCATGCTACCTACTGAATGAGGTGAAGTCGGTGCCAAATTGAATATTAAATAATCTAAATTAACATTAGAATCATGTATATATACAAAATGCCTACCTAAACAATTACATAGTCCTGCACTTGGCACCGACTTCACCTCATTCAGTAGGTAGCATGCTAATACATTTTTCTTTACTGTTATTTTATGATTTTAAGTTTTTACTCATAGATTATATTTTGTTTCAAAGAAAATTATACTTAATCTATAAGTAATTTTTGCAGACTTTTGCCAAGAGTATTGTAGCCCTATTAACCAGTATAAAAGCTCGAGAGGAAGGCAGGCCTGGGATCCCACGGCCTCCACCTGTTGTCATGCCTCAACCAACGATTTTACCTGCTCAACAAACTCAGTACAACAGATACGACCAGGAACGATTTAATAGGCAAAAAGAGGGTAACTATTTTTCCTTCAGTTTATATTAAACTTTGTGAAAAATGTGTTTTTGAATGTTGTACTTATGTTTGGTGACATCAATATTGAAGTTACTGAATCTATACCACTATACCTGTCAATAATTGTTTTATGTTGTGATACCTAAATGGCACAACTATGTAAAATTAAATCTGTTTGGAAACAAAGTCTTAAAAATCCTCGTAAAGTAGGGACGATATACACTATTTGCCTTAAAGACGTTTTAAATTAATACATTTGTTGTCATTTTCCAGAAACTGAGGGCTTCAAAATCGACACCATGGGAACATACCATGGAATGACTCTAAAGTCTGTGTTGGTTCCCGAAGGCCCTACTAGCGTACCTGTAGCGGCGCGTGCACCCCAGACACCGAATCATCCCCGACAAATGCCACGTAAGTCTAATATATTACTAGTTCTTTTTATTTATTTTAAGTCCTGTGAGTTTATTTTTGTGAAATTAATAACCAACAAACAGGAAAATTTCCAGCATAAAAGTTATCTGTTAAATAAGTACTCTGTAGGTCACCTATTGGTTATGATGCCATTAGGCTGACTCCAGATATTGGGAAATAGACAATTGCCACTAGATTACACTGGTGTCAGTTATTTCTCAAGTTGCCTAAAGTCATCTGACTTGAGCTGACAAGACCGCCACCTACGCTAGCCCTGAAGCATTGATTACTATCCTTGATTGCACGTACCGAGTAAAGTAAGACATTAAATCGCCGAGTAAACGCTACTCGGCCGAAACAGTGAGATAAGCGAGTAGCACGCATTTTTTAATTCGGAGAGACAGTGCAGTTCCATCGCGCCAGAGTACAGTGTGGAAGTAAAAAAAAGCGCGAGTTGTAGCGTTATGATGAGTATGACTAAGTGGCGAGAAAGTCCGTTCACACGCACCGAGTGACCGCGCGATACAGTGCGAGGAAGCGGGAAGAGGTCACTCGCCGTTCACTCGGCCAAGTAAGTAGAACGGGGTCCGAGTTACTGTCTCTCCCATTTGCTCGTTCAACCGCTCGGCGGCGCACTCTGCGCAGTGTTTAGTTCACACCTTTAGACACACCGAGTTCTAGGAATTTACTCGGCGATTACTATCTCGCCCGTTTACTCGGTACGTGTAACTGAGGTATTACTCGGTAAATGTAACTAAGGCTTTAAACTGTAGGCGATGGGCTAGCAACATGTCACTCTGAATCTCCATTCCATCAGAAAGCCCACTATTCAGCTAAGCGTGGCATTCGAGTCTCACGACTCTTGGCTCTGTCTACATAAAGACGTGATGATATGTATGTATGTAACCAAGGCTTGACCAGTGGGTGAAATGGTCCCAGCATAAGTGGATTGATCACCAGTCTGATGCTCGCGCTGGCGTCCCCATATCCTAATCCTAACTAATATTATAAATGCGAAAGTGAGTTTGTTTGTTTATTTGTTTGTTACCTCTTCACGCTTTATCTACTGAACCAATCTTCCTGAAATTTCGCATACACATAGCTGGAAGTACGGAGAAGGACATAGGGTACCTTTCATTCGGGGAAAAAGCACTATTCCCGTGGGAAATTCACGCGGGCGAAAGCTAGTAGTAAATAAATAAAGGCTTGACGGGTGTTGTGGGCACAGGCAGCACCCCGCTGGCCCGCGGGCCGCCGGCGCGGCGCGAGCTGCTGCCGACGGCGGCCGCGCGGCCCGCGCTGGGCGGCGGCAAGCGGCCCTCGCGCACGCCCATCATCATCATCCCCGCCGCCGCCACCTCGCTCATATCCATGTTCAACGTCAAGGATATGCTGCAGGATCTCAAGTCAGTATTCAATACTATAATACTTTATTTTATTTTATTTTTTTTATTAAAAATCTGAGTGCGTTTGACCTCTATCTTGCCTGATGGGAAGCAAAGATGAGATCTAGGGTGGTACACGCAAACTCAGAATATGCCTATTCACTCTTACTTTATTTGCACACATGTAATCGTACAGTAACTTAAAACTAAAAAAAGGGGAAGATGCGCAAAAAGGCGACCTTATTGCTGTAAGCAATCCATTCTAATTATTCCTTTACTGATGTTTCGTATTTATAGAGCTTACCTGATTTACCCTATTTGAAAAAGCATTTGTTAGATAAATTCATACTTAGGTTATCGGTAACTTAATCCTATTTTAACTAATATCATAAATGCGAAAATGAGTTTGATTATTTGTTTGTTTGTTACCTCTTCTCGTTCTTTCTAAAATTTGGCATACACATAGTTAGAAGTACTGAGAAGGACATAGGGTACCTTTCATCCTGGGAAAAAGCACTGTTCCCGAAGGAAATTCACGCGAGCGAAACTGCTGGTAAAAGCTAGTAGTAAATAAATATATAGCATTTATCTTCAATTAGAGTAACAGGTCCATAATCTTGTATCTTTGTGTATTGGTTCCGTAATCACACAAAATAAACCTTTATATGTTTCTAATTAAAATAGATCCCATTGCGTGAACGAGCTCTGGAATAAAAAGTAGAAAGCGTTTCCATAAACTTTATCCAAGCAATATGAAATGACGTTATTTCTATCCTAATGACGTTAGTTGCACTTTTTTTAAAATTTAGGTATTTGCTATTGATTCCAGATTCGTGCCAGTGGAGCAAAAGAAAGCAGAAGGCTCAGTACGTGAGAATGAGGTGTTGCTTCAAAGGAGGAAAGGGGCTGCCGGTGACGCAGTACCAAACAATGCGAATACTACTACGGTTTGTATTATCTACGAGTACATTTAATTTCAGTTTTTTGCATTTATTTATTTGAAAAGCTGGACCCTTGCTCTGAAGTTGCATGTTGCGTAGTTGTGTGTCAACTATCAGCTTAAGAAATTAAAATACTTACATTTAAGATTTTATAGCAGCATATTACTGTATTCCAAAAAAGTCTGTCTTTAATACAACATGCATATGTCTTCAGAATTTTGCACAAAGTAATGGTTTCTATTATTAACCATCCCTCAGCCGATCCTTTATTTACTTTGAAACTGCATGACATTGATTTGATTTGATATGTATTTCAGGAAATAAAGGCAAGTTGTGTTCCATTTCTCCAGTTTTCATCTATTATGTACAAAATAATGTAGAATTACAC
Organism: Ephestia elutella; assembly: GCA_018467065.1. Classification (NCBI taxonomy): domain Eukaryota; kingdom Metazoa; phylum Arthropoda; class Insecta; order Lepidoptera; family Pyralidae; genus Ephestia; species Ephestia elutella. The sequence goes on from CM031578.1 coordinate 14,144,802, forward strand.
ATATATTTCACCTTCGCACACGTCTACTCTATAAACTCCCGAATGTTAAACGCAGAGTTTCAAACTCCAGAAGGGAGCTCAATAATCTAGAGTTAAACGTCTTTCCCTTGCAGAAACTCATATAATTACATGAAAATATTAATTGGATTAGACCTAATTTTAGGGATTTTTACCCAAATCTCATGTTTGTGGTGAACAGGTACCGTACCGCGTAGTGGACAATCCAGCTAGGTTGTCAGCAGCCGAATGGGATCGAGTCGTAGCTGTTTTCGTCCAAGGCCCGGCTTGGCAGTTCAAAGGGTGGCCATGGGATGGGAATCCAGTCCAAATTTTTGCTAACAGTAAGTAACGTATCTTTTATCCCGAAATTAGTTTAATATAAGAATTAATAAATATATCTGGCCAAGTGGTAATGACACCCGCCTGAGCTCGGATAGGATCCGGGTTCAAATCCGGTATCACATGAGTTTGTAGACCAATCTGACTCATGTATTCAACCATTATAGATAGACCACCACCTGCTTCAACAATTAACACATTTTTGGAAATCGGCCGTTTTTCGGAGCTCATAGCTAGGCAACGATTAGAGATAGATAAAAAGTGTGAAAGCCAAAGTTGTAGAGAATTTTATCAGCTTTCATTATATAGTACAACAAAACTTCGTACGACGCGTCGTCTGCGAGATTTAAGCAAAAAAAACGTAACGTTCTTGGGCCCCCCTCCCTATGTTTATCTCCTAACTAGTCTAAACAAAGTTCCTAAGTCAAAGTTTCGGCTTTCGACTTTTCCATCCACAATCATTCGTTGACCAGACTAAATATACATATACCTATCCCAAAATAAATTGACTGAGGCACAATGAACACGTCGGTTTAGTAGCGATGTAACCAGACTGGCATAACTTCCAGTATGCGCGTTCCACCTGAAGTACGACGAGATGAAGCTGGACGCGAACGTGGCGCGCTGGGCGGTCACCGTGCTCAACCTCAGCCGCACCAAGCGGCACCTCGACCGCGCCGCGCTGCTCGGCTTCTGGGAGACCTTAGACAAGTATGTACTTATACTCTTTTGGGAGACCTTAGACAAGTATGTACTTGTACTATACATCAATTTTTTATAATACTAGCTTTTCGCCCGCGTGAAATTCCTTTGGGAACAGTGCTTTTTCCTGGGATAAAAAGTACCCTATGTCCTTCTCTGTACTACTAACTATGTGTATGCGAAATTTCAGGAAGATTGGCTTAGTAAATACAGCATGAAGAGGTAACAAACAAACAAACTCACTTTCGCTTTTATAATATTAGTTAAGATTTGCTTTTGCGCGGCTTCGCCCACGTGAAATTCCTACGGGAACAGTGCTTTTTCCCGGGATGAAAGGGAGCCTATGTCCTTCTTAGTACTTTTAACTATGTGTATGCGAAGTTTCAGGAATATTAGTTCAGTATATAAAGCGTGAAGAGGTAACAAAATAAACAAACTCTCATGTATAATATTAGTTAGGATTCTCAGGATGCACTTTATTTCCATCCATCGGTTGAAAGCGGCTTGCTTTGTCGACATTTAAAATTTCCCAACCAACCATTTCCCTTTGGATAGCTGGTTGGGATTAGGTGGAATAACCCCACATTTTCAAGGAATGTGAGGCAAATTTCACCAAAATCACACTGTATTAAAACATTTTCCCTTATTTTTTTTCTTTTCTACATGACACAGACAAATAATCACGTGTCTGTATTTAGTCTTCATTTCTCTCTGCCTAATAAGATAAATGACTAATAATACTTTTGTTTCTATTTCCAGACACATGATGAAGAATAAACCACATCTTAGGTTTTAAGTTTGTTGTAGCTTTATAAATTTTATCCTATAGAATACTTGTGAATATCTGAAATGCCTTCAAAGCAAAATGAATCTAAGTCATTTCATGCCATTTAAGGAACATTTTGGCTTCTATTATTCTACACCCTTTGAATACATAGCATTTGTATGTATTTTTTATTGACAATACTTTTTATACTTATCGACTCATTGTTCCACCGTTACTTAATTGACGTTGAATACTTCATTTTTATTCCATTACTGCTAAAGAATATTAATTGTAGACATTATTAGAGAAAATATTTTAAATAGTTAAACTGTTTATTTCCTATTGCTGACTTCCAAAAATTTACTGCTCGACTACATAAACTCCATTTATTCTTACCAGTCCTATCATGTAAACAATCTTCACAGTACTTTTTGTTGAATTTTGTTGAAAATAAATCAAATATTAGTTCAAACCTAAACATTCTAAAGTAAAACATATATTATGCACGAAAGTAATTTCCTAAAAAGTCTATTTTAATTTATATTGTTGTAAAATCATAAAAAGACATGGTACATGATAGGACTGGTAAGAATAAATGGAGTTTACATACAATTACTCTGCATGTAAGCAAATATTGCTAATATTCAATAGTTGAATGACTTATTGGAGTACGATATCTTTATATACTGTTGTAAGTGTGCAATAAACTTTATAACTAAGATGATTAATTACATATTATAATGCAATCTGTTTAAATACATATAAAGGACTTTTCTGTCAAGCGCTCTTAAATTTACCCCGTTTGTTTGTTTATAGAAAACTAGTTTAATTTAGTAAATTACGCGCTTTATTGATATTATTATATCACAATAAAAAATATAGATATTTTTGACAAAAACAAAGAGCTCGGTTTTCTGAAGCGACATCGGAGGATTATCCTCGTTACAAAATAATTATGTTAATGCATAAACATACACATTCGTTTTAGTGTCTCGAATACTATAGGGCTTGCATTGTTTGCCTGATATTTATAGATTGAATTGTTGATGCCAAAATACTTTAAATGGTATTGAACTGTTCAAAGATCTGTGATCTTTGTTTATGACAACAATAAATTGTTGACCATAATTTGTATTTCATTTCAAACTAGCTTTTGTCGTCGGAAATTTAATCCGCAAACCTTTCTTATGACCCACCCCGTCCATTGGGGAGTACCGCATGAAAGTCCATTCAGTAGTTTTTGAGTTTATCGTGAACAGACAGAAAGGGCTTTAATTTTATAATATGTAAGGGTACATTACAGTTGATTTTTGTTGAAATAGAACGCACTCATATACATAGACAACATCTGTCACTGTCAAGTTTTTCCCGCCTTTCTGTTTTCCTCTCTTCCTACGTTATGTATTGTGCTACTGAGTTATACTCCAATAAACTGAATTATTTAGATAATTACTAGTTTTTCATTAGGTTATGGGCCTAGTTTTTCATTAATTTTTAAATCATTGGCGTCCTTTCTACTGGTGAAAGTACGTACTCATTAATATGAGCAACTTTTTGTTTGGGACTGTTTCTGAAATCCCAAAAAAATCAGCTGTTCCATAGGTACTATTATTTTTTATTGATTTCCAATACCTACTCAGAGTCGGTCCCATACAAAAAGTTGCTCATATTTATGAGTGCTTTCACAATAGAGAGGTTGCTAATGATTTAAAATTTACCTGTATATAAAAATAATAATTTTCGATCCGAAATCGATAGCACAAGAAAACACATAATATGCTTTAATTTTGTCTTTATTTAAAATTTTATTTCATTGTAGTTGTATAACAATAAATATTCTGTTCTCTTTCAGAGATAAGTACATACATAGTTATTTAAATTTATGCAAGTATAGGTATGTACCTAGTTTTATGATATTTTTTTATACACAAAATAAAACCATTCGTTACTACCCATAACAATATCACATCGTTAGGTGTGTGTACTTGCTGTGTGCCCACTTTTACTTAGTACTTAGGTACAATGATAATATTATTTTTAGATGTCGATTTTTCTACAAATTTTGGCAAAATATTGTTTTTGAAGCTCGTAACAAGGGTTTTATAGCCTATTTTTATTAAAACTTCTCTGAGAAAACCTTAATTACAATCAATAAATATAAAAATATCTTTAATAATAACAGAATGCTGACGGCGTCGCTATGCCCTGGTAAGGAATGATAGGACCAAATTTTACCAGTCGCAAAGCTTACCATCTGAACATTGTTAATACGTAATTTGTTAGTAAACACACATTTTAGTCTTTGATTTGGGGTAGCATGTACCTGTAACAAAACCCTAGATTCCTTATATTACTTAGATATGGACGAAAATACTATGTAACGTCAATGTCTATTTTATATCTGAAATCTAACGTCAACTAATGTAAAAAGTCACGGTACAATAAATTCTTGCTATATATAATATTGCTATCCCCTTCACTGTGAGTAAAAACCGCAAAAATATATGTAAATTAATAAACACATTATATCTAGATTCTCCATTACTATGTTATCTATTGATGGACATGAGCTACGAACTATGAGTTTAGCACAATCACTCATAGTGATGCGAATAGGGCTCCATTGAGATTAGCCGTTAGTTGCCGCCATGTTCTTCATTAATTCGTATTCCTCTGTTGGAATGATTAGTAAATAAAACAACTTTTAAATAATTGACTGAGTTTTCAAGCAATTAATTGTCTTATCGTAAGTTAAATAGGTTGAGAATTAATCTAACTCATATGTAATGAAATTTCATAGCGTTGCTTCGTCGTCGTCACAAAATAACAGAACTTAGATTTTTTTTAAAATCGTTATTAAATGTATTGTCTGTCCATTCCTTGTTATCGTTTTTAAACTGACTAAATATAAAAACTGGCGAAGCTTTAACATCTCAATTAGCATGCCCCATAGGAATGATTCGTGCAAACTAATGATATGAACAATGATGCTCTATATATCTATGTTCACAAAAATATGCCATGTTGGCTGTTTCATCTAATACATTTTATCGTATAAATTAACATGTTATGGAGCAGTATAATAGTTTTAAATTTGGGCATTTAAACAACCCATGTTATTCATTGATTATGTAAAACATCTAATGTCAATATAAACAATAATTATTGCATTCAACTTTGACATTTTTTCATCCATTTAAATATCTATGAATAAGGAACAACATTTCAGTCAAAAATAATAGATTCAACAATATTAGATCGTCTTTCTCATGTTTACAAAATTTGTTTGTTTTCATCCCTCTGAAATTTTAAACACTATAATATCGTCTGCTTCATTCAATAAATAAGTAACTGTCGGTGTTATCAAGTCCACATTTTTGAGGGTTTATATAAATATTCTAAATATGAGATGAATATCAATGTTACCCGCATTTTTGTGGGCCAAATAACATGGTAGGGCTTGATATTAAAATTAATAATAATTTCTATATTAAGTTTGTCACAAATGCTTTTTTAAAGTCCAGCGCAGACTCCTTAGTACTCGAACGTCGTCGAAGTTGGCACCACCTCCAGCACCATTTGCAGGAAAACGGTAATTTTATCTGTAAGATTAACAAAACTGATTTATTTTCACGATTATTAAGTTTAAAATAAGGATAAGGCTCTGTGCACTCTGACTATATCTATAGCGCTCTTATATATTAACAAAAACTGAATAAGAGGGGTTAATGTTGAAAATGTAATTTGATTTCCTTTACCCATGAATGGTAATGTGTAGCCCCACTTAACAAAGGGCAAGTAAAACAGCAGGCCGGCGAATATGAAGGCGGTCGCGTAAAGGTACTCCCACTGAGGTTTGTCTATGATGGGCGCCACCACTAGGTACGCCGACACCAGCAGCACGGCGTACGGAATCACTATTGGCACCTTAAAAATGAAACATTTTTCAATCGTGGAGTCTAACCTACCAAAGATTGTTTCTTGGGCAGATATTAAAATGGAGAACAACATGTTTTATTAGTCGCTTTTAAAAATATGTAGGTACAGAACCAAGTCGTTACTTGTCTAAATCAGTAATAACCGATTTCGTTACTTGTCTATCAGTAATAACCGATTTATTTAACTGCATATTTTAAGAGTTTGATTACTTAGAATAGAAAAAATACTTCTGTGATCTGCCACATCCATGAGGATGGCTATAGGCGATCCAGAATCCTGAAATTCTCACGAGAGCAAAGCCGCGGGGCACATCTAGTACACAATAGAGGCTCCATGAAAACACTGGTTCTAATGAACAAGCCGTTTTTCCACTTACCCTTTACGGCTATTCAACAAAGATAAGCGGAAAATGGCTTGGTTAAGTTAATGTTTACAATAATTTCTGCTGATTCTTGGCCTTATCCTTAAAATTAATGATTAGGTACCAACTTTCTTATAAATAAATTAAGTAATTATATTTTATAATTTATTGATCATACCTTATATGGTCTTGGTGCATCGGGCTTGGTATATCGCATGACGATCAGTGCGAGCATGGCGCCCCCATAGAATATCCATGCAGTGAATGAGAAGAAGTCAATTAGAGAGTCTATCGTCCCATACAGTACCATCGTCACGGCTATCAGAGACTGAAATGAAAATGAAAGTTACTACATTTTTTTTTAATGGCGAAAGGCAAATTGACCTAAAAAAAGCTCGAGCCGACACAGCGACGACCCCAAACCGCACCACCTGGCGGAGAATGACGAGGAGAGCCGACCCCAAATGAAACTGGAGAAGGCTAGGCAAAGAGAGAATGGCGAAAGGCAAATTAGGTAGGAAATTATGAAATAATTCCCCGGGAAGTGCTGTAATAACCCAAAAACTTCGTATTGACCCCTTGCCAGAAAACTTATTGCATATTTTTTGACCTTTTTGACACCGCCCTAGCTTCCTACTAATAATAAATGTAAAAGTATGTAATGATACGGATGTCGGAAAAAAAACGACGGATTTCGACGAAATTTTGTATATGGTTGGTAGAATGAAACCGGAAAATGCATGTTGAAAGACTGTACTACCTATATGACAAGTTTTGATAATTTTATATAAGCAGTCATATACGTAAATAAAGAAAATTGAATCGGTCTACACTAGCTTCGTCCCTTTGTTTTTAAAACTTACATGGAATATCAGTCCTGGCGCAGGTGTGAATCGACGCACGTGGACGTAAGACAGTATGTCCAGTAGATGACCCTCCCGCGAGGCCGCAAAGCAAAGCCTGAAAATACGGTACAGCAATAAGTCTACTACCCATAGGATACATATTATTATTATTTTTTTATTAAAGATGGGTTTGCTCTTGACCACAATCTTGTCCGAGGGCAGAGATGAGGTATATGATGTAACGAGCTTACCCAGAAGCAGCCTATTTTCTCTAGTTTTGAAGAAAAAATGTTTTAAAGGGCAAAAATTCAAAAAGAAATTACAACAATAATTATTTAGCTGTAGGCCGTATTTACAGATGATGTTTTGAAGATAAGATCATGCAATCCTTCAGGCGAAGAAAAAACGAATAAGGTGGAAGTAAAAAAAGGAATGAAAAAAAACCCACCTTCCGGCGACGAATAAAGTGCCATTAGCAGATCCGAAAGTGGAGATGGTGACGGCGAGCGGCATCAACCAGGCCATGGGGCCGAGCAGCCGGTTGCCGAACGTGACGGCCACCGCCTCGCTGTCCGTCATCTCGTTCACCGACATCACGGCTAAGTACGAAACGTTCACCAGCGCGTAGCATAGTGTTACCAGCGGTATGCCGATTATTATACTCAGTGGGAGATTTCTAAAATTAATAATCAGAAATAAATTACACATGTATATCGTATTGACATACGATATACCTACCAATACGTATGTATGGTCCATTTATTCAACTGTCCTATTATGTAAACAATCTTCACAATACTTATTGTTGAATTATTTTGAAAAAAATATTAGTTCAAACCTAAATATTCTAAAGTAAAACATTTATTAACCACGAAAGTAATTTCCTAAAAAGCCTATTTTAATTTATATTGTTGTAAAATCATAAAAAGACATGGTAAGATTGTTTACATAATAGGACAATTATGAATAAATGGACTTTACTTATTTTCTATCCCAGAATAGCGACAGGAAGTAAAGAATTACAACGATGTTTATTATTACGTGCTATTTATTACCTAGCCAGTACCCTATGTACTGAGTTACCTACTACCTACATTATTAATTTAAATTACATGCACCATGTCTCTGTTTACTGTTTGAACTTTAGTAAGATAGTTTTGTTGAGTTAAATATGTAGCTCTACCTAAGCAGGTAGGTACTAACAGAAAAAATACATACATAGGTACAGATACAAATAGATAAACATACGCATGCACGACGTTTCAAATAGAACCATAAAAGAAGCAACTTAAAAGCAAGTACATGGATATTTGTCAAGAAAAAAAAACATTTATTTTTAAATTAAATTTGGTTTTAGATTATTGAATTATATACATAACTGCTGTAATTCAACTATTTAATACAATTCAATTACTAAATCACAATTAATATATTAATAAATTTATTATTACCTAATGACAATTAATACATTATTTATAAATACACACTAATACAATTTTCTGACATAAGTAAGGTGGTCTCAGACAGGGTGGAAAACCAGTTTGATGCTATTGCAAAACATGCATGATTAGAAATACAAATGTTATTAATTTAAGTTGAAACTGCACGTGCACTTACTTGGAGGGGTTCTTAATTTCCTCAGTAACATAGTTGAGGTTATTCCATCCGTCGTAGGCCCAGAGGCCGGTGTAGAATGCGGTGGCTATGTTGCCCAGAGTCGCCGTGCTACTGGCGAAGTTGGGCTCCTGTAAATGTCGCGTATTACCTGCACCATACGGACACACCACCCGTCAGTCTTCGCGATAATGTACGGCCATGTATGAAAATATGAAATGACGTGGGATTCCGATACCCGACTGCTCAAAACTCTTTGCAAAATCGTCTTCTGAACAAATTATGATAAATGGCAATAAATATATACTTGTAATAAATTAAGAAAAAAATGTAAAGTACCAACTGAAGTTTAAGTATGTGCTTAGGTAGATAGATCAGTGCGAATTCGCTATCATAAACCACTATAGTGCTGTAGTTACATATTAATCTAGGAAACAATACAATACAATGTAATACTTGAATGACGCAGTCGGGATTCCAGCCAAATATTAAATTGCATATTGATGGAACCGATGAGAAATAAAGAAAACACGACTCCTGCTTCAGATTATTACCTAATATCAGTTTGTAGGCTCCGCCACAGACGATGATCGCGACTGCCACCAGTTTTGCCGCCGTGAAGGTGTTTTGGACATTCGTTGCCAAATTCACACTGTAGCAGTTTACCGCTAAGATCATAACTGAAACAAGAAAATGACAAGATTAGACAAAATAATCTAATTAGGTAGGTACCAATAAAAAAAAACATCGTCAACGAATGAAACTTATCAAAGGAATTAATTCCGGGGAGGATGACAATCTACGGGTTCTTCTACAGCACATATTTACTTACGGCATTTACTTTAAGTCTTCGAAGCATGAACGTACTTATATAAGACGCTAAAATCATTTTAAACCCCTCAATTATAATACGGGACCGGACAAGGTATGAGAATTTTAAAAATATGTAATTTTATGATAGAATACACATAATTAAACGACTTTTCAGCACGAGTTTATTCTCCAGAGCAAATTTATTAGAGTTCAAACTTTTAGGGAAAGTCCATTTTCTACGCGTGACGTCATATGAATGTACGTTTAGTTAGGAGCGTTTTGGTGTCGTCCGAACATTGCTTAAAAATGTGAATTGTTTATCGCTACATCTTGGGAAATACTTTGGCTATGGAGGTGATTCTTTTACGAGTGATTCTAAAAGTATGAGATATTTCAAAGAAGCATAAAAAAAAAAGTTGTCCGGGCCCCTATTGGCAAAGGTACTTACCAATACAAATGACTGCTGTTAGTTTGACGAGGCTGCTTGGTGGCTCGCACTCTGATACGAACGGCTCCACCGCGTATTTGGCGAAGCTCAAGCAAATTATGGCCATTTGTGATGGTTTCAGCACCAAAGTCGATACCTGATGAAAGATAAATCAAAAGGAGAATAAAAACGTGAAAATCCATTTGGATATGCAGAAAAGTGATAAGGCAAGCTCCATTGACTGAGTAATGCCTACCAATATTCTCTAAGGCCGAGTCATCTAGTAAGTTGATTGCGATTCAAAGCTCAATTCTAAGTATGTATGCTTACACCTGACGAGTGAGAGTCATATTACTTAGTGCCTATGTCTGCATATTTTATAAGTCAGGCACAGCTAGTGACCTAAGGTATCAAATTAATGATGCCAGATCGTTTTTCTGCAAGTCAATAATACAAAAGATACCTGCTATATTAGGAAAGCTATTCAGATTGCTTACCCATGAAAAGAGGAACGCGGGTGGTCCTCCGAATGCGTCCATGAAGTATGCATATTCAGCTCCTGACGACGTGTTCATCGTTCCCAGCTCCGCGTATGCGAGCGCTCCTGTGTCCACAAATAAGACAACATTAGTTAGTCAGTAGATATATGTTTATTATCTTTAGACATAGATATCAGAAACAGACCTCTAGGGTTCCGTGAAGCTAGTAAATGGACACATACCCACAGTGTGTCGTGGGGCCAATATGGTCGCAAATTCTATAATAAATTCAACGCACCCAGAATACACAACACCATGAACGAATACAAATAAAAACCCTAAACTCCACCCTTCTTTTTGAACTTGTACTTATGTGCCTTTCGAGTTTCTTTGGTCGGGCGTTTGTAGTCATAACTAAGTAAGTAATATTGTACCTATGACATATATAGTTACAATCCTTACCGAGCAATGAGAGCAGGCCACATGCCATCCATATGATGAAGCTTATGCCCACCGAGCCCGTCCGCTCCAAAAGCCCAGAGGGCGAGACGAAAATTCCCGAACCTGAAATATGTTTGTAAAATTAATGGTTTTCCTTTCCTACTGATTAGATAGATACTACTTACTTAAACCTTTTATAATTCTTACCAATCATGGTGCCAACAATTAGAGCCACCCCACTGAAGAGTCCCACCCGTCTCTTGAGGTGAACAGGGTCGTCCGGAGCTGCGTCCGACCCCTCCAACTGTCGAACAAAACAATAGATTTAGGACACACTTTCTCGCGCGCGATAATGAATTCCTCAGGGACTATTATAACTTTTGAAATGAAAGGTACTCTATGTCATTTTCCATAGGTATTTAATTTATCTTAAACAAAGCGTATAAAAATTCATAATGATCAATAACATTCAATTTCCTTATATAATAAACTAGCTGCCCTATTGGATATTCTAGGTTTTTTTCTACCCATATATGTAGGAGGTACCAAACATCAAAATAGTTTAGCGTGAAAGAGTAAACATCCATCCATCCATTTTCACAAACTTTTACGTTTTATAGTACGACAGGAAAAATATCTTATATAACATAACAATTGAACAAGATTCGCCTATTATTTTATACTCGTATATTTACAAGTCAGTATTTGAATTGAAACCAGCTACTTTTATTATACTTTAAACATTCCGTTATTGTCGGACATTTGAAGAATAAAATGTTTAAAAATAGCCATACTAATATTGGAGCCACTAATTGATCATAACGGCATGCGTACGAGCAGACCAGACCACGTGAGCTGTGACAGGCGGATGAAGTGAGTAATTGAGAGCTTCCACACAACTTATGGAGAGCGCAGAAATTACACAATTACTAATAGTACCTATTACAAATAGTACCTATTATTGGATTAATTTACACGGATTATTTTTAATCCTATACCTGAATCTCCATTCCATCAGAGAGCCCACTTTTCAGCTAAGCGTGCCCTTCGAGTCTCAGAGTCATGGCTCTGTCTACCCCGTAAGGGATAAAGACGTGATTCTATGTATGTGTTAATCCGATACTTTACGTAGGTATTTAACTGAGCACACTCAGAGATTAAGCATTGCCATCCAACGTGGCAATGCTGCATGTCAGCCTTCTAAACACGTTACCTCAGGGCAACGAATTGTCGGGACTGACGTTTTTGTAAATATTTAATTTTAGTTTTATTTAGTTTATAATCTTTTTAGATAATTAGTTTATTATTACTAAGTACGATTTTTTGCCCAGCAGTGGGACATGTTATAGCTACAAAAAATATATTTTAATAGGTGCCGTACGGCCGTCATCATGAACACTTACTGAACTCTGGGACTTCGCTCTTGAGGAAATTCGCTCGAGATTGGCAAATAGGAAGTTATTACTTAAAATTACACTTATTTCCAAAACCAAAATAACATCACTAAGTATTATTATTACTCTTAATACTACTCATGTTCCGTACTCTAATTAATGCATGATTGCATGAAGCACCCGGCTGATTATTCGCTCTCGTTGTCTGAGTTGTCTCCACAATTGATTTGATATATTCATCAGTCCTTAGAAACAAAAAACAGAGATCCCTTAATTTAGGAACCTCAGTTTTTGTTACCATGAGGTCAATAAAATTTAATTTAAGTCTTGAGAATCCATTAGGAGTGCACTTTCGAAGAGATTCGCTAGCTAAAGACTTCATTGAATGTAGTCCTCTCTCTACTTTTCTTTATAAAGAACAGTTCAGAATTTTAGAACTATATTATGTAGAATGCTCTTAATTGGTTTCCGCATACAGCTCAACGGATATTGAAGAGGTTTGTAAATAAGATGCCCTGAGTCTTATATAGTTACTTCAGCTTACAGACTAGCTTCCCTAAGTGAAGTGTTATTGACAGTCTAGGCTAGGACTACGGATAATAGTTTTGATGGAAAAATAAACCTATGCAGTCTAGATCTGGTTTTAGATGCCAGTTGGTTGATAGTTGAAGGCCTGAAGGTATATTTTCTGCAATGGATATTAGATTTCCCTTAGGGTCAGTCGTACTATTGACTAAGTAGTACCATTAATGGTGCAAGTGACACAACTTAGTATGTCTTCTGTCAGATTATTTATTATATTCAGATTATTACGACATGGAAGAAACTTGGAGTAACCAGTACTCATTAAAATTGTTACTGGTCATGGCCCCTCCAAAGGTACAAAGTGGAGGTGGAGTATAAACCGTGAAAGTAGGTACCTTGTCTCCTGGGTTGAGGCTGCTGTCGTCAAGCGCTCCCGTCGCGCCGCCTTCTGCGTCGCAGCCTGCGGAGCACCCGCGCCACACCAATCCGCCTTCGCGTGCACTCCCTGAAAGAAAGAAACATTTTCAATATAAAATTATTACGTTGAGTGAGAATTGTGGAAGGAGAAAGGGGAGGCCTTTGCCCAGCAGTGAGACACACTATCAGGCTAAGAAAAAAAATTATTACGTACTATCTTTGGTTTTACTTCGCCCGCGTGAAATTCCCACGGGAACAGTGCTTTTTCCCGGGATGAAAGGTTTCCTATGTCCTTCTCAGTACTTCTAACTATGTGTATGAAAATTTTCAGGAAGATTGGGTCAGTAGATAAATCGTGAAGAGGTTACGAACAAACAAACATATTTTCGCAAAGTGGTGGTGTAGTAATGTGACATCAAAAAGTAAAGAAACAAACAAACTCACTTTCGCATTTATAGTATTAGTTGGAATTGGAAATAATAAATTAACCTTCTCTATAAAACTCTATCTAAAGAACTTGCACTGCAAGATGCTGTGGAAGACAAGGATGCCTTTGAATAATATTTTATTATTATTTTTTATAATACACTAGCTTTTGCCCGCGGCTTCGCCCGCGTGAATTTCCCACGGGAACAGTGCTTTTTCCCGGGATAAAAAGTAGTCTATGTGCTATTCCAGGTCATTATCTACCTCTGTACCAAATTTCATCGAAATCCGTCCAGTAGATTTTGCGTGATTGAGTAACAAACATCCTCACAAACTCACAAACTCACATCCAAACATTCGCATTTATAATATTAGTATGGATACATATTCTAATACCTACATACATATTTATTTCCCTTCAATATATGTATTCACTTAATGAAATCACGAAAATAAAAAGTAAAGCAGTTATCGGTACCACATTCTCTATTTCCGACAAATGGGTGTGGTGTGGGACATACCAACGTTTGCAATGTTACGAGAAGAGGCTCATTGACGTCACAATACGTATAAATTTTCGTTAATGCCTAGGTACATCGAAATAACCTTCTCAGTATCGAACAGTTGCCAAAATTCAGCTGTCTTACAGCTTTGACGACATGCGTAAGTCAACCTAGTATAAAAATTGAAAAAAATTCTAAAATAAAAAAAGCCTCATTAAAATTAATCTTACAAAATACTCAAAGTTCTAGAGCATTTTGAGTCTTCTAAGGACTCTTTTCTCATGCTACAGGTTGGGTAATGACTGTATTATATTGTTAAATTTACATCAAAATCGGTAGCTCTACCAAATTTGAAATTCCGGATTCTGGTATAAAAATACAAGAATAAAAAAATCCTGATAAATCACGCCATTCAGGCAAAATATAGCTGAGTGTATAATGATTTACCTGATGAGCCGGATTTATCTACAGTAGGAGTTGGAAATTGACAGAAAGTAAAATGGTATAGGATATTTATTGAGTAGGTACTAAGACTAATGTTTTTGAATTCTACCTAAAATACCTTTCTTCAGGCTTCAATGACGTTTAGCTAGGTAGTTTTCTTCGTTTTACTGGCTATATATATAGTACTAAAATTAAAGCGAGAATTGCGGAAAAATCGATTCAAGGTCGCACCATATGCCAGAGTGTCAGTATTGATTGTGGAAAACGGTCTAGGTTAAGAGAAATATAACAAAAGTCCAATAAAGTCATATAAAATGCATTTTTGAAAGATTGCTCTATCTTACTTTCACAGTAACAGTAACTTTACCTAAAACGAAAATCCTGTAAACTACCGGTTAGGCAAAATATGAGGTACCAGTTGACAAATAGTTTAAAATTCAAAGCAAGGGCACAATCATTTTACCACGCATTAGAAAATAACCGTCGTTATTTAAATATTCCTTTGTTCGTTTGATTCGTTCTATGATCCACATTGCTAGCTGTGAAGCAAATAAACTCATTTATTACGACATTAATTAAAAGCTTAACATTGTTCGCACTTTCCACTCCCGAAAATAATTCAGGCCATCTACGTTGTTACAAATTGAAAACAGCGTGGCAAGCCAAATCGAATTAACTTTATTATCGCGCCGGTCTATCAGTGCCAATGTGTGAGGTTTGACGATTTAAATATCCTGTCTCTAGGTCGGCACAGGGTTCTACCGCGCTTGATGAATTCAACAATGTTTCTATCAGCATATGGTAATAGCGAGAACAGAATTTGTTTATAATAGGTATTTATATAAGTATTTTAAAAAAAATACCTACGTATCTACCATATCTTCCCTTCTTTTGAACAATGCGTGGTTGATCAAAGCAAGGGCGGATCCAGGTTTGAAATTTAAAATGGTTACATGTCTGTCCCAGCAGATTGACTTCTTTAATAAATTGAAATGAGGATAGGAATTGACATTCAAGAAGCCTTCCTTTTCATCTAGTTTTAAAACTTGCTGATTCGGTTTGATTGTCCAAGCAAAAATTATCTAGCTGGCTCTTTAATAAATTCAAGACAAAAATGTTATAGAAAAAGTTGTGACGCGTATAAGTACGTATAAGCGTATAATATACAAAATTTTGGAAAACTATAAGTAATAAGGTAAAGCCGCAAGTTTTTCTAATTGTTTATAAATAAAAGTTCAATCGCTGATGAAAATTAACGATAAGTAGCGATAATTGTAAGTAATATAATATATATATATTGTAATCAATCTAATGAAGATTCACGGATATTGCGATGCGATATCAATAGATTACAAAGTTCTTCCTAGAACATGAATGACACTCCAAACTTAATATGTAGTTCTTTGCGATAAGATCTGGTAATTCAGTAGGTATCGCTATGGGGCAAAATCCACTTTGTAGATATTGATCGAATTTATCTTCTTTTACTAAAATTATACCGTGTGTGAAATTTTTAACCAAATAATGTCGCTTGTTCAAGTCAATTTGAGCGCAAACTGCATAAAAAATTAAAATCCGGAAAATATTTGCGAAGAAAAGCTAACGTGTGACCACTTTTGTAAGCCCTTGACATTCTACGACTAAAGATTTTGTCTTTTGGAATAGCAAAATTTGCATTAGATTTTAGATAAGTACGTTTTCACTACCTATCTTGGCATATTCTTACTTGAACCTACTTACATTCTATTCTGGCTCGTGGTCAGCTAAGTGCATTTTGATGACGAGAGCGTCAAATGACACACCGGACGCAGTGTAACCAAAACATAGCATCTGCCTGCCATCACGTACACCAAACAAACACATAGACTCAAGAATTTCTTATTTATTTTCCTGGTGTTTGATCATGTATACGCGCTTGAAAAGACTTCATCGCACAAAATATTACTTACTTTTTGTAATTTTTTTATCTCTGCGTTTTAAAATGTTAGGGACATCATATTAATTAATAAAGTATTTGCTAACTATTTATCATCATATTATTGAATAGCATTAAATAGATACATAATATGATAGCACGGTTAGTTGGTTACATGGTTAGTTAATAAGTATATCATTTCTTCAAATAGCTGATGATTTACGATTAGATCTTTACGATTACGAATGAGGTGTTCCAAAGTTTTTGTCTTCTTGTGCAACAGCTAAAAGCTACTGACGCAGTTAAAGTATTTTACGTAGGTAAGTGCTTACTCATACATAGATAGCGGTAAGAAAAATCATCAATATATATAAAACTCTTTCGTTACTGACTGACAGATAGACAACGCACAGCCGAAACTACCGGGCTTAGAAAGGTTCCTTGGGGAGTGTAGGGGAGCACTAAGAGATGATTTTCCAAGATTCCTACGGGATTTTTATGCTGGTAGCCTAGAAGGTTGATGCTAGGAGAGGAAAAGGAAAGCCAAGAAGGGCATTTATAGACGAAATTAAAGAAAAGGCAGAGGTCGTGTCGTATAGGGAGGTCAAATCGATGGCAGAAGAGAGGCATACATGGAAATTGTGAAATTACCCCACCGACACATGAACGAAGTTCTTAAATTAATTGATAGATTAAGGTAGGTATATAAGTTTAGATGATGACATAACATCACTCGATAGTTTTTCTTAATATTTTCCTTATTTTTTCCAGTTAAGTGTGACAGTTAAAAAACAGAAATATATATTTTTAAATAAGTATAAGATTAAAATGAACATCGTATGAATAAGGTTCAATATGGATCTTTTTAAAGAGTTTACACAAAGCACCATCTACACCTCTACGAACATTCGCACATTATGACCGTAACTAAGTTTACACTTCACATTTACAATGCGTAAAATCTCTTATATACTTATATCAAAAGTTAATATTTATTCTTAACGTTAACATACGTGTGTACACAATAAACATAGTTTCACTATTTACGTAATCCTAATTGCAATGAATCCGCATTTAATCCATTTCCGACCGGCCGGTATGAGTTGTATCAGATTAAAATTGTTTTTTATAATGTAATAAATCATTTACAAGCGATTGCCCAAATACTTCGCCCATGTTAATTTGTTTTAATATTTTAATTTTCATGAAATATATCTAATTATTTCTGGGATAAAACTGCCCACTTTACAGAACACTCATAACAACAAAAGTAGTTTTAATTGTTATAACTGCTATAATACCAGTCTTGTGTCCGGTTCCTTAACCCGGGTTTAAGAAACCGATTTGGACGTCCAATAAAAATAGGATAAGCCGTTTCTAAGATTAACCGGACAAACAGACGGGTGGGCAAAAAAATCTACCTAATAACAATTATTCGGGCACTGATAACGGGATAACACAAATAAAAATTGCAATTTTAAATTTTCAATCATTTTAAAGTTACATAGAGACACTCCAATTATTTATTTCAATGGATGTATGTTAAAAGGTAAACATGAGACTACGGTTCACACACTGGCCAGTCCTCAGGAAAACATTAAATGTTATCACTCTAATTATAACGAGGAAGTCTTTGAAAGTTTGTTTATAGGGATGTAATCTTCGGACGAAACTACTGTACCGATTTTAAAAAATTCTTTCACCAATAGCAAGCTACATTATACCAGAGTGACATAGGCTACAATTAATGTATGTACAGTACATACATAAATTGTACCTATACATCCCGAGCGAAGCCGGGGCAGGGCCCTAGTACCTTATAATAAGCAGTCACTAAGTAGAGTCTCTTTAACGTGGTGGTGGGTAAAGGAACGTTTAAAAGTATATTTCTATCAAGAAATTATCAGAGTTTAAGTATCAGAGAGGAACTGTACTATTTTAATACCCGCCTGTCCTTAATTTTTATTGTGCCAATTTAAAATTTGATAGAAAATATTAAGTACAAGGTTGGTTTATCTTGCTCATTTAGTATAAAACGTGCAATATTTTTTTATCATAGCATAATATTATCAATGAGCGAGTAAAAACTTCATTATTTATACATTGTCTGTACCGATAGTCCAGGCATACATATTGTCTAACTTTCTATACAGTGGGAGCTATCAAAGTTTATAGACCATTGTTCGAAAACATGCATGATCTCAGTGCTTCAGCGAAATACATTTTATTTTATAACCTACAAGCAATAATGACAGAACAGGATAATTTTATTTCTATGTTCGTCAATACGTCAGGAGGTACTTACCATTAGTAGGTCAGCAAATTGCAAAAAGAGATCTAAAAATCGATTTTCGTTCAAGTCGTCTCGCAGGGTAAATTTAATATCAGTGCATTCAGAACAATGTCATGATCACAAATTTATTAGATAAAAAGCGAAAGTGGTGGTGTAGTAAGTAATTGTGACGTCGAAAAGTCCGCCGTACAATATTTTTATTTTTAATAAAAAAAATACATATAAGTAGGTCTAAAAAATTACACGCAGGAGATATTAAGAATAAATGTACGAGTATGAGGGCTCTTTATAGGCCCAAAACGATTTATTTTAGAATTTTTGTCTGCGTCTCCGTATACGCGTACCACGCAAAAACCGATGCCAGATTTTAAGTTGAAAATTCATACTTACAACTGTTGTACAAACAAATTGTTGTTGTCTGTATCTACATGTATTATTTTTTTATTATCATTTATTCAAAAACAAATTGTTTTGACTTCTATTGGTCCTATAGAGAGCCCTCATACATTTTATTTTATTACATATTCGTATCTCCTATGTCCAGACAGACCAGTTACAGATTAATTATATGTAAGTATAGATTATATTTGTGGTGCAAGTGCAAAGTCATTTAGTATAATCTTAATGATAATAATTTCTTCGGCACATAACCTGCTTTGTCATACTGGTTCGAGAATGGAATATTTTTATGATTTTAATTTTATTTATTAAAGTTTCAAATATTATTTGTAAACTAGATATGTATAGTGCTTTATTTTAGCAGGTAGAGTCATCATCACTGTTACTGTATGTGTAAATTTCCGGATTTAGTTAAACTTAAATTACTTATTATATCGAAATATTTTTAATGAAAACTTTGTCGCTTACTATTGTTAATTTCAGTTATGGTTACAATATGAACAACAATTATAATAACTCAACAGATTCAACAACAACATATATCAAATAAAATAATAGTTCGTAGAGTTTTGTGATGATTGCAAATTGAAAATATTATAAATGTGAATGTTTGGATGTGTGTAATTGTGTATGTAGATAGATGTTTGTTACTCAATAATGCGGGTATGTATACCTTAAACGAAATCTAGATAGAATAAGCTCATAGAGGAACTTTTATCCCGAACATTCAACATTCATAGAGCACCCGGACGTAGCTATTTACTTAAAAAGTTGAGTTAAAACATTTATAGAACTCTTACGATGAGTTGTATGCTGGCTTTAAAATTATTGTCCTATTAAATCTAAGCTAAAATCTAAGCTAAACCAAAGTCCACCTGAACCGGTACCGATAAACAAATCTATAATGATAATTGATAGAAATAAACACAAACAACCTTGATCGGGGAACACGAGCACGTTGGAAATGCCGCCATTCTGCAGTTTGTCGGAGTTGGCCGTATGCGTGGTCGCACGCACGGATCCGCGCAGGAGTTCAGACAGTTTTTCACGCATCTCATCGCACATGCGCTGACACTTCCACACCGTCACGCCAGGCGCCGGCGTCTACAACTCGCGAGCCAATTCTAAAGACTTCGAAATACCACGGCGCAAACGCAGCTTGTCTGGCCGCACACCGAGGACTGATCCTTCAAACCTAATCAACCTGACACAGTCACCAATACAATTCACACTAAAGCGTACGTGACGGAATACATGCGTTATTGCTTACGTCTAGCACAACCTTTAATCACTATGTTCGCGCTGCACTTCAAAGAAATTAAAGTTTATACTTATCTGATATGTTTGATTGAGCCGAGTATTAATGAGAGAAGTATTTTTACGCCGATAAAATATTCGCAGAAAAAGATGTAAGCGAAGAGCAGTGGTACGGCGCGGACTAGCTTATTCCGGGCGGCAGAAAGCACGTGGGCGCCGCCCGCCTGCTCGCCGCCCGCCCACCGATCAATGGCCACGAGATTTGACACCTATTTTTGCACCCAGCATATCCTTATCAAACGTACATTATACGTAAACAAATCACATGCGGTGTGTCCTTGCCTTATGTTGCTAGATATAAAAATATTTTAACCAATTTTTTGTGAAATATACCTTATCTAATAATATTTCTGAATTTAATTATTTTGATATTATAAGTAATATTTATTTTCTACTATAATTAATTGAATTGAAAATTT
This sequence comes from Ephestia elutella, assembly GCA_018467065.1. Lineage (NCBI taxonomy): Eukaryota > Metazoa > Arthropoda > Insecta > Lepidoptera > Pyralidae > Ephestia > Ephestia elutella. Next base: position 14,165,580 of record CM031578.1, read on the forward strand.
CTTTTAAAAAATTTTTTTCTTAATAGTTGTTTCGGACTACCTCCAATATAAAAAATATTTTCTGGGTAAAAATATTTGTTCGTTTTTAAAAATTTCAATTGATGTATATTATTAATAATATTTTTAAAAAAACAAATTACTCAAATACTCAACATAAAAATTATTTTATATTTTAAAAGAAATATAAATTACACAAATTAATAAAATGCAAAAAACTGTTTAATAATAAAACCTAATATATTCATTTAATGAATTTATTGATAATCGAATTATATAATATAATATTAGAAAAATCTATTAAATCAACCAGTAAAATAATAAAAATATATTAGAAAACTTTACTCTTTCTGTAAGAATTTTACGCATAGATAAAAATAAAAAAATGACTTTTGTTTACTCAGACTTCATTTAATAACCTGGTTAAAAATTTAGAACAGTTGATGCATGAAAATGAGAGACCAAATTCGCCAAAAATTAAAAAATTCTATGAAATAATTTCGCTATCTAAATAACAGAGTTGATATTTTTCACAAATAGCATACAATATCCGGCCATAACATTATGCGGTGGGAATTTAGACATAATTTTTTAAGCAAATGGTTTTAAATAGTAAATATAAAAATAAACCTTAAAAATAAATATATTTGAAATTATTTAATGATGACGTCTAAATCATATAAATTTTGAATGATATATTTTGTATATTAATTTTTGTACAAATATTGCTATTAATCTGATTGAAACGAATTACTTATGTCTATTATAACTATTATATAGCATTTATTATTACATGAATAAGAAAAAAGAGCTGACAACGTCGCTGAAAAAATCATTGTTTATAATGAAAATTTAGCAAATTAATATACGTATCTAAATGAAAAATTTAACTAACTTGAATATAAATGATATTTCTGGACAACGAAAGAACTTGGTAATAAAAATGATGAAAACAACAGTCTAGCTATTCTGTGGAAATTCTTGAAAATATTTATAAACAATATGCTATTACAAATAGCTCATACCCTTTCACTATGTATATCAATAGCATTGTTACTAAAACAAACATTTAAAATATCAATAAATGTAAATAGTATTATACATAAGTTCTGAAAAAAGATGACTTACATCATCAAAAGTGAAAAAAAGTTTAATTGTGAGCTTTGTATGTTTATAAAAATGCAAAATTATAGCAAGTATAATTATCAATCTATGAATTTTAACAAAAACATTATACAATAATAAATTTCTTAACCAAATAGTGTTATCAATTTAAGAAATTCTTTACCAAAATATTGTTATAACTCGGTACTTCTTAAATTTAAAGTTTACAACTAAAATAATTACTTTGCCTATTTGCTTATCTTTTAATTTAATAAATATTAGATTTAGATACTTTTATCAATCCTTTGAGCTATTTAATGTGCTGCTTTGCAAATCATGATGAAGAAAAAAAATTAAAAATTTTTTATCTGTAAATATTTTCGAAATATGAGTAAAAAAGAAAAATAAAAGCAAAAATGTTTTTTAATTTATCTTCTGTCTGTATGTAATCAAAATGAAAGTTTGAAGAAATTTTTTGTGTTGTATTAAGCCTAGGAACATTTAGGCTACAATTAATTAAAATGGAACATATAAGAATGAAAAACAGCGCTATAAAAATACATGGTCGTACAAAAATCTTAACCTGATGAATTTCTGACGTATAAATTGAAAATTGGAACATCTTAAAAATAGACCAGCTACACTATAAATATATAAATCATTTAAAATCGCACCTGATGAGCATTTTTCTTATATAAAAATTGAAAATCTGATAAGAACTCCAAGAGCAGCTACTTTAAATAAATGGAGATCTTCAAAAGTCCTTAATTTGAGCATTTTCTACTACAAACAGTAAATAAACAAACACGGGATAGAACAAAGGGACAAATTTTAATAACAGAAAAACAATAAGATCGTTTTTGAAATATTTTTTGATTCTTTTAACACCCGATGTTCACTGTATGTACCTAATTTATTCCCACATAACCAAATATTGAAATTTTGAGTACTGTAGTTTTTTACTAGTTTAACACAAATTTTTCATCACGAAACACGCGGGCGAAGCCGCGCAACAAAATTGATATTTGTAAAGGATTTTTAATTATTTCTTGACAAGAAATTAAAATCTGAACCTAAGTCACACTCTAACATATTAATTGCTTGTTTTGTAACAAGTTTAATCAGATGGGGCTTGCTAAAAATGATTATATGCTCTTTGCTCTGAAGAACTACGGAGACGACGCGACTCAATGTCCACTACGAAATAAATCGACAGGGACAAGATTCTTTCTGATACAATTATCTACCACATTTACGGCGTCTAAAGAGTATGACAATGATTATCATTCTTAATTCAAGGAAAAAGAGTTAAAACTTGTGCAACAGTAACGTCGATTTTTCTTGTTACATTATATTTTAAAAGTGACAATATTGTAGTCACAATTAATATTATATCTACTTGTAATAAAATTCAGCTGGGCCGAAAGTTAGTTTTTAAACAACAAAATTATGTTTTAAATAACTTATAAGTTTACAAATAAAATGCGAAATTAACTTAATTGTTTTATTTAAGTTACGTTTCGAAAGTCCTATTTAGGACTCTACAAATGCGAGTTTAATAATTTTACTCAATCGCACGCAAAATCTGCTGGACAGATTTCGATGAAATTTGGTACAGCGGTAAAACCTGGAATAGCACATAGGATATCTACTTTTTATCCCGAAATTGGAAGCCTTAAGTGCAAGTAAAATATAATATTTTATAAAGTAAATAAAAATATTTATCGGAAAGACCGCATTTTGATTGATGTTATAGATTCTTCGTAAGTACATGCCAAGTTTCGCATTATCACATTGCATTATTACTATTAGTTATGTTGTCGACTTTTTAAACAAAGCACAGTATAAGTATTTATTTATTCCAAATATAAATCACAAAAAATAATGCATAATAAATATTTCAGTAGGTTCGTTTTATGATTTCGTGACATTACACGTTTCTGAAATGATTATTCAACATTTTTGATCATAAATAGATTCATAAAAACACTATTCAAATATTATCATGAACTCAATTTATCACGCACGACATAAGAGGTATAGATTTTTACATTATCGAGTTCCCGAGTAACATTAGGCTGATAAAACAAATCTTAAAACGTTTTAAATAACTGTTTTTTTTATTTGCATTATTATTGTGTTCATGTGTGCCTACTTGATACTTTCCAAGATTTTTTAATTACTTTTGAAATAAAAAAATACCAGTATTATAAATAATACAACACACTCGATAAAAGAATAATTACTTAGATACTTCAATGTTGAAAGCTAACAACAGCCAACTTATTTAGGTTATGCGGTTGTGTGAAGGACCCGTTCAGGGACTATGCCTTTCAATGACCTTCCCAAATTTCAGGGGTGAATCGCAAGATTCTTCTCAGGAGTTTTAAGTTATTTTACAGAAAGTCCACCTTTTGTACTGTACTTTACTTTTGTATAAGTGTGTACAATAAAGTTTTAAATAAATAAATAAACAAAGTTGCATTACTGATTGGTATGTCATTTTTGAATTATATTGTCAGGATTTTTGATTGATTTAAAAAAAATAGTATTCCTAATTTTACTCTATATACCTGTGAATCTTCGATAAATCAGTCTTCATTTCACGTTCAAACATCTACGATATATGACAATGGATCAAAACGACAGTTTTATATTGATGACTGTACAATTTATAAAGATTGTAGGCTGTTTCGAAATGTTCGCAATGGTTTTATGTTTACAAAACATTGGCATAAATTCAAATGCAATTGCAAGCGAAATACTGAGTTAGGTGCAAAATAAGTGTTTAGGTATTTTTAGGCTATGGTTTTGCTGATATTCATATTTTATTAAGTGATGATATATATATTTTACTATCACGTATATTACAAGAAATATTACTTCGTCGTTAATGACAATCGTATTTTACAGAATATAATACGTTATAAATTAAATTAATAAGTATTATTATCTGAAGTGACTGTTAGTAATTTGACATATCATCATACCTATGACTTTTTATTAATAAGTTGATTCACGTAATTACTTATGTACTTACTTACAAACGTACATATTTTTTAGATTTTTCTTACGCATTTTTATACTTATATCTACAATTAGTAGATCTTTAATCACTTACAATAAGTGCACAACTGGAATTATGGACCAAATCATAAGAAAATAAAATTGCGTATCCTGACGCAAAAATGTAAGAATATATTTAGACGGGCGTCAGTTATTCTGAGATTGCGAACGATGTCATGTGACCCAGAGATTTGCTACCAGGAGAACTAGCAATTGTTACAACATTGGGCAAACTAATCATTTTGTTGTGTAATAAAAATCATGTTAAATTCAACACAAACAAGGATCACTATAATTTGATTTTTCCTTAAAGCAAAAAGATAATCTCAAACATTTTCTTAAGTAAAAGATCTTAAAAGCAAATTTCAAATATGATGCCAATTATTAATTTGAGTAAGAATTAAAAAATATTTACTCTCTGAATTTTTTTTTATCATAAAAACTATACCGCTGGATTTTTCCGCATATTACAATCGTAGCATTGTACGACAGTAGATTCACCAATTAACGTTGAAATGCTGATGACGTTAACTACACGCTTCATTGACTTGAGCCCTATTAAGAATTATCAGTGTCCGCTGTCAAGGTCACCTTTCAGAAGAGTGCGCGAGACACCAGCCGGTACCAAGTTCATTGATAGAACATCTTCTAGAATCTAGCTGAGAGGACCGCGAGAGTGAAATCGAGTTGCAATCAATAAGCTTACGCATGCGTCACAAGTCACAAGCTGGATGGCTTTATATATCATCGCGAACTCAAGAGTGGGCGTTTAAGTTAAATCGAAGATGTTAAACAGTTTAACATCTTCGATAATAGAACTTATATAACTTTGCGAAACTGTCAAGAAATGATCTAGTATGCATTTAGTCCAATTTCTTTTCTCACACTCTGTGTTAAGACTCCACGGGTTGAACTACCTCATACAATTATTTTAAATGCTTTGATTAATTAAGGAGCCTACAAGCCTGGCTAGAATAAGGCTCATTCTGGGGCAGAGTCGAAGCGAAGTCTATTTTAAGCCTAATTGACAACACTATTTTTCGCGTAATTTACTAACATTAACATAAATTCATAGAACTACATATTCATCTGATATCCTTGTAAATTTTCCTGTACCTATTTTAAATTAAATTCTGACATACCTCGATAGACCACGCTTTGTAGAAAAAAAATATATTGAATTCCAATTTAACTCCAATGAGATGAGATTGTTAAAAACAATAAGATTGACTGAAATACATAATATCGATAAATTAAAAAGAGATTTCCAAAAACTACCACGGAAGTTGATCTCTGTGTAAAGTCAGATGAATTTATTTGCTCTCTATTTAAATTCGTCCAGACGGTCATACGCAGTCGTCATATTCAGTTGTATAAAATAATTCTAATAAATAATCTCAATTCAAATAGATGCCAACGGTACTTGGCACCAGTTTTAATATGCAAGTTGATGCGTCTTATATTAACGTAGGTATGGATTTGTATCTTGTATATCTTATAAATGAGATAATTATATCTACACGTATATGTATAATATATATTGTTTATTTACTCATTCACCATCAAAAGTTTTAGAAATATAATGAGGATAATATTTCAAATTAAATGCCCTGTAGTCTGTTGTTTGCACTTTTATTACTGAAATACAGAAATCGCGGAAAAACCGGTACTTAATATAAAACTGTTAATAAAATAATATATAATTGCAATAACTATAAACAAATCTGAACTGAGTCATAGTAATCATTGAAAAAATATTTCGTAGCTTTGCTACGAGCTACGATGCCTTTACAAGGGGTGATCTATTATTATTAGTACCTATTTAATCGGTGGGAAGTAGGTACACATATTAATACGGCGGCATAACAATAACACTTCATCTACGGAACCTAAATGAGAGTTCTAGGTTACGACATCTAGTAAATAATTATTTAGTTCTACACCAAATGGCCTACGACAATACTCGACTTCGTAGCCATACTACGCGACCTACGACGCGTCAGTCGGTCCCTCTACGGTGGTGCTACGAGTTCGTAGCACATTTATACATGTAAACAAAAATCACATTCCTAGGGTACATTAATTTGATTCTAGATTCATGTTTATGATTTGTAAAACTAAAATCATTGTCCTGTAGATGTTTTTTATTGTTTTATGGATAATGATCGTATTTGAAGGCCTTTTATTTATAAAGCAGTTAATTTAATCAATTTTATGAATCATATTATAAGAGAAGTGGTTATTGCATTTGATAAAAACACGATAAATTTTATCTTTATAGAAAATTAATTTTATCGTCATTTTATAGTTCTTCATGTAAGAATTCGTAACCAGTTTTAAAACACAACTCGTTATTAAATTTCAATGTAGCTGAAAGAAAGCAAAATCTGAGATAGATTATTTGGAAGAAAATTGTTACTCTGGAATGGAAAATTAGTACTTTTTGTGCCGAAATTCCGTCGGGAGCGAAGCCCGCGTACAATAAATGAATTTTACGTATCTTTCTATTACGGCTGGTTTATTTAATCACATATTAATACTAGCTGAACTCGAAGCTTCGCCGCGTCACTTATAAAATAAATAAATAACCTTCCTAAAGACCTAACCCGTTCCTGTGGTGAAAATCGCATGAAAACTGTTCAGTAGTTTTGAGTTTAGCAAATAGACAAACACACTCGGCGGGGACTTTATTTTTTAAACGTACAGTGGTGGTAAAGGATTATGCATAGCGATCTGGATGTCCTCCATTCTATCCCTGAATGGCGATCATCAGATCACAGCAGATCAATCTGGCGTAAAACCAAGGCTTCAAAGTAACTTCGTTTGTATGAAAATCGACTGTTGTCCCTAATTATCTGGTACCTAATAACATGTGGATAAACGTGAAAGTGTACGAATAAATGTTGGGCTTTTGTTACACCTTCACGCAATGATTGTGTCGAGGAATTTGGTAGGTACCACCGTACCTACCAAAATTTGTACAAAAAAAAAATCTCACATATATGAACAACACATGTACCTAATGTATAGTGAAGTAAGACTTAAGTACAAGTTTTACATTCCTTCAACATGTAATAATACGATACTCCTTCTATTCTGAGATCTGTGGTGATACTTAGATGTGTGTTATCAAGAAATCTAAACTATGTTTCTATTCGTCTATAATATTTTTTATAACCGTCCTTATACTTAAGCTACGCTAGGTAAAGCTTCGACCTAGCATGACCTTGTAGAGAGAGCTTTCAGCTATACATTAAATACAGATACAGTACCTATCACTCTTTATCCATTTTAGGAAAATGTACTTTTTATTACGTAGGTTTTTTATTATAAAAAAAAAACAAATAGGATATTTTTAGTAAGATTTTTTAATGTTTAAACAGGTATATGTTTCTGTTTTTTAATAAATAGTACACAAAGTGCTAAATAATTTAAAGGTTGGTGGTGACAGTGTCAGCCTATTATCAGAAGATACCATTCCCTGATGGGAGGACATAAAGAACTTGTATCAGATGGTTCAGTTACCAGTGATTATGTTACGGCTAGTTTGAGCATGGTTACTTATTAAAATAAGTTCCATCCTATAATCAATAGTAAAAGTACCTACGTTAATTTTTTTTTTATATTATATAATTTTTTTATTCAAAAAGGCTTTACAATTTGTTATTTTTTTTAACAATATATAAGTATAGGCTAAGTTTAAGTTCATTTGAAAGCTACATTGTACTATACCGAACTTATCAGAAAGTTACCTTAAATCAACTTTCTAGTAATATAACCAGGTGCTAATTTGAATGCTGAAATAGTTTTTATTTATGATAAAATTTTCTTTACGATATTACTTTTCATGTTTCGATTAAATAAATATAAAACAATACATACCTACTTAAATTCAAAACCAGGTATGAAAACGTAAGTCTCTACCTAGAGTCAATAACGTTTAATAGGCAGTATACATGTAGTTATGGATCAAATGCCGGTGCTGACAGAATCTATCACCTATATTGACATAAAAAGTGTGTGTACAATAAGCTTATAGCATGCAGAAAATCATAGGAACTCACCATTGCATGCATTCTTGCGGCTGTTCATGTTGATGCATTTCTCGAAGCACCGTGCTGGGTGTGTAGGATCGCGCCCTTTCATGTCACAAGCGAGACTGAATCGTGAGCTCAGTCCGCCGGCTGAAGCACTGACCAGCATACGTCTCGTCACATGCGCATCATGTTAGCACTCATTCTTCTGTGTTGGTGCTAAATCGTATTACCTACAAATATAAAGATCATGTATTTTTTGATTTTCAATGGTTTTTTTTGTTTTTTAAAATATTATGTCTTTTCTAATTTCAAAAAAACACAAATATTCGTTTATTTTTTTTTATACATAATTAATTAATCAGTACAATTGTGTACGTTTTTATATTGAACAAATAAATAAATACCTGAAAAATATATCATAATATAGTAAAATTTATTATATTTTATTAAGTATAAATAAGTTGCTAGTATTTTAAGATATTTTATGATTTAAAAATATATAGCGAATTATTACGCAATCGGTGCCTAATTATCCCTTTTGAAATGTCTTTTTTCTTTATGTGGATTACTCAATATTAATAGCTAACATCAAAGATATTTTATTACACAAACACATTTATCTGCGCTATATCGAATTATTTACCTTTTCTAGAAACGCTTCGTCGTTTTATTTTGAACATAATGATGGATTATACCAGAAAAATTCTCAGGATATGATGTCAATAGTGGACTTATTATAAGGTACATAATATAAAATTCCAGTTGCAAACCTACTTTAGATTTTATGTTAATTGATTTCGTCATACTGACTCGCTAAAGTGGGAACGTTTTTTCTTTCGATTATATCATCGTGTGGGGTATCATTGATAGGTCTTTTAAAAATATTATGAGTATATAGACCATTTTTTTGTTTTAGGAAGCCGTTTACAAAATATTAACAGGAATAGGTATGGTGGATGAAGACATGATTTTTTAATAACTAGCAAATAAAACGAATTTAAAAGGAAAATTATCACGGCTATGTAGACTTTACACGTTAATGAATAATAGGTAGACGATAAACTTACAAAATTGATTTTAGTATGAAAAATATTCGTAGGAACAATTTTCATTCTAAGTACCTATATTGATTCTATATGATGGTATATACGTAGGTTATTTCATTATTATATACTGGAAGTAAATATAAGTTAAGGTAAATATATAAGGTAATAGGGTATCCTGTTTATGTGTTATTTAGGATACCTACCTATGAACTATACATTGCACGTCTACTTAACCAAGAAAGCCAGAGGCTGTAATTTTCAAACACGTACCTATGCATAAGACGTTTTATAACATACTAGCGGCCCGCTCCCGGCTTCGCTCGGGTGGACAATATATTTGTTTTTAGGGTATCGTACCTCAAAAGGTAAAACGTAACCCTTTTGGCATCACTTTGTTGTCAGTCTGTCTGTCAAACTTTTTTTTCTCAGGAACGCTTAAAGGTATCAATTTGAAATTAATATCGAATACTCGGATTCATGGTCTCTTTCAGCTAAAAAATAATCAAAATATACGTCAACGCGATCAAGAGATATTACCGTAAATGTAGGGAATTTTCAGGCAGCAATCAAAAAAACCTACGGGGTACTTCCCGTTGCCGACCTAAAATTATGAAATTTGGCAAAAAGCAAGGTCTAACAGTACTTATACAGGAATAAATCTGAAAATTGTAAATATGTTGTTGGAAGTTTAAAAAAAGTGTTACAAATTTATTTTTGCGCTTGATGCAGCATGATTCCTCGGAATCTAACTGCAAAGTTAAAAGTTGTTTTTGAAACTTGATTTGCGTGTACGGAACTCCTCCGTGCGCGAGTTTGAACTCGGACTTGGCCGGTTTTTAGGGTTCCGTACCTCAAAAGTCAAAAAAACGGAACTCTTTATAAGATCACTTTGTTGTCCACGGTCTGTCCGTCAACGCGATCAGGAGTTATTTACCGTAAATGTTGCGATTTTTTTGCATATTGTGCGATGTCAGACAGCAATCAAACCTATGGGGTACTTTCCCTGTTGACCAAAACGAAATTTGGCAAAAAGCGAGGTCTAACAGTACCTACATACACAGGAATAAATCTGAAAGTTGTAAATATAAGTTGTTGGAAGTTTAAAAAAAGTGTTACAAATTTTTATTTTTGCGCTCGATGCAGTACGTTTCCTAGGAATCTAACTGCAAGAAGTTAAGTTGTTTTTGAAACTTGATTTGCGTGTACGGAACCCTCCGTGCGCGAGTTTGACTCGGACGTGGCCGGTTTTTAGGGTTCTCGTACCTCAAAAGTCAAAAAAACGGAAGAACCTTTATAAGATCACTTTGTTGTCCGTCTGTCCGTCAACGCGCGATCAGGAGTTATTACCGTAAATGTTGCGATTTTTTGCATATTGTGTGCGATGCTGTCAGACAGCAATCAAAACCTATGTGGTACTTCCCGTTGACCAAATAGAAATTTGGCAAAAAGCGAGGTCTAACAGTACCTACATACACAGGAATAAATCTGAAAGTTGTAAATATGTTGTTGGAAGTTTGGAAAAAGTGTTACAAATTTATTTTTGCGCTCGATGCAAGTACGATTCCTGTGTGGAATCTAACTGCAAAGTTAAGTTGTTTTTGAAACTTGATTTGCGTGTACGGAACCTTCCGTGCGCGAGTTTGACTCGGACTTGGCCGGTTTTTAGGGTTCCGGAAAATTACCTCAAAAGTCAAAAACGGAACCTTTATAAGATCACTTTGTTGTCCGTCTGTCCGTCAACGCGACTCAGGAGTTATTACCGTAAATGTTATGATTTTTTGTGCATATTGTACGATGTCAGACAGCAATCAAAACCTATGGGGTACCCTCCTGCTGACCAAATAGAAATTTGGCAAAAAGCGAGGTCTAACAGTACCTACATACACAGGAATAAATCTGAAAGTTGTAAATATGTTGTTGGAAGTTAAAAAAATAGTGTTACAAATTTATTTTATATTGATGCAGTACGATTCCTAGGAATCTAACTGCAAAAGTTAAGTTTGTTTTTGAAATTAATAGGTCTTTTTTAGTGAGAGCTAGTAACGTGAGATGCTTTGCGTGTACGGAACTCCTCGGTGCGCGAGTTTGACTCGCACTTGGACGGTTTTTTTAATGATGTTGACTCCTACTAAAAAATAATAAAATAAGTACTGTTTAAAAAACATACGAAAACGCGCCCGCTCAGAGATAGGTACCTACATAATGCAGCCTTGCGTCTTTGGCTAGAGCTAAGTGGTTTCGCAAAGCGCATTGCCGGTTTTTAGATAACCTGTAGTATTTCGGAAACTATTGATCCAAATTACATGCAGTAAAAGGCAAATATCAAATATATTAAGTACTTGTGACGATAGACTTGTTTAATTTGATAAAGATTAATAAATTGTGGTTAATATCACCAGTTAAATAACACCTAACGATTTTAATTATTTTTAAAACATAAAAGTAGTTATTGTGGCTGAAATATAAAAATGCTAGATATATGCTATCGCGGACTTTTTGTAGACCTATTATAGATACACAATTCCCTTCCCATACATGGTTTTTAGATACATCTCTTAGGGATTGGAGAGCGTTTTCGATGAAAGCTGCCAGGCGGCTAAATTTTTTCCTGACTTCCTTAACAATTATCGCTCAGTATTTCAACTAATACACACAAAACCTAAACAAATTATACACTTCAAAACCTTCCTCATGAATCACCCTATCTATTAGTGAAAAAAACCGAAGAAAAATCCGTTCAGTAGTTTTTGAGTTTATCGCGAACAGACAGACAGACAGACAGTAGACAGACAGACAGACGTTGTGGGGGACTTTGTTTTATAATATGTTATGATTTGCGAGGAACCAACAAAAACTCGGAAAACGTAAGATAGGTACAATACAGCGAAAAGAAAAAGCACATGGAATAATTTTACTTGTTCACAAATTAGCGATACGCGCGCATCAGCGTTATCATTTTTTAGTAGGCAAAGGCAAGCCAAAAACATTAGTATTACTTATTGTAAAGTAAATGAATATTTTTGTGTTTTGTTATGATAAATGGTAGCAATTTAATAAAACTAATCAGAAGAATTAAATGTTTATTTATTTTATCTCCCAAAGTAAACTTTATTCATAAAATGTTGACTATTTTTCTAATAATAAAAACTCTGCTAATATTTTAAAAGTATCGCCTGTTTTCAACGGAGCTTCTTGATAAACCGTGCGTTTTTTTGGTTTTACTTTTATTTAAAAAAAACTTGTACGTTTTACCACAAAGTAGTTAAAAAAGGGTAGTTTTACATATACACTAATGCACAAGCACAAGTGCGTAACACAAGACAAAAAATACGATATTGAACAAACTTACGAGCAAATATGTTATAAAAAATTATGGGGTCTTTCTAGGGCTAACAGAAGCCAAAACGATATTTTTTTTTTGACTCTTGTCTGTTTGTATGTTTGTACGCACATCACGAATAAATTACTTGACGAAATTTGATACTGTTAGAAATGAAGGTCTAACTTCCCGAAAAATCTGGCGTAGGTTTCATCTTCATACGCCGCTAAGGGCACGCGCAGGCACAGCCGTCAGTCAATATTGCATAAACATTGTGGGTCATTTGACTTCGGCTCGTGTTAAGAAAAGGGCGATGGCAGAAAGCATGCACAACAATATTATAATATTATAATATTGACTGGCCTGTGCCCGCGTGCCCTTAGCGGCGTATGAAGATGAAACCTACGCCAGATTTTTTAAGTTAGACCTTCAACAATACAACAGTATCAAATTTCGTCCAGTAATTTATTCGTGATGTTTGTTTACATAGTAAGTGTTAAATGCACTCATCAACGCGGCTCGCTCGCGTGCTTTTTCCCGGGATGATAAGTACCCTATGGGAGTTCTCAGTACTTTCAACTATGTGTATGCGAAAGATGGAAGATTGGTTCAGTAGATAAAGCGTGAAGAGGCAACTAACAAATAAACAAACCATCAAATTCACTTTTGATTAGTTAGGATTATTTTGAGTTGGCACAAATTGGTCGTAAGAGAAATCCATAAGCGCTTACGCTTAGGCCCTTTGTGCCAACTCCGCCATTTTAAAAAAATATTAAAAAAAAAATCCTCGACTATCGATTTTTGTATGTTTATTGAACCTGCTCTCAAAATTTCGCGGGAATCGGTTGTGAAATGCGACCTCTAGAAGAGAACACAAAATACACAGACATACCAAAGCATTCTAGGCAAAGCTTAATTACTTTATATCCTCGACATTACACCTGTGAACAAACAAATTGCAAAATTTCCACACGCGTATCGAAGTTCTGACACTTTGACTCTTTTCAAAAAGGTTAGGCTACAGGGAAAACTCTTAAAAATATCGAACTCAAAAATAAAAAATTCGGAAAAAATTGTTTTTTTTTTCCGCTATTTCGCACTTTTTTCGTTTTTGACTTTCTCGAATAATTCTTTTTGCACCTTATAGCTCTCGTTAGTCCAGTGCTAAGTAATAAAAACTTGTGTTACAGGCAGGGCTTGAAACCGGTTAATAAAAAACCTAAAAAATAAGTGTTTTGACCTGGTTACGCAGTAACGCTCGGGCCATTACGATCGGAGTGAAACACAGAACATATAAAAGAGGTTAGAATGGCTATAATGCGCCGTTTCTATGAGAACCAGTGTCGCCTAATCCGCCCCACCTTTCACCGTTACCACACATTTGCAATTTCCAATCTAGCCAATCATAGCGCCACGTCATCACGAAATTTCAAACTGAACCAATCATACGCAAGCACACAATCGATGTACAATTAGTGTGATTGTGTTTGTAAACTACGCTAGTGCTTGACTAAACTTTAAATGACTTAATTATCGATATTGAATTTTGTTATTAAACAATAACATAATTCAAACAACAATACTGTTACATACAAAAGTGATATAGTAAAATGGAAAATAAAACAAAGTACATTTCTTACAATATTTTTTGACCTTGGAACAAGATATATTTATTAAGAAGTTGTCGCTTGGTTTGTTTTTTGCACGTATACCAAACAGCTCAATCGGTTAAAATAACTGGTTTTTATAATTCAGTTGCAAGATTCCACCCGGACAAACATACATACATACATATATTGCAAGTTAAATAAAAGCTTGTTATAATAATAATTATTCGCATTACTTAATTTAGTCTTTCCGCATTAACATTAATTTATAACATTTATAAATATATGACTTTGAAAGACGATATCTATAAATATCGTCTCTCACTACGCCCAGCACTAGAGCTAATGCCACGTTGTTGCCGCGCACTCCACTACGCGGTACGTTTGACGTTGCAAAAATAACGAACGCATGCAGACAGCAATGTATATTGTTTGGAGAAAAAAATATATTTTAATGACCTTTGAAAGATTTTGACTAAAATATCGTATTTACTAGAGGTTTTTTTACTTACCGATGATAAGAAACGCATCCTTTGTTTATATTAAACTCTTGGCTTCTCGCTCGACAAGTAATTACCCCACATGAAGGCATTTTCGTACAATTTTGTAGCAGCGCTTCGCAATACTTACTCCGCTAGAGTTCGCGAGCGACTAAACGGCGCGGTCACGTGTTTTTGTAAAGATACGAGCGGTCGCTCGCATGCTTGGCGCGCCGGCCCCGCCCACAACTCCTTTCTAACCTCTTTTATATGTTCTGTGGAGTGAAAACCCTTTTGAATCGGTCTCGCGAGCGGAAATTACCTGGTTAATCCCGCGCGGGCGAGTGACAAGGACGGGTATATCGCTCAGCGTTTTATCTCACTTACGCATTTGCAAGTCTCAACGTGTAGATTGGTTAGATTTATATCGAGCGAGAGTGAGAAATAATCATAGTTAGAGCGAGATAGAACACGATCGTCGAAAAGAGCGAAATGTTTTGGGTCTTTCCGGTATTTTGAACAGGAACTGAAATGATATCGCGCTTTGAACATAACCAGAAATAATATATGGTTTTGCTCAACCGTAACTGATTTAAAACGCTCTTTTT
>CM031578.1:14180942-14222760 GCA_018467065.1 Ephestia elutella
GGAGATAATTTAAGTACCGAGAATGGACATTATGCTAGTAGTCTTTGCCCGCAACTTCGGCTCACGTAAAATATATAACGCCAACAAAATGCGCCTACACACATACTATACAAACTACATCATGCCTGCTTTACGTTTTGTAGGCGCCAACCCTAGCGCTCCGCCTAGCCGTAGGTATAAACTTCAAGGACACGACTCAGTTACTCTACTGCTTTATCTCTGTCTATTGTGGTGATGTCATGACTCGTGCCATAGATAATTTTGCCACTTCAGATCTTAACTCTATACCTGTTGGTATTTGTATAATTCTTTATTTAAAATATGGAAGCGGTGGAGGCCGAGTGGTAGCCTGTGTCTGCAAAAGTCCCAGGCTCAAATCCTGCTCGTGCTATTAGAGGTTGGATACCAATCTGACTCGTGTATGGTAGTTTTCATTACGGACGATACATAAAGAGGAAGGCAGTCGGCGCGGGGTACTTGGCTCCGCCCATACTAAATAGAACACCGTCATAAAGCACACCGTTGCGCGAGAAATTACATAAGCCCCGTCCCTTTACATGACGTCGGTGCACCATTGACTGTAAAATGCACCATTAGATACAACGTGTCCTCTTTGTATTTCGTCCGTGGTTTTCATCGACCTCCACCACTTGCTTCCGGTGAAGGAAAACATCGTGAGGAAACCTGCATTCTGATTGATGATTATCTACTAGTGTTTGAAATGGAGAAGGCAATGGCAACTCCATTAAATTGCCAAGAGAGTCGTTGTGTGTGTTTCATTCCATATATTCCACGACCCTCAGTCATGAGGAAAAATACGACTAAAGGGTCATTTAGACGGTGCAAGATTATTGCCTGTTGCATACAAATAAATTTATGCAAGCAAATACTTGCATGGTCTAACTAAACAACCGTTGCTTGCAATTATTCATAGTCAATTTGTTGCACTGCAATTATTACATGCAATTATTGCTCTTAGAATAGAATATAATATGTTTATTTCTTAGATAAAAAACACAACACAACAAATAAATAAAAATACAAAAAAGAATAGAAACATGCCGACAACAACATAAATATTTTGCAAAATTACCTCCATTTTGCAAAGTATTGCACGGAAAAGTTGTCATGGCGTCAGTTTGTGCTGTGTAGGTATCCAAGAAAAGGGATATGTATGTTAGGGCTCTTGTATGTTCAAGAAAGTTGCACCGTCTAAATTGGCCTTAAAGAGAGAATTATAATGATTTAAAATGGGGGTTGTATCGTCAGATTCGCTCAACACCTCAGGCGGCACGACTTCTGACGAGCCGGCGCCGGCGCCCGCGCAGGACTCCGTGGACGGGCCCGACCGACTCAACAGAGATGAGGTTGGTAATGTAATTGGAGCATTGTACTCCAAATAATAGTAATAACCTTTGATTATTTACTCTCTAGATATAGTCACGCCTTGTAATCGGCTGACAAAAAACAGGCCAACATTTTTATACTCGTGTGCACGCGACGCACAGAAGCAAACGTCATTACACTGTCTTACACTCGCAGAATCTGTCTCTGTGTGCGTGCGTAGGGTTACCAGCCTCCCATTGTTGTTCCCAAGTGTAATAGCGAAGCGACTCATAGAACACAGATAAACCCTGCGAGGTTTCCGCAGTTCGGTAAATGTTTGTATGAGTGTTTTTTTTGTGTTATGTTGAATAAATGATTTAAAAAATAAAATAAAAATGGGTAAAAATAAAAGGTGTTTTCGTTTGGTGAATTTGAAATTCGTTATCTATTATTTTCAAATTTGTATTTGATTTTTATTACTGAATAACCTTTAATAAAAATAATAGAAGGTCACTAAAGTGGAGAAAACATTATCAAGCGTGAGATTTGACTTTTGAGTTTGCTTTTAAGTAGCACTTAATTAGTTCTAATCGGACAAAGTTCTGGTTGTATGACGTTATAATTTTGGTAAGTTCATAGTTCTTAATTAAAATTCTTCATTATATAATAGATTAATCAATGTGTAAAACAGTAAAGTAATTAAAAGAGAGATAATTTTACAAATTTATAACCAAATTTTTAAGAATAGGTTTTGTCACAGCATATTTTGGTTCCGTTGTATGACATTGTGTAATGTCATACAAAGTAAACGACGTTAGGGCCTATACACATATGATATTTGCTAGTAAAAAATAAAAACTTCTGAACTTGAAAAAAAATGTATTTACCTAAAGTGTCAAACGGACGGACGCACGACGTACGTGTAAAATTGAAATGTTTGTCGGTCATTGTGAAGTGACGATATTTTTATCCAACTGCCAATGAAAGGAGGGTATAGTAAGTAGTGTCTCGGGTATATGAGATACTAGCTTTTGCCCGCGGCTTTGTATATGAATAGTGTCAATATGAACCCTGCTTTATGAATTCCTTTGTCTAACATAAACTCCTTTGTATGACAAAAAAAAAATCCTTTGTATATTTCTTTTGTATGACGTACTTTTTTTATGCAATTGACTCATATATGATTGAATTGTACATTTAAAAAAAATCGCACATTCACAGATGTCTCCCAAATTTCAGCTTATATTTTCCCTAAAATTTGGCAAACAAAACAATGGCAACATTAAAAATCTGTCAAAATCGCGTTTGTAAACTGTTTGATTTTTAGACGAAATATTTGCTTTAAATATAATAGAATTTGGATTAATTACCGATGGTAGCTGACTTTATGGGTGGTTTTTCGACTTCCTTTATAATTACAGCAAACTTTTATCACGCAGCTCGACATTTTAACGCACTTATTTCACTTCCGAAAATCAGTGACGAAGCGTACGTATCGCTTAGCCTCAAATTGGATACTGAGCGGCCGATCGCGAGTTGGAGGCTAACAGTTAGCTAATATTTTTTTGGACGTAATTTGCATTGCCGCGCTCCTTCTAGAGATTAAATATTCAAGGGTAATAACCTCAGGAGAATAGTAGTTTATTGATAGTATAAAAATAAGAATATAAGTATAGGACCTAAAACAAAATATAAAAACGTTTAGAAAAGATAACACAATGCACACTATACATTTTAAATCACTTCCGAAACAACACTTACCCTTACTCTAAGGGTCTTTTTGTTATTAGATAAATTATTTTTAAAACAACTTTATACTTATCTTTACAATGATTAGAGGATAAGTAATTTATAGAAATAGGGTCAAGAATGACAACCAAAATACAGAATCGAATATGAATGAAAATACAGTTAAAATTTGTGACAGATGAGATAGGTAGAAATGTGCCAGCGCACGCATCATAGCCGAAAGAGGATGAACGCGTCGCCGCGTTACATAATGATTTCAATACGGATACTCACGCGTGTAGTTATCCGGAACCGCCGACTAGTTTCGACTTCATACGGAAGTCATTTTCAAGGCGAGTTAGGCTATATATATATATATATATATATATATATATATATATATATAGGAGTTAGGTTAGGAATAGCACTTGTACACTGTCAATCACCACATTGGATCGAATGCTGGGAGCATTCGCCGTTAATATGCGTTACAGACGATTTAGACAATAGGAATAATGCACAAACCACTTACCACGTAGGCAGGCTTCTAGCACGATTCCTCACGAATAGTTCTTCCTTTAGACACCTGGCCGGCCAGCCACACACGATTATAAAGTTCCAAAAAACACTGTTGAGCACTTGAAGTTTTATTAAAAATAATTGAGTAAAAAGGCTGTAATTAATGTTTGGTGCGCGCGCGCATTCGCTTTCACGTCCAGACTCAGAATCGTTTACTGGTTCTGCCACCAGCCTATGGCGCTGATCTCTCAGACACCGGTAGGATCTGCGCATGCGCCAGCGGAAGTCCGGGCGCCCCATTGGCTAAATAGAACTGCCGCACAGCGAATTGTGATGTTTGATAAGTGCGTCGATAACGCGCGCGAAATTCAAATTGAAAGGTAAACAAGATTTGCGTTGAAAACGGAACATTCCGCCCACCAAAATACCAATAGGATTTTCCCAGAGTAAGAATAAGAAACGGTAATTAACGATAAATATGTTTAAGTTATTATTCTAAACTTAAAAGCTAACAAATGATAAGTTGAAACGATTATACGGAGGGTAGAGGACATAGTTTGACCAAAGGTCTCTTAAGCGAGTGATCCCTGGCTGTTCTAACGGTTGCGACTCGAACTACCCCATCAGGGCCAGGATGCAAAGAAACAACTCGTCCTAATGCCCATTGAAGAGGAGGCCGATTGTCCTCTTTTATAAGTACGATTGAGTTTACAGTTAACGGTGTTGAGTCCGTGGTCCATTTTGCTCGCTGAGTTAACCCATGTAAATATTCATTTTTCCAGCGTTTCCAAAATCGTTGTTGAAAAGATTGGATAAGTTGCCATCGATTTAGTCGATTGATTTTTACGTCCTTGTAGTCGAAGTCAGGAACTGCTGTAAGAGGTTCCAGCGTTAAAAAATGACCGGGCTGAAAATTGTTTCGATGAATAGATTCGATTACAGCTGATGTAAGAACACTCTTTTTGGGCAATAATGCGGGATACTTATGTTCGAAGTCAAGATCGGAGCGCGATAGGCGCCCGCCTACTCTGAGTATACCCTGCTCGTCCAAAAACGGGTTTAGTTTACGAAAACTGCGAGGTAACTGTATCTTTGATTGTAATTTGGATATGACATCCAAAAAACAACGATGTTGGAAATGTTTGACGATAATTAGTAACGCACGATGACGCTCAGCGTCCGTTACGAAAAGATTATCTGATCGCGGAACAGTGTTACGCATGTTATTACAAAACCTGCGAACGTAAGCGATAATGCGACAGATTTTATCTAAAGAAGAATATTTTTCGAATAGCCGATCAATTATAGAAGTTTGGTTTACGCTTTCGATTTGATCCGAAACGAGAACTGTGGTGCGACGCTGCTCAGAGAGCACCGCATTGTCATCGTTTGAACGATTTTTCGATGTATCGATTGGCCACTCAGACTGTGGTTGAGACAACCATTCTGGGCCCGCCCACCATAGGGCATTGTTTAGCAACTCGTGAGGCAATTGCCCACGCGAACAAACATCTGCAGGATTTGTGACAGATGGTACGTGCCTCCAGCACTCGGTCGGCACGATATCTTGAATGTGACTTACGCGGTTTGCAACGAATGTCACCCAGCGAGAAGAAGGAGCTCGCAACCAGGACAAGGTAACGGTGGAGTCACACCACACATAAGTGTCATGAACAGGAATCCGCAGCGTGCCCTTGACAAATTTGATAAGGTCTGCGAGCAAAAGTGCACCACACAGCTCTAGGCGAGGTAACGATTGACGTTTCAAAGGAGCTACACGAGCCTTAGCACAAACGAGAAAGACGCGAACGGAGCCGTCAGACTCGGTAACGCGCAGGTATATAACGGCGCCATATGCTGCTTCGGAGCTGTCACAAAATCCATGCAGTTGATATGATTGAGCGCTATCGGTAGCGTATTTACGTGGAATCTTAAGATTCCTAACTTGAGAAGCTGTTCGGAGAACTTTTCCCATAGAGAGATAATTTCCGGTGGGGGCTTATCGTCCCATGAAAGACCTAGAATCCAAAGCTTTTGAATAAAGCATTTAGCTTGAATTGTTAAAGGAGATAGAAAACCCAGAGGATCGAAAATTCTGGCAACCTCACTCAGAATCGTTCGCTTGGTGCACGGTTGATTAGATGGATTTACGGTAAAGACGAACGAATCCGAAGCAGGCTCCCACTTAAGGCCCAGAACCTTGATAGTTGTGTCTTCAGTTTCGGTAAAAGTGATTGCTTCTGAAAGACACGCCTCCGCGGGAAGATCGCTAAGTAGCTCGGGTCGGTTACTCACCCACTTTCGGAGCTCAAACGAGCCAAGACCGAAAAGAGCGATGAGTTGAGTTTTGATTTCTCTGGCGTCCTTCAGCGATGAGCTTCCGGATATGACGTCATCAACGTATATGTCGGAAGTTAAAACGGTTTTGGCCTTTGGGTACTTGTGACCCTCATCGTTGGCCAGTTGCTGAATAGAGCGGCACGCCAGGAATGGAGCGGAAGACACTCCGTACGTTACGGTATTTAATACGTACTCTTGAAGAGGCTCATCTGGGTGAGCTCGCCAGAGAATACGTTGATAATCACGATGTTGAGGAGCTAGGTTGATTTGACGGTACATTTGGCGCACGTCTGCCATGAAGACAATTGCGTGCTCACGGAAATGAAGAAGGATCTCTACGATATTTGATTGTAGCTTCGGTCCCGTCAGCAGCGAGTCGTTTAGCGATTTGGAAGTTGCATCTTTAGCCGAGGCGTCGAATACAACGCGAAGCTTCGTTGTAGCGCTGTCGGGACGTAGCACACAATGGTGCGGTATATAATACTTGCCTTGACCCATTTGCTTGGCAGGTACCAGAGTCATGTGACCACTGTCGATATAGTCAGTCATGAACTCCACGTATTGTTGGTTTAAATTGTGATCGCGATACAGACGCCTTTCAATGGCATGAAAGCGTCGTAAGGCTATCTCTCGAGAACCTTCAAAGACTGGCTCCTCGTCGTCCTTGAAGGGGAGACAAACTACATATCTACCTGTCTCGTCACGGTAGTGATTACTGAGAAAACTATTTTCACAGCGTTGCTCTTCTGGGGTCAATCGGGAAGATTGTGGAACGTTATCGATTTCCCAGAAACGTTGAACAATTTTGTTTAAACTATCGTCTACGGTAGAAGGGGCTACTCCTAGTAGACTGGACGATGCGAGTCTGGACTTCCCAAGAAGAAGCCAGCCGAAGACTGAGTTGAAAGCTCGCGGTTGAGAGGCGTTACCCTTCAGACGTTGTTCGAGAAGTGACTCAGCAAAGACGTCGGCACCTAACAAGACGTCGATTGGACCAGGGATGTCAAAACCAGGATCAGCTAGCGGTAGTGTTTTGACCTCCTCCCATCCTTTCGTATTTAGCCTTGCTATCGGTTGATCTCCGCAAATGCTCGGTATGACGAGCATTCCCAGACGAAACTTTACGTTACAGTTGGTGCCAATGTCGCATGTAACAAAGCCACTGACTGAGGCAGGGCTGCCCCCTAACCCATAAACGTTGATATTACCAGTTATAGGTTTTAGATTTAATCGTTGAGCGGCGTGAGCCGTGAGAAAATTGTTTTGACTGCCGGTGTCAAATAACGCGCGAAATGTATGAAATTCACCAGAAGCATCACGAATCTGGACTAGAGCTGTTGCCAGTAACACGGTTGTGGTTACGGTTGGATCAGACTGAGTCAACGAATCCTTAGCCACTAAGGTCGCCGAGCTTGCCGCCGACTCCTTATGTAGCAAAGTGTGGTGTTTACGTCTACATTGTCGACATGAAAACATTGATGTGCACTCTCGCACTGAATGGGATGCGTTAAGACAATTGTAGCACCATTTCTTTTCAGTGGCCACAGCCATGCGCTCATCTATTGATTTTGCCAAAAAATCATTACAGGCCGAGATGTGATGTTCATTGCGACAGTAGGCACATTTACGAATCGGAGTGCTCGAATTGTGAGCAGGTTTCGCTTGTTGTTTATCACCAACATTTTTATGAGTAGTGACGGTGGGAGCGACAAGCGAATGCGTGACGTTATGTCGCTTGAACTTCTGTGAAGTTCCCGGTGTGTCCTTTGAAACGTTAGCGGTTTTATTGGTAACATTCGAAAAGTGCGTGTCGCGAATTAATGCTTCACCTTTAGAGTGTAAGAATGCCCTTAAATGATTATACTGTGGAAGCTCAATATCGGTATGTTTTTCCTCAAACTCGCGTCTTAATTTGGTATCGAGTTTGGCCAGAACATTATAACAAAGAACAAAATCCCATTTATCGGTAGGTAATTTTAAAGTTTTTAAAATTGTTAAGTTCTCATCGATCGTGTCTAAGGCGCGTCGAAAATCTTGAGCGTTCGAAGTCTTTAAACTAACGTCCAAGATATCACGCCAGCACGTAAACGCTAATTCGCGTTTATCTTCATAACGGGACTTGAGAGCCTCGTACGCACTTAAATAATGTTCACTTGCAACAGGAAAAGTTCTAATGAACGATAAAGCATCACCACTTAAAACTGACACGAGATAGTGAAATTTCTCAATATTACATAAGGAGGTAGAATCATGTATCAACGCGTTATAAGTTGCAATGAACTCAGGCCATTCCTTGATAGCACCGGAAAAAGTTGGCAACGAAATTTTTGGTAACCGCATATTTCCACTGTGCGAACCGGTCAATGAATTATGTTTCGAAGTGTCAGCTTGTTGAGATGAACGTTGTTCAAATTTTCGTTGAATTGCCAACACTTGAAAATACAATTCGTCAAATCGATCCTGAAGTTCATCGTCCTCCTCATCGGCATCATCCTTAAGAAGGTCCAAAATAATAAAATGGGAGTCATGAAAACTATCAGCAGTCGTTTTTATTTCATGACAATATGAAAGAAATAACCCTACTTGTGATTCATCGGTATTGGCTAAGGTACCTACTTCCAAAGCCTTCGTTAAGCGATTATATGCTATAGTTCGTTTACGTCGCAAACTGGGCAAATTATTAATAGTGTACGTATTTTCGATACCCTTTTTAATAGTAGGTTTAGATTTACGCCTTGATAATAAAGACATAATTAATATCAAAACACTAAAAACTGATTGCAACAAATATTCGGATTCGATAAAAAAGTTTAGTTGCGAACGTCTTCAGCGAGACCGCGTTCACAAGAATCGACGAGAATCACTGGGGCGGTATTACACGACAACAGATAATATTGTCACCTCGGTCATCTGAGTTTTAAATTGAAATAAATTAAATTGATAAGGATGAATTAAATGAGCGTTAGGAACACTAAAAACGGTTTGCGATATTCGTTAATGTACGGTAAATAAAAAAATAAAAATCAGTTTTTTTTGTAAAAACAAAAAACTATGATTTTTAACCTAAAACGGTAATAATGAAAATGTGAACGCACCAAAATTCGTTGAAAATATGATACGATAAACGATACAACGTCACGATAAAAAATATTTCGTAATTTGAAACGAAATAAATTTTCGATAAATAAATATCAAGAGGAAACGTTGAACGGTTGGAAAAAAGTAGTCGAGTTATAACGAACTATCAACATAAAATTATGAGAAGGTGGATTTGCAATATTGTATTATTGCGAACGGTAAAACGGTAGATAATTTTATGCTAATAAGTATAAAACGACAAAAGAATTTATTTTCAACAAATATTCTAGAAACTGATGGAAGCCATCTTAAATCGATAAACGGTAGGTAAGGTACTCAACAAAACAAAATGGAACAAAGACTTGTTTTCCGATTAGTAATTGAAACAAAATGTTATGTTTATTCGTTTTAGCTGTACTAGTAAGTATAATAAGCGTGGAATACGGTAAATGAAGTAGCAATTACTAAATCGAATTGGTATTTGGCGGCAGACTGAAGGTAGGTATCCAAAGTTCCCGGGTTTCGGCACCAAAAAATGTGGCTAAATTGACTCGATAAATAGCACTTGTACACTGTCAATCACCACATTGGATCGAATGCTGGGAGCATTCGCCGTTAATATGCGTTACAGACGATTTAGACAATAGGAATAATGCACAAACCACTTACCACGTAGGCAGGCTTCTAGCACGATTCCTCACGAATAGTTCTTCCTTTAGACACCTGGCCGGCCAGCCACACACGATTATAAAGTTCCAAAAAACACTGTTGAGCACTTGAAGTTTTATTAAAAATAATTGAGTAAAAAGGCTGTAATTAATGTTTGGTGCGCGCGCGCATTCGCTTTCACGTCCAGACTCAGAATCGTTTACTGGTTCTGCCACCAGCCTATGGCGCTGATCTCTCAGACACCGGTAGGATCTGCGCATGCGCCAGCGGAAGTCCGGGCGCCCCATTGGCTAAATAGAACTGCCGCACAGCGAATTGTGATGTTTGATAAGTGCATCGGTAAGGCGCGCGAAATTCAAATTGAAAGGTAAACAAGATTTGCGTTGAAAACGGAACAATAGTCTTTCCGACGTGACAGACTACCCAGTACTTACAGGTTGGTAGTGTCTTCAAACGAACCCAATATTCACATACCAATATTGGTGAAATATTATTGTTATTTATTTGGAAAACTAGGACTTTACAATCGAAAACAAATTGTGTAAAAATATATATAAGTAGGTCTACCAGGATCTGATGGCAAAATAACATATGATAATCGCTATTTTTTAATATGTAATTTTGCCATCAGACATATAGTTGACTAATTCAATTCATAAGATCTGGATAAACTAACCATATTCGGTGAACAAATGCCCCATGTCATAATGATATTTCATTGTTTTAATTGCATTATTAACTTTGCCCACAGGTAACCGAGCCAGCCGATGCCGTACCCTCCACTTCGCAACACAGTCGAGAGAAGAGACGAAGGGATGGTAATACTTAAATTGTTTTAGAGTATAGTGATAATTTAAATAAACAGTGTGCTTGTATACTTATACATTGAATTTGTTACAGAGTGTGATGACAACGAACCGTCAACTGTCAAAGAATTTAATCAAGTAAGAAATTCATAAATCTTTTATTAAATTATTTATAATAATAAATTTCTTTTGATGATAGTGTGAGTGGAGATTGTGGCGCAGCTTCTTTTGCAATTGCGATTTGGAGGCTGTATGAGAGTAAAGATAAAATAACATAAAACACGTCAGAAAGTTCACTGAAATTTAGCTTTTATTTCGCATACACATAAGGTCGAAACTCGTATGTCGTGTATTATATTTTTTTAATAAAATATAATATCTTCTAGAACCTTCTACGGCTGCTGGAGTGCCCGGTGTGCCTGGAGTGGATGGAGCCTCCGATAGCGCAGTGCCGGCGCGGGCACCTCGTGTGCACGCAGTGCCGCGCGCGCCTCGCCGCCTGCCCCGTGTGCCGGACCACCTTCTCGTCAGTCAGGAACCGCGCCATGGAGGGGGTATGTCACCACATGTCATTGGTTGCTGGAGTGGATGGAGCCTCCGATAGCGCAGTGCCGGCGCGGGCACCTCGTGTGCACGCAGTGCCGCGCGCGCCTCGCCGCCTGCCCCGTGTGCCTGACCACCTTCTCATCAGTCAGGAACCGCGCCATGGAGGGGGTATGTCACCACATGTCATTGGTTGCTGGAGTGGATGGAGCCTCCGATAGCGCAGTGCCGGCGCGGGCACCTCGTGTGCACGCAGTGCCGCGCGCGCCTCGCCGCCTGCCCCGTGTGCCGGACCACCTTCTCATCAGTCAGGAACCGCGCCATGGAGGGGGTATGTCACCACATGTCATTGGTTGCTGGAGTGGATGGAGCCTCCGATAGCGCAGTGCCGGCGCGGGCACCTCGTGTGCACGCAGTGCCGCGCGCGCCTCGCCGCCTGCCCCGTGTGCCGGACCACCTTCTCATCAGTCAGGAACCGCGCCATGGAGGGGGTATGTCACCACATGTCATTGGTTGCGATTGTTTGTCAAATAGGGAATATCCTCTCTTCCCTTGTCACGCTATGTCATCATTTGTCGACCCCGTCCCTCCGCCTTAACGCGCTTTATCAATGGCCCTTTTGGTACGTCATAAATATTTGTCCAGCAATGCGAGGAAACTCACCATCATAGCTAATATATTGACGAATACAACGTTGGTGCAGGTGTCGGAGCTGCTGCGCTACCCGTGCCGGCACGGCTGCGGGCGCGAGGTGCGCCTGCGCAGACGCACGCTGCACGAGTCCAGCTGCACGGCGCGCAAGTACCAGTGCCCCGCCGCCGCCTGCGCGCAGCGACCGCCGCTCGCGCAGCAGGACCTGGCGCATCACTTCCAGGTATACGCAAGTACCAGTGCCCCGCCGCCGCCTGCGCGCAGCGACCGCCGCTCGCGCAGCAGGACCTGGCGCATCACTTCCAGGTATACGCAAGTACCAGTGCCCCGCCGCCGCCTGCGCGCAGCGACCGCCGCTCGCGCAGCAGGACCTGGCGCATCACTTCCAGGTATACGCAAGTACCAGTGCCCCGCCGCCGCCTGCGCGCAGCGACCGCCGCTCGCGCAGCAGGACCTGGCGCATCACTTCCAGGTATACGCAAGTACCAGTGCCCCGCCGCCGCCTGCGCGCAGCGACCGCCGCTCGCGCAGCAGGACCTGGCGCATCACTTCCAGGTATACGCAAGTACCAGTGCCCCGCCGCCGCCTGCGCGCAGCGACCGCCGCTCGCGCAGCAGGACCTGGCGCATCACTTCCAGGTATACGCAAGTACCAGTGCCCCGCCGCCGCCTGCGCGCAGCGACCGCCGCTCGCGCAGCAGGACCTGGCGCATCACTTCCAGGTATACGCAAGTACCAGTGCCCCGCCGCCGCCTGCGCGCAGCGACCGCCGCTCGCGCAGCAGGACCTGGCGCATCACTTCCAGGTATACGCGCAAGTACCAGTGCCCCGCCGCCGCCTGCGCGCAGCGACCGCCGCTCGCGCAGCAGGACCTGGCGCATCACTTCCAGGTATACGCAAGTACCAGTGCCCCGCCGCCGCCTGCGCGCAGCGACCGCCGCTCGCGCAGCAGGACCTGGCGCATCACTTCCAGGTATACGCAAGTACCAGTGCCCCGCCGCCGCCTGCGCGCAGCGACCGCCGCTCGCGCAGCAGGACCTGGCGCATCACTTCCAGGTATACGCAAGTACCAGTGCCCCGCCGCCGCCTGCGCGCAGCGACCGCCGCTCGCGCAGCAGGACCTGGCGCATCACTTCCAGGTATACGCAAGTACCAGTGCCCCGCCGCCGCCTGCGCGCAGCGACCGCCGCTCGCGCAGCAGGACCTGGCGCATCACTTCCAGGTATACGCAAGTACCAGTGCCAGTGAATGTTACATTTGAAGAAAGAGACCAGGTGTATGTTGTGTTTCAATTCTAACCAAGGACGCCACCAACTATTAGTTGGAATCAATTAAACAAGTTAATTGTTTATATATCAAGTTAAATATATTACAGGAAAATATACATATTTGGTAAACTCACTTTTTAGTAGTTAAATATTCTTATTCCTTATTACTAATTCTTTCTATAGGAATGTTTTAACAAATCCTTTCTTTTCTTACATGTTTCTTAAAACAAACTAATTAAGACTAAAGTCTAATTATCATAATCTGTGAAAACACATGACATAGAAAAATGTCCTTATTCTTAAAGTTGGTTATGAGACCTACCTCTTAACAAAGGTTGAGAGCGTCCTCTCTATGTGATAAAACTAGGAACAAATCATATTAGGCAAAGTCGCTGCCTTAAAATAAATTCTAAAGTTTAAATTCTAGTTATAAAATGGATATTACTTGGTAAATCCCCTTCAAGTCCTTTCCTTTTCTTCCAATAAACTGTATCACCTCGTCATTCCCAGTAATGTAGGGACAGCTGGGGGTCCTGGATTGTTGATTTGGAGACACCTGGCCATGTGGTCTTGTATCACATGGTGGTCGGCAATCCTCTTTGCTCACAGGAAGTGTTATTGTTTTTCTGGGATAAATAGGGGTTATTTATCCAGAGAAGGTGATTACCCTTAGGGTCAGGGTCATTGTAACCAGTATGTACAACGAAAAGAAAGAAAAATATAAATGGGAACTCATTCTGAAGTAGTCATGTCACGACATCGAATTACGTGTCAGAGCACGAAGAAAAATAGTTTAAACGAGTAAACTAATAAAGTATAACACGTGGAACGTGGAATATTGAAAGATAAAGCGTAAACTAACAACTTAAAACCTAAGTTTAGCAGCGGCGTCTTCTGAAACAACAGAAAACACCATTAACATCGTGTCGGCAATATTCATAGGAAAGCCAGCAGAACACCAGAGAGATGAACTCACATGACCGCTGCATCTTATCCTCCACTTATGGAGGTTCTAGATTGCGAGGCGTGGAGCCCTGCGGCGTGTTCCATTCCAAAAGAAATCCAAGAAAGATCATCTTGGTCGAGATAAACTCCACGTCAGCCTCGCGTTGACACGAAATCAGAGACAACATAGACTTCGACCAGAGCCAAGACCATAGAAATGTGGTATTCATCTCGAAGAAAAAAATATAGTTAATCTAATAAAATCCTTGTTTAAATTATTATTCTATAAATTTTGACCAATTACCTATATTATTTACAAATATAAGTAAATAAAAAACATTCTAGCAACGCGTCCGTCATCACTATACAACTTGTAGCAGGGTCCATTTCCAAACGTCACTGTCGAACGTCACTGTCAAACATCCAAGATGACAAGTTGACTTTACATAAACAAACAGACCGGTGTGTTTGTAAGGACGATTAATTAACACTAAAAAGCGTTAAAATAATAGTTAAACAAACAATTATGTGTAATGAATGTGTGAATCAACAGACGTAAGTGCAGTATATGTGAAATTTAACACGGTTGTGTGTAATACACGCAACAACGCAAGTACCAGTGCCCCGCCGCCGCCTGCGCGCAGCGACCGCCACTCGCGCAGCAGGACCTGGCGCATCACTTCCAGGTACACAATGTCACAGGGAGGGCACTTCATAGAAACAGGGCGTCATATATACCTACTACTACTACAAATGAAACTGTACATACGTGAACACTTTAATGTGTACGTTTTCATAGTCATAGAGTCCCAATCCATAAACGAACGAGGGAGAAGTGCGCGGTACGCCACATTACGAGAGGGGCAGGGAGCTTCCTTTCTGTACTTTTATTACTGTGCTTGATTTATTTATTTATTTATTTTATTTTATTTTTTATTTACGGAATAGGCAGCAGTTCTTTGCTTGTAGCGCGCGGGCTGCATTCCTCCTTCTCCCCCCAATTGGAAGTCGTACTTTGTTGATGATGGTAACATATGTCAACACGAAGTCTGGGACTATTAAAATGTATATCAGAAGTCGAAAGCTACCCATGATATTAAATACGAAATTCTACCATGACCGTTGCAATAATAGAAAAAGTTCAAATTTTTCAAAAATCGTCCTAGTAACATGGGCATATTTTGTAAACTATAAGTCCTATCAACATAGTTCTAATGGCAATATTATAGAGAATTTAATGAAGAACATATTGGTCTTTAACAGTTTTTTCGTAGCTTTTACCGTTTTCATAAAAAATTAGAAAAACCACGATTTGGGACATAAAAGGGGGGAAACATTTATTTCTCGAAATATCAATATTAAAATAGATATATGAAAGGCTACATTCATGCCAAGTTTTATGCTTTCTTCCGGATGGGACCGTATTTCACGTTAAGGACCCTAACTAATAGTACCGACTCTGAAATCTCAAAAAAATAATCAGCTGTTCCATACATTTTACAATACCTACTCGCACAAAATGTATTAAACAGCTGATTTTATTTATGTATATTCTGTCTGATGACCAACAGCTTTACATAAATTTATCTTGCTTTTTTTTATTTCTTAGGGCTTGTTGAATTATAGATAGAGTATTAATGTTTTATTTTAACTTGTCCAGAGCAAGCACCTGGACGTGCTGAAGATCGGTCGCAAGCACAAGTTCTCGATGAAGGTGAACTCGGAACAACACGACGACTGGCTCATCATGGCGATGCACGAGCTGTTCCACCTCCGAGTGGACGTGGACGTGCGCAACTGGGGCGTCGTCTTCTACGTCGCCTACATCGGGCCCAAGGCCAATGCCAAGAACTTCACCTATAGTGTGAGTGAAAACTTTTTTGGTGTCCTACTGCTAGGCAAAGCCTCCTCCTTACAATCCCACTCGTTTTTATACTTTTGAAAAAAATTTGTTACTGACAAAATACCTTAGTGGCATAACGAGGGGGCCACTAGGAGGGCGGTAAAAGTCTCAAAACTTTTACGGCCAGGTGAATGCCAATTTGCACATCCTTGCCCCTTCCGTTTCCTTTGGCGAATTCATTTCGTAAACCCACCCTACGCTAGTGGAATAACTTAGAAGCACATATTCATTGGCTATAGTACGTTAACAGTTTGAAGACATTTTCTAATTGCATATCCCACCCAATGATCTCTGCATGACCTTATGGTAGACCGGTAGATAATGCTTTTGCATTAAATCCGCCCATTGTACTTTTACACATGTATTTTGTACAAAAAGTTTAAATAAAAAAAAAAATGATGCTATAATTTAGAGTTGTATTTCAGATCACCATCAACGGGCCGCACCAGTCCCGCAAGCTGTCGTACGTGCGCGTGACACACAGCGACCTCGACCGTTCTCTGCTGAACGTGAACCGGACGGACTGCTTCCATCTCACTCTGGACCAGGCGCTCAACTTCCTCAGGTCTGACTTTTTATTTATTTATTTTATTTTTATTTACAAGGACGACCAACAACTTTCTTATAATTCATTTACAGGTCCACACATCTAGAAACAGCAAAAGTAACATTCAATTATGAGAGCCACATGCATGATATGCTATATTTTTTACACTGACCAAAAAAGGAGTTATGTTTCTGGGTTCATGTATGTATGTAAGTTTCTTTATTCCACCATAAGTTCTGAACGGCTTAACAGATTTTGATGCGAGAGGTATTTTCAGATTCCTTGCATTCCTCCGAATGACAATAGCTATGTAAGTTGTCTGTCGTGTTTTTTTTTTTTTTTTTTTGATAATTAGCTTGTTTAAATATCTATCGTGGAAGGTGTGTTTACTGCTTCAAACACAATAATTTTATTTTTAAAAACAGTCCCGTTCACGCGTCTGTACGCTTAGCTCTTTGAACACTACTTATTTGATGCGGTTTTTACTATCATTTAATTTCTTCTGGAATGGTGTGGGAAATTGTCCGTGTAGTGCCCGATAGTATTCTATATAATGTTCTATATAATGTTCTATTGTGTCTACATTGCTCCAAAATTTACACAGACGCAGAAAACAACATGTATACTTACTCAATATTAACGATTACTCTGTTTTCTAGGTTTAAAAGCCGGCACTGCGATCCCGATAAGTACTTGGACTTCAACGTGGAGATTGCAAAAACCGAAGACGATGAGGAGAACAAGGAAACACAGGAGACTTAACATGCCGCGTCGGTCGAGTGCGGAATGACGTCGAAATCGCATACGATTTCGACATGCGTTTATTATGGTGCCATTGTAAAATAAGATCTTCTCTGCTGTACTCTGTGGCGAGTCTTTGGCCTTTCGGCCTTCCTAAGTATTTATTTAGTATTAAATTTAAGTTTATCTTACTAAGGTTAAAATGGGACTGGGCGGGTCATGTCGGCTTTTGTACCAGGTGGCTACCGAAAGAGAGGAAGACCGCGGACGCGATGGAGCGACGATTTGAGGACATTTAGGAAAGACTGGCCGGAGGTTGCTCTGGACGGAGAAGATTGAAAGACAATGGGGGAGACCTTTGCCCAGCAGTAGGGCAATAAAGGTTAAGAAAAAAAGTATTACTGGCTCGGTCCCCCGCGCTGTAACTCCCCGCTGACTCCTAAAATTAGCTACTGCGACGCGACTTGTGACAACGTTAGAGCCGCAATTCTACAGGGTGTAAAATGAACCTCCGACATAGCCGAAACCCACGTAATCTCCTCATTAATATGAACATTTTTCCCCAAGAAACCATGCCTGGGAAATCAGTAGTTTTCGAGATAATGAGGTTCAAAGTTGAATTAAAAAATTCCATTTTTTTGCAGAGATGTAAAATTTATCATGTAATCGTCATTTCATACTAAGAAACCTCATTAAAATTTTAAAGAATTCCCCATCAAAAGTAACGCTAAAGTTTTAAAAAAGTATTGAACAGTGCCCATCGACAGCTGATTAGTCGCGCGGGCCGTCTTTGCC
This sequence comes from Ephestia elutella, assembly GCA_018467065.1. Taxonomy (NCBI): domain Eukaryota; kingdom Metazoa; phylum Arthropoda; class Insecta; order Lepidoptera; family Pyralidae; genus Ephestia; species Ephestia elutella. Next base: position 14,198,801 of record CM031578.1, read on the forward strand.
GTCCGCACTCACCGCCCCGCGCGGTCATTGACACCATGCTGCGGCCACGGTTCGCTATACACTGATTTTGTTTTTTTTTTATATCTAGTTTATTGATTATTTTTCCCAGTCAAATTTTTACTCTGAAGTGACTTTAATTAGGGTACCCTATGCATATGTAACGGCTATGTCGGACGTGATTTTACACCCTGTATATGTACGGATTACACCTAGGTTGATTCCGCCTATACATTTGTCAAGTGTTTTACGACCGAATACTCGAGAGCATTCTGGGTAATGAAGCCCTGATATCGCGTGTTACTGTCTCTCTTGGACTTACACGTGTAAAGAAAAACAGACAAGGCTTCTCAACGTAAAATGTTTTTGAGTATAGACAGGTTTTAATAAACGATACTTTTCAAAATTGACATAAGCAGGGTACCTTAAGAATTAAAGAGAGCAACGCATGGCGTGGTTCTCATTTTAACAAATAAGTTAATATACAGTCGCATGCAGAGAAACCTGACCCCCTATCTCAGGGGGGTAATCCTACGTCAAGTTTCTCAGCAACTGACTGTACCTAATATGTTTTTTTTTAAGTTAATCATGTTTTTGTTTCTAAGATTTTCAATAAGTTTCTCATTAGTATACTAAGTGTTTCTAAATTCTAAACGTTATTCATTACACGATCATTATTTTACGTTATAGTTACCTATCGTTTCTATCAAATTATACGATGTTTCCTTCAAGAAAATGGCAGTTTTATATTATCTTTTAACGTCAAATATTTCCTATAGCGTCAGCAGTATATATACTAAAATTGGAACGATTGGCCCCTGCGCAAGGATGACACGCAAAATCGTGAAGCGTTCCACATTTAGTATATGTACTTGCTACAGCAGTACATATACTGTGGCCTGAATCAAATATAACCATCCGTTTCTATACCGCATCAATGTTATTTATATAGGTTTATTAAATAAGTAAATTAAATGCGATATTTACATAATTAATCTTTTATTTTCATTAATTCCTAATGATATATACAATGAAAATGTACAATATATTAAACAATAATACATATATTTTTTTATTGTCACTAAACTAACGTTAAAATTATGTAGCTCATTATTTTGCTCAAATCTATTGTAGACAAAAACGTACGACAATAAATAGGTACAAGTAACGTCGTATGATCATCCTATAAAAGCGAAATCTTTTATATTCAAAAATTTTACAGCCCTTTTTGATAAAGCGCCAAAGTGTAAACAAATAATTTATTTCATTGATAAATATCAGTAAACTAATATAAAACGTACATATAATTTCGTACGTTACTAAAAAGATTTTTGTCAATAACATGAGATCTTTCATTTTAAAACGTTGAAACTGCTATCACACGTAGATTCGAACAGCATTTTATTTTCTTAATTTTCATTTCGAAGACTGAAAAATGATCAATAAATAAGACGAAGGTATAAATAGGTGTGTGAAAACAGGCTAAGCACCTACATAGAAACATAAGTTAGGCAACTAGCTGCCGAGAAGCCAGCGTCTGCCGCGCGTACTCCGTGCCGATGAGGCCCCGACACACCAGAGAGAACTCCTGGACCGTCTCCAACAGCCTCCGCTTGCTGCTCTTCTCTCTGAGAAAAAAAAACAATTAAATAAAAACGATGTCCTTCTCAGTATTATTGTGTATGCAAAATTTCAGGAAAATTGGTTCAGTAGATAAAGCGTGAAGAGGTAACAAACAAACTCACTTTCGCATTTATAATATTAGTTAGGATTTAACCTTTATTGCACAAATACAAAGTATGGCACAATAGGTGGATTAACGCAAAAGCATTATGTAACAGTCTACCTTTGGGGTAAGCAGTCTAATAAAGGGATTGTTGGAAACGAGACTAAAATAAATATTAGTTAGGATAAGGATTTTAGGCACCGTTTTTCGACACGTAAGTTTTCACAAAGTAAATCCTCACTTGACGACAGCAGCTATAAACTTGTGCTTGTGCGGCTCGGTGGCGTGGTGCGTGGGGAAGTCTGCCTGAGCCAGCGCGCGCCGCAGCCACGCCGCCAGGTCGTCGCCGCGCCACGCCGCGCGGTTCAGCGCTAGCAGCAGCTCATCTGTTTGTATGGATCATGACTCACTTGACGACAGCAGCTATAAACTTGTGCTTGTGCGGCTCGGTGGCGTGGTGCGTGGGGAAGTCTGCCTGAGCCAGCGCGCGCCGCAGCCACGCCGCCAGGTCGTCGCCGCGCCACGCCGCGCGGTTCAGCGCTAGCAGCAGCTCATCTGTTTGTATGGATCATGACTCACTCTGACGACAGCAGCTATAAACTTGTGCTTGTGCGGCTCGGTGGCGTGGTGCGTGGGGAAGTCTGCCTGAGCCAGCGCGCGCCGCAGCCACGCCGCCAGGTCGTCGCCGCGCCACGCCGCGCGGTTCAGCGCTAGCAGCAGCTCATCTGTTTGTATGGATCATGACTCACTTGACGACAGCAGCTATAAACTTGTGCTTGTGCGGCTCGGTGGCGTGGTGCGTGGGGAAGTCTGCCTGAGCCAGCGCGCGCCGCAGCCACGCCGCCAGGTCGTCGCCGCGCCACGCCGCGCGGTTCAGCGCGAGCAGCAGCTCATCTGTTTGTATGGATCATGACTCACTTGACGACAGCAGCTATAAACTTGTGCTTTCAGTGCGGCTCGGTGGCGTGGTGCGTGGGGAAGTTCTGCCTGAGCCAGCGCGCGCCGCAGCCACGCCGCCAGGTCGTCGCCGCGCCACGCCGCGCGGTTCAGCGCTAGCAGCAGCTCATCTGTTTGTATGGATCATGACTCACTTGACGACAGCAGCTATAAACTTGTGCTTGTGCGGCTCGGTGGCGTGGTGCGTGGGGAAGTCTGCCTGAGCCAGCGCGCGCCAGCAGCCACGCCGCCAGGTCGTCGCCGCGCCACGCCGCGCGGTTCAGCGCTAGCAGCAGCTCATCTGTTTGTATGGATCATGACTCACTTGACGACAGCAGCTATAAACTTGTGCTTGTGCGGCTCGGTGGCGTGGTGCGTGGGGAAGTCTGCCTGAGCCAGCGCGCGCCGCAGCCACGCCGCCAGGTCGTCGCCGCGCCACGCCGCGCGGTTCAGCGCTAGCAGCAGCTCATCTGTTTGTATGGATCATGACTCACTTGACGACAGCAGCTATAAACTTGTGCTTGTGCGGCTCGGTGGCGTGGTGCGTGGGGAAGTCTGCCTGAGCCAGCGCGCGCCGCAGCCACGCCGCCAGGTCGTCGCCGCGCCACGCCGCGCGGTTCAGCGCCAGCAGCAGCTCATCTGTTTGTATGGATCATGACTCACTTGACGACAGCAGCTATAAACTTGTGCTTGTGCGGCTCGGTGGCGTGGTGCGTGGGGAAGTCTGCCTGAGCCAGCGCGCGCCGCAGCCACGCCGCCAGGTCGTCGCCGCGCCACGCCGCGCGGTTCAGCGCTAGCAGCAGCTCATCTGTTTGTATGGATCATGACTCACTTGACGACAGCAGCTATAAACTTGTGCTTGTGCGGCTCGGTGGCGTGGTGCGTGGGGAAGTCTGCCTGAGCCAGCGCGCGCCGCAGCCACGCCGCCAGGTCGTCGCCGCGCCACGCCGCGCGGTTCAGCGCTAGCAGCAGCTCATCTGTTTGTATGGATCATGACTCACTTGACGACAGCAGCTATAAACTTGTGCTTGTGCGGCTCGGTGGCGTGGTGCGTGGGGAAGTCTGCCTGAGCCAGCGCGCGCCGCAGCCACGCCGCCAGGTCGTCGCCGCGCCACGCCGCGCGGTTCAGCGCTAGCAGCAGCTCATCTGTTTGTATGGATCATGACTCACTTGACGACAGCAGCTATAAACTTGTGCTTGTGCGGCTCGGTGGCGTGGTGCGTGGGGAAGTCTGCCTGAGCCAGCGCGCGCCGCAGCCACGCCGCCAGGTCGTCGCCGCGCCACGCCGCGCGGTTCAGCGCCAGCAGCAGCTCATCTGTTTGTATGGATCATGACTCACTTGACGACAGCAGCTATAAACTTGTGCTTGTGCGGCTCGGTGGCGTGGTGCGTGGGGAAGTCTGCCTGAGCCAGCGCGCGCCGCAGCCACGCCGCCAGGTCGTCGCCGCGCCACGCCGCGCGTTTCAGCGCTAGCAGCAGCTCATCTGTTTGTATGGATCATGACTCCACTTGACGACAGCAGCTATAAACTTGTGCTTGTGCGGCTCGGTGGCGTGGTGCGTGGGGAAGTCTGCCTGAGCCAGCGCGCGCCGCAGCCACGCCGCCAGGTCGTCGCCGCGCCACGCCGCGCGGTTCAGCGCTAGCAGCAGCTCGGCCAGCGGCTCGATCTGGTTGCGGGGCGTGGCACCACCTGCACGACACATGTATTTAGAGTGACATCGATAAGCATAAAAACTAACGAATAAAATTTACTGTACCTATATGTGCTACGAATAAATTATTCAGAAAATCGTATACATTTTAAGCAAAGAGCACATTTTCAGTTGAGTGTAATTACAGCCTCTAAAAACCTCCAGCCTCTTCTAATTACAGCATATACAAGGTGTAACGGAAAGGGTATTACTATACAAAGTGGAAAGATTCGTTACCATGGGTAGATCCTTTATGTGGAGTTTCAGATTATTTGTAGCACTTTTAAAAAGGAATGTTAAAAAAAAATAAATTGTAAAACGAAATCTATGCCATGTAAACAAACACTGCATATCACTATTCAGGGTATTTCAATGTCAAGGTTGCCTTTGCACTGCTCACACACAAATTATTCCACCTTCTCGGTTACTATGAAAACCTGGTACTTTGAGCACTATCCGCTTTCGTCACCTTTTGACGTTTTTTCACCTTTGGTTTTTCAGCAAAGATTTCTACAATGAAACTGTAGCGACACATAGGCATTCGCCTAGTCAGCGTTTTTGCCGGCGAGCGCGCAGCGCTCTAGCCATTCCTTAGTCTCTCCCGGTATTCCGATAAGCCACCTCGTTGCATGGCACTTCGTTCGCGAGTATAGCTACGCGTAAATACGTCATTCCATTTTCCTTAGTAAAATTTGTGAAATTGTGTGGACAGTGTCAATAAACTTAAATATTCGGTGAAAGTGACTTTAATTCATATACCTGGCACAAACACTTAAATCTGGAGTCAAGACATTTTATTTCTTTTTCTTAACACTACAGTGAACTTACAAATATACCACATCGGTCAAGTACAACATATATTTACAACATTGGTTTCCGTGGATATACAACATTAGTGATTTTACTACATACATACATACGACATTGGTGACCCAAGACTGCATAGGTAAGAAGAAATTATTGTCGTCACTTACCGGGAGAGGCTCAGCGCAATAGTTAAGGGCGATTATCGCGCATAATTTAAAAGCCCACTTAAATAGTATTTGTACTACGCATTGCTGGAAAAATGTCGACCAGTGGCGAAGACACTAAACCGGAAATTTCATCAGTGTCACTTTCTGCTCGCATACCGGAATTTTGGACAGATCTTCCTCGGCATTGGTTTTTCCAAGCAGAAGCTATTTTAGCACCACAAAAATGGTCAGATGAAAATAAGTACCAATTCATCATTGGGAAACTAGGAAAAGAGGCAATTCAGCAAGTTTCTGACATATTAATGAACCCTCCAGCGACGGGAAAATGTGAAGCGGTAAAAAACAGACTTTTAGAAGTATATGAGGAATCCGAAAAATAAAAAACTCCAAAAAATTGATTGGCGGACTAGAACTAGGAGATCAAAAACCATCTCAACTCTTGAGACGTATGAAAGATTTGGCACAAGGAAAATTCAAGGACGAAACTTTGAGTGTTATGTGGCTAAATCACATGCCGACATGGGTGCGCGGCGTTTTAACAGTGTCAGATATCAAAGACCTAGAAAAATTAGCCCTGATGGCAGATAAGGTAATGGAGAATGCGCGCCCGGCGGAGGTAAATGCTATCAATCCTAGTCCAACTAATATAATAGCCGAAATTCATAAATTAGGTGAACGCATCCGGAAAATGGAGCAAAATCAACCCGGATCATACCGTCGGAACAATAACGGAAACCGAAATCGCTCACGATCGTCGTCTAGGACACGACAGGGGACGTCGAGTCAGGGTAATAAATCCAACCCTAATTGGCTTTGCTACTACCACTACCGTTACAAGAAGAAGGCCAATAAATGCGTGCAACCCTGCAACTGGAAAGCTGACAGCAATCCGGAAAACTAAATACAGTGCAGTCAGCGGCGGGGGCTGCGCGGTCAATTCAGTGAATAACCGCCTCTGTGTTACGGACCAACGTTCTAAATTGCGTTTTTTAGTGGATAGTGGTGCAAATGTGTCAGTGCTACCGCGTTGGGCAGTGCGTAAAAATAATAAACAAAGTGAGTGTGACGATTATAAACTGTATGCGGCAAACGGTACATCTATACGAACTTACGGTTTACATAGCATGGTGCTGGACTTAAAGCTGAGACGTGCATTCCAGTGGACTTTTATTGTTGCTGACGTAAGACAACCGATTATTGGTGCGGATTTCTTAAGTAAATATAAGTTACTAGTTGATTTTAATGCAAAAAAATTAGTTGATCAGGTAACAAATCTTAATGTTATTGCTTCTATTTCGCAATTAAAAGATTGCTCAATTAAAACTTTGGACGATAAGCATCCTTTTTACGATTTGTTATCTAAATATCCAGAGCTTACTAAGCCAGTAACATTTAAAGAAGTACCTAAGCACAATGTATGTCATTTTATTGAAACTGAAGGCCAGCCAGTTCGTTGTCGGGCTAGACCTTTGCCTCCCGACAGGTATAGTAAAGCTAAAGAAGAATTTAAACTTATGTGTGATATGGGGATTTGTAGGCCCAGTAAAAGTGCGTGGGCCAGCCCTCTGCACATTGTCCCTAAGAAAAAATGGGGCAGATAAGACCTTGTGGGGATTATCGACGTTTAAATTCACTCACTAAACCTGATAGGTATCCTGTCCCAAGGTTGCGAGATTTTACTTATGTTCTAGCTAATAAAAAAATATTTTCACGTTTAGATATAAATAGAGCGTATAATTGCGTACCCGTAAATGAGAGCGATATTGAGAAAACTGCAGTAATAACACCTTTTGGACTATTTGAGTTTCCGCGTATGCCTTTTGGCTTAAGAAATGCAGCTCAAACATTCCAAAGATTTATGAATCACAGTGTTTTTCCTGATTTAGAATTTTTATTCATTTTTGTTGATGACGTAATTATCGCGTCAGATGACGTCATTCAGCATCGTGAACACTTAAAAATGGTATTTGACCGATTAGAAAAAATTGGTATTACAATAAATGTTTCTAAATGTATTTTTGAACAGGAAAAACTAGACTTTTTAGGACATGAAGTTACCACTGAGGGTATAAGGCCGTTGGAGGAGAAGGTGAACGCCATCATCGAGTTTCCCCGCCCCACCACAGTGGAACAACTTAGAAGATTCCTAGGTATGTTAAATTTTTATCGACCCCATATAGCTCAAGCCGCGGAGATCCAGTCAGAATTAGATAAGTATCTCCATAATACCAAGAAAAAAGATAAAACTTTAGTTGTTTGGACGGAAACGGCGAACTCACAATTTAATCTGTGCAAGGAAAGTTTAAGGAAGGCAGCCTTATTAGCATATCCTGACTCTAGCACACCTTTGGCGCTGATGACAGATGCATCAGAGACATGTGTTGGCGCCGTACTTCAGCAAAAACAAGGTAACGCATGGAAACCTTTAGGTTATTTTTCTAAGAAATTGTCTGAGGCCCAAAAGAAATATAGTACTTATGATAGGGAGCTCTTGGCCATTTATATGGCAATTGCTCACTTTCGGTATATGGTAGAAGGACGTGAATTTATAGTCTATACTGACCATAAGCCTCTTACTTTTGCTTTCAGTAAAATGGGAAGTGAGAAAGAGTTACCTCGAAGGGCTAGGCAAATCATGTTTATTAGTGAGTTTACTACCGATATTCGTCATGTAAGTGGGAGTGAGAATGTCGTTGCTGACACTTTATCCCGAGTTGAAACAATATATTGTCCCACAGCTATTGACTTCGGAGAATTATCACGTGTACAAAGTAGTGATAAACAACTTGAGCAAACGTTAGGGGAACTTAGCAGCGATTTGCAGTTTAAGCAAATCATATTACCAGGTAGCGATCAGTACGTGTTATGCGAGACGTCTACTAGTAGAGCAAGACCCTATTTGCCGGAAAGTTTTAGGCGAACAGTATTTAATGAATTACATAATTTAAGCCATCCTGGCATTCGAACTACCAAAAAATTAATTAAAGATAGGTATTTTTGGGAGAAAATGAATATAGATATAGCCAGATGGGCAAAAGCTTGTATTCCTTTGTCAAAAGGCGAAAATTCAAAGACACACTGTATCCGATTTAGGTACATTCGAAGCTAGTGATCGTTTCGAACACATACATATTGATATCGTAGGTCCACTTAGTACATCACCGGATGGTTATAGGTATTGTGTTACAATTATTGACCGTTATACCCGTTGGCCTGAAGCATTTCCCATTAAGGAAATGACAGCCGAGGTAGTTGCCAGAATTCTTTACGAGGGGTGGATTGTTAGATTCGGATGTCCAGTTAGGTTGACTAGCGACCAAGGACGTCAATTTGAAAGTAACCTTTTCTCACATCTCATGTTACTCATGGGAATAAGAAAGTTGCGTACAACCCCATATCACCCACAAAGTAATGGTAGGGTCGAACGCTGGCATAGGTCATTAAAATCGGCTTTGGCTGCACGGTTATCCAGTAAGTCGTGGGTGGATGAATTACCTACAGTTTTACTAGGTTTAAGGGCAGCTGTTAGGGTTGACACAAATGTTAGTCCTGCCGAGTTAGTGTACGGAACTACAGTACGTTTACCAGGTGAATTTTATGATGAGTGTAAGAATATTAATTTGGATAGTGACAGTTATATTTCTAAATTAAAAAGTATAATTAAAAATTTAAAACCTGTTAACCGTGTAAATACGAGTTCTCGAAAATTTTTTGTGCATTCTGATTTAAGGAATTGTGATAAAGTTTTCGTCAGAAATGACGCTGTTAGAAAACCACTACAACCTCCTTATGATGGCCCATTTAAGGTCATAAGCAGGCGAGATAAAGTTTATAAAATTCAATTTCCTGAAAGGCAAGCTCAAATTTCGATCGATCGATTGAAACCAGCTTACGTTTTAGAGGACGAATCTGATAATTTAGAAAAGGAATCAGTTAATTTAGCCTTAAAAAGAAACAAAAATCTGTCACCATCCAAACGTCTGAGAATAATAAGGTAGTTGACAACCCTAAAGTTATTGTGTCACGCAGTGGCAGAGTGTGCAAACCACCAGTACGTTTTTTATTAGAGTAAGCATTTATGTTCACACAATTGTAACTAGGTTAAGTAAACAAGCACAGTAGATTTGACAACATTTTTTTTAACATTTTTCTCATTTACTTTCAACGTATTGAAGTGAGCATACAATTTTTTAAAATACCATTCTTATAAAAGATGGGAAATCAGCAAACTAAGGAAGAAGTAGTAGTTGCCCAAAGTAATGTTGGAGCCGAGAACTCAATGATCAAGTACGAAATTATACTACTCGTAATGTGCATACTTTTAACGCTGATTACTTGTTGCGTGTTACGCAGACAATGCAAGAAGAGTGTGAGGCGTTGGTTGAAAAAGGAGATAAAGGTTGTCACTTCTACTACCGTGCCTATAGTTAAGGTGGAAACCGTTCAGCCGAAGACCGAACACCCTAGAGTAGTTCTAAGCTAAGTACGGTATACCTACTATTTTTTAAGAACATTGTTTACATTTTTTTTTACAAAAGTATTTTTTTTAGAACACACATTTTTTTCTATACAATTTACCTTATACACTTTTATACATGATTTTATACACATATTAAAGTGCATATTTTCTTTTATTTGGAGAATGTTAAATATAAAATTTTAATGTAGAAAATTTTGTTACTGACTGTACTAATTAGCATAAATGAAATTGTATACTTTGTTATTCAAAGGAACATTCTCGTAACTTCTTGTGTCGTACTATAACATTGTTATTGTTAACTGATATCAAATGTTTAGTCTGCAATTTGCATTGTAATTCTTATAATCGCAAGTGGTTCTCAATCTTTTGATTACTTTTAGTATGAAGTGGAATGAAACTTTATTATTAAGGCAATGTTTCTCAAACTTTAGTATTAAACATTTTTTTATGTAAAATTTTTTTAAAAAAGGGGTGGAATGATGTAGCGACACATAGGCATTCGCCTAGTCAGCGTTTTTGCCGGGCGAGAGCGCGCAGCGCTCTAGCCATTCCTTAGTCTCTCCCGGTATTCCGATAAGCCACCTCGTTGCATGGCACTTCGTTCGCGAGTATAGCTACGCGTAAATACGTCATTCCATTTTCCTTAGTAAAATTTGTGAAATTGTGTGGACAGTGTCAATAAACTTAAATATTCGGTGAAAGTGACTTTAATTCATATACCTGGCACAAACACTTAAATCTGGAGTCAAGACATTTTATTTCTTTTTCTTAACACTACAGTGAACTTACAAATATACCACATCGGTCAAAGTACAACATATATTTACAACATTGGTTTCCGTGGATATACAACATTAGTGATTTTACTACATACATACATACGACAAAACCACTCGCCGTCACTTTACACGTGTCGGCGGGAATTTTTTCATTAATTACTTTATTTTAAATTGATTGATCATTGTAAAAAGAACCATTTGCAAGTCGCTTTTCAGTGTTTTCGTCATGTTTTTAATTAGCACATAACTCGCATAAATATTTTTCACTTTGACACATAAACAACTCAAGGTAATAGTGACAGTTACGTTTTTATTTTTCCATGGTTACGTAATATTAGTGCTGTGTGCCAGTAACATTTTCAGAATGAGGCTAGGTCTCATCTTTTTTCTAGCCAAACAAACACCACCTTTCGATTCTGCCATCCTAGTACAAAATAAACAAATATCCTACATAGAGCAACACGGACCTCCACGAAGTCCGTGTTGCTGATAAATATGATATTTTTCCGAATGAACCTCCCATTATTTCATGGATTCCTCGTATAAAATCAATATTTACCTTTAATTTCTGTCATGTACCATGAAGATAAAATATTTTTAAATTTAATTTTCGGCCATACCAGGATCACATATCAGCCTAACAAGGTGCAAGTGACCCCTTTTTAGAGTTAATTTTAAAGAAATTCAAAAACTTTTTTTATCTTGTCAGAATGTCTATTCTTCAGACATACAGAAAGTGTTATAATTTGCAAAAAAAGAGTGAGGAACCTATTTCACAAATTCTAATTTATGACAATACCAGGCGCAGAATCAAGGAGGTGTGATTTAATTTTGATAGTGGTGAATAGTGTTGTGCCAATTCAAATTGAAATATTGTGTATATGTATTGTTTTTTTTAAATTAAAAATTTAAACAGAAACATACAAGACTAAAAACATCTGGAACTAGTTTGAAACCATGGTCACAATTAGTGATGTGCCGTTCCCAAATTTCCGTTCCCGGAAATATTCCCGGAAACGGGAACGGGGAATATTCCGGAATGTTTCCAATTTTTGGGAACATTCCCTTGTTTCTGGGAACGTTCCTTACAAAGCTGGAATTGATTTTATAGGATTACTAGCTTCTGCCCGCGACTTCGCCTGCGTGAGTTTTGCTTAGATAAATAGTATCCACCATTTTACCATTACTTACCATTGTTTTGCCATTGTTAAGTTGCTCCCACACTGCTTTCTAACATTGCAAGATTCGATTGTGCGCATTACATTACAATATGCTCACACTGACGAACATTCACCGATTCGATTTTGACAATGCCATTTTCAGAATGTCACCTTCGCAAAAAATTACTTGTGCAGAAGGTTCACATTCGCAAAATGTAGCTTTTGCAAAAGGACATCTTCGCAAAATGTTACTTCGCAAAAGGACACCTTCGCATAAAGTCACCTGCGCAAACGGTCCACTTTCGCAAAATGTCACTTTCGCAGAAGGTCACTTTCGCATCCACAGTGATAGTTTTCGGAAGTGACCTTTTGCGTAAGTTTCCTTATATATGAAAGTGACCTTTTGCGAAAGTGACATTTTGGCCATTTCGGATTCGGTAAAATGCAGAGCCAAATCTCATCGTCTAAAAGTTGCCTGTCTGTCTATTGGTTTTCAACCGATTGTAATGTGACCTTTACCGAAAGTTTTCTTTTGCGAAAGTGATCTTTTGCGAAAGTGACGTTTTGTGCGAATGTGATCTTTCGCAAAAGTTACTTTATACGAAATTGACTATTTGCAAAAGTAACATTTAGCAAAAGTGACCGTTTGCGAAGTTACCATGCAAAAGTGATATTTTGTAAAAATGACCTTTTGCGAAGATGTCTTTTTGCAAAAGTGACTTACCTGTTAATCTATACATATAATAAAACAGTAAAAATATTTTGCCTATACATTTAGTATTTATAAATGGATAGAGGGACACTTAAAAACAATAATAGAAAGCAAAAATTTTTTTTGGAATTTTTTGTATGTCTGTCTGTATGTATGTACGCTTTTCACGCAAAAACTACTGGACGGATTTGAATGAAACTTTTTTTGTTGTATAGCTATTAAGCCTGGGCAACATATAGGCTATAATTGATTTTGAAAACTGCAACACCTGATGAAGAACCATAACAGAACAGCTAAACTATAAGAAATATGGAAATGGCGCCTTAGCAAAAGTCGTTCAACCTGATGAGCATTTTCTACTGACGTATAAATAGACAGGACATGGGATAGGACAAAGAGGGACTCGGGGTGGGAGTGGTGGTACACGGGAAATTGTAGATAACGAGCAGACGAAGATCGTTTATTGAATGAAATATCACTTTTGATTCATTTACTACGACTGTACTACGAATAGTTACCTAATATATTCCCGCGGGATACGGGATAACCAAATGGCTGAAATTTTGAGTACTGGAGTTTAGGTTACTACAGTTTGGAACACAAAAAGATTTTTTATCCAAGCGAAACTCACGCGGGCGAAGACGCGGGCAACAGCTAGTAAAAAATATTAATATGCACTTATTTATTGTATTTATAAAACAGGCCCAGGCGCAAAATGTCTCTTTTGCAAAATGTTCCCTAGTCGGAAAATGTCTCTTTCTTAGGATGTCTCTTTCACAGAATGCATCTTTCTCAGAATCGCTAACACATCTTATAGCAATAAGCAAGGGATGGAAGTTATTATGAAACTTTGTCATTTTGAAAGTGAAAGTGAAAATGAAATTTTAGATTTATATTTCAGTTGCAAAAGGTCACTTCCACATAAGATAACTATCACAACGGATCAAACGTTTACAAAAGGTACTTTATTAGAAAGTGACCTTTTACGACATAAACATAAGCAGTGACGTTTTGCGAGAGTGATCTTTTTCAAAAGTGACCATTTGCGAGAGTGAAGTTTTGCGAATGTGACCTTTTGCGAAAGTGACATTTTGTGAAAATGGACCTTTTGCGCAAGTAACCTTGTGTGAAAATGACATTTTGCGAATCTGAACCTTTTGAAATCAAAACCTCCAAAAATGGCAAAATCAAAATTCGAATCTGAGAATGTTCGTCAGTGTCACAGGCATATTGTAATGTTAATATGCACAGTCGAATCTTCAAATGTTACGTTACAGGTTAATATTTGCAGTGTGAGACCAACTTAACAATCTACTATTTATCTAAGCGAAACTCACGCGGGCGAAGTCGCGGGTAAAAGCTAGTAATCCTATAAAGTCAATTCCCACTTTTTAGGGAACGTTCCCAGAAACAAGGGAATGTTCCCCATGAGTCGGGAATATTCCCCGGAAATTTGGAAATATTCCCGGGAACGTTCCCGGAAAGTAGGGAATATTGAAGATTTTTGAAAAAAATGTTGTAATTATTATCTGAGGATATGTATTTAGATTATTTTATTATATTAGAAGTGATAAAAACCGCAATTATAAATTTTAATTGCAATATTCCCCAATATTTCCATTTTTGGGGAACGTTCCCGGGAACGTTCCCTTCGTTTCCGGGAATATTCCTTCGTTCCCGGGAACGGCACATCACTAGTCACAATAGGCTCAATCGATATGGATATAGGTATTCCGTTACACCTTGTATAAAGCTACAATATCACTGACTCATTAGCAGTTCTACGGAACTCAAAACTTGAAAAAAGTAATGATGGGGATGTGTGGATGGAGGCACCGGGAAAAATACAACTGCCCGTGGAAACTATAATAGATAAGTGAGGGGTGCCCGATCAAATGTCATAGAGGACCCTGGGCAACGACTACAGCCGGCGGCAGTCTATGGTTTTTTTGACTTTTTTTTTTTCTTGTTCTAAATTTTATTTTTCCTTACAAACTTGACTTGGCGTTTTGGGACCCCCCCCCGACTGACAGAGTATTTATTTTTCCATTTTTTTTGGGCCAGAGAAGTCACCATCCGGTCATAGGCTGAGCTGCGTCCAGGCGAGGCCGAAGGCCGAGCTTCTTCTTGTGTGCAAAGAGCGGGGCGAGGCCGAAGGCCGAGCCCTCCGTCTACATGGACGACTTTTGCTGATCATCTCGAACCCCCAGTAACCAGGCGAGAGGCCGAGGCGACTCAGCCCGCGAGGCCGAAAGTGAAGCTGCTTATATGAAGTCGAGACCGGAGGCCGAGCCCCTCTTCCAGCCGCCAGCGAGACCGCAGGCCGAGCTGCGTTTTCATAGCAAAAGCCATAATAACCTTTCCGCTCTTCACCTAATCCCAACCTACAACTTTTCAATGAGATGACTTTATGCATATTTCCCAAAAAATTCAACAAACTCTCAACTGCCCAAGTAAAATTGCCCTGCACAGGACCCGAGTTGCTTGCAGCTACCAAAAACTAGTGTTACCAATACAGCGCAGCGCGGCCGCGGTGAGGTCTGGCGCGCGCGGCTGCAGCGCCAGCGGCCGCTGCGCCGCCAGCGCCGCCAGCCAGCCGCACGCCGAGCGCGCCGCGTGCGCCTCCCACATGCGCACGCAGTTGCAACCTGGAAGTCATTGCAAAAATCTTTGTTTATCTTCTCTTTCTAACTTAAATAAAGTACTGAAGCCAGAAGGCTTTCCTCAAAATTTTGCCAAAAAATCATAAATAAAGACGTGCCAGTAAGGTGTAGGATGACAGTTTTTTTTCGTCGCAGTCCACATGAAATATCTGTGACAATCAGTCTGCAATGACAAAACATACCTATTTCCTCCAGCTTTCAGTCGATATTTATATTACATACTGTATTGTACGATATAAAACGCAATAAATTATATGATATGACATGTATAATATAATAATTATAATTGTTTGAAATTGTCTTTGTTTATTGTGTACCTTGTAGCAACCAGTTTGCGAACCAATATAAAAAAAATAATGTATTGTAAAAAATAAGTTTTGTGTAAACGCACTAATCTCTGAAACTACAAGTCAGATTAAAAAAAAAAAACTGTATGATAGCTACATTCATGATCAGCCTACAGGCTCGCACAGCTAGTTATGTCAAAAAAAGTAAAAGCACTTACCTAACTCCACGAGATCCGGCAGCAGATCCTCAATCCAGTCAATGAACTGCGGCTTCTTCTTGGTGATAGTGAGTAACAGCGTGAACAGTCCGTCGGTGAGGTCGGGCGCGGCGGACGGGTCGGGCGCCACTGTGCGCGCCGCCACTGCGCACGCGTCGCGCAGTAATGATGGGCAGCCGTCCCACTCGCCGCCCACCATTATCACCAACTGACAATATTATCATTGCATTTAATTTATTATTTTCAGGAGAACCAACAGCTGTATTAACACATTAATAAACTCAAATAGAAATAAAGAGCCAATAATAGGTTCCCACGAGTAGAAAAACCGATTTAAAAATTTGACAATTTACAACCATACGAACATGAATCCGCACAAAGAGGTTCATGAAATGAAGGCCAAAAATTAGCGTTGTGCAGTTAAATTACGTGTTACATTCTTTGCTGCTGTCGCTAGATGGCAGTAGAATTCAGATGCCTTTAGACGAGTTGATTAAATTTGTTTGATAAAATTAAAGTTTCTTTTTTAATTTACATTAAAAAATATAAGAAGAATTTTAGATTCTTCATAATATGCTGAGCATAGAGCAACACGGACTCCTTACGGAGGGAGAAGCCATAGCGACATGTTTAAATTCAAATCTTTCTGGCATTTTTTGCGGGGGGAGGGAAATTCACGCAAGCGCTGTTCGGTACACACATACATAATGAAAATCTGTAATTACGACAAATTACGACACCACATATAAAAAATAAAACAATACATTGACAAATCTGTCACCACCCGTCAGATTTTTGTGTACGAATATAAGACAGAACACACATTAACATATTTTTGACTTTGTTTTCAATAGTGAATGGCAAAAATGTAATTCTGCATTATCGATGAATTATAAATTATCGAATTTCTCGGTCCACCATAAGTACATAATTTTTGTTAAATTTTGTCAACGAACTAATATACCATAGAACTCTAACAACGCCAAAAAAATGGTTCCACGCAATAGCAACCTTGGTGGGCGGGGCGTAAAATAGCCACCTCACTTCGCCTCAGTTCGCCGTGGCGCAGCGAGTTCAACGGTTGTACTTGTACCTAACGCATAAGTGTCGATTGTACGTATCATCGAGTAATTTCGCAAGTTTAATTAGCAAAAATATGCCATCTTGTGTCGTAAAGTGGTGTAGAAGTCACACAGATATGACGAACAGCGGAATTACCTTTCATAAGTAAGTATGTTAATATTTTATTTAAAACATTTTGAATACTAGGGGAAAATGTTATGCAATATGTATCCAAGATTTAAATAAAGTAAAGTAAAGCGTAACTTTACATAGTGTACTAGAAAAAATAATTGTTTTTTTTTACTTTGATTATTGTTATTATGCATTAAATAGATCATTATATTATATAATAACTGTATTTAAAAACTCATACAAAATTATCACATATTCACGATTGCTTATGCGTATTTTTTTAAACCGACGTCAGTCGAGATAACGAAAACTAACTAATCATACTAATATACTATATACTGATACTAGTACTAATACTTAATATTATATTATTATATATTATAAATGCGAAAGTTACGATGTTTACAAGTTTGCTAAGGTCTTCAAAATAAGTATTACAAATACAAATATTTTAGAGAATAATATAAATAAATACGTTATCAAATACATGTTTACTTATTTTAGACTAATGTTACATAAAACCATCCTTTCCTCGTTCCTCTAACATCGCCGCCATTATCGCCGCAGAGCGCGTGCGAGCTAATCACCTGATTCGTCAAATCGGCTGACACAGACGACCAACAGCGTTGAAGTATGGTCGATGAGAATGTGTGTGTTCATATAATTATTGCAGTTCATCTGTTTGCGTAAAGGTACCGAGTTAAAAGCGATCATTGTATGGGAGTTATTTTTCTATGGTATATTAGTTCGTTGAATTTTGTGCAATAAAGTTTTAAATAAAATAAAATAAAATCTGTGGAGTGGTTTAGCCGTGAGTATAACAGTATTACATCGCATTTATAATATTTATTGCTAAGAAGGTATGGAAATATGGATACGTTCTTATGAATGACATACCCGGGGCTCTTGCAGTAATTTGCATTTTTTATATACTAGTGATTCTATCTGTAGGTCTGACGTAGAATATGCACTTCGCAAAACGTACACTCGATCAAAAGGTGGTTTTCGCAATTGGTGCACTTCGCAGAGTGTGCACTTCGCAAAATTAGCATAATCCTAACTATATATTATAAATGCGAAAGTGAGTTTGTTTGTTTGTTCCTTTTGACACTTTATCTACTGAAACAATCTTCTTGAATTTGCGCATACATTTAGCTGGAAATACGGAAAAGGACATAGGGTACCTTTCATCCCGGGAAAAATCACTGTTCCCGTGGGAAATCCACGCGGGCGAAGCCGCGGGCGAAAGCTAGTAATAAATAAAATCACAGTTGCAAAGTTATCACGTTTATTAGTTAAGTACCACAAAGACAAGAAAGGAATACTTATAAAATTTAAATTATCTAAATATAACTTAACTATTTCTAATAATTTTCTCTTGTTCAATTTAGTCTTGTTCATCCGAGCTGACTAACACCATTCGTGGAAATCAGATGTCTTATAATGAGCTAAACAAACGGGACTTGTCTTTTTGGCATCCCAGGTTTGCTAGTTGTTGCACTAGTTTTTCCATACACACATCTCTAAGTAGGTATTTTTAGGAAAGCTGTAAAAAAATAAGAAAATACACGTTACAACATACAACAATTTAAAACTATACCTATCGCAGTCTATCGATACAGAACTACAACACACAATGCAATAAGCAAAGTAACATCACTAAATCTAGATGTTGGACGGAATTATCACTCGACAAATCCGTGTTTCTATAAGCGACTGGACTGATGTTGGTAAACAAATCCAACAATGACATTATAATAAAATGTATGAATTTTTGTTTAATTTATAATCATATGATAAGAATTTACTTACTAGAGATATGTAACACTATCTTTCTGTAAAATAGATGTCCCAGACCTCTTTTTGCAGCACAAAATTGAACAATTCGGAATTTTTTGTATTGCGGCCTATGTGTCATTCACACTGACTGATGGATTCTGTCTAGCGAAAAGTCCGAATGCAAACAGTTTTTATAAACGCTTAAGTCCACCTGGGCCTAAGCTTTGCCAGAGGGGAAAGACATCTATGGCGCCTCCCTTCCGGGCCGCGCGCGGAAGTCCTTGTTGCTCGAAGATGCTGAATCATTTTTGGCTAACAGAAAAGCGATAGATCCACAGAGTACATATAAAGAAGAGCTGGTCATAAGCTAGTAGACCTGTCCCCAGTCGACCAACTTGAGGCTTCTAACTATTTGCCACCAGACGTCACTATTGTCGCATTCGCGGAGTTCACTTCACAGTGTCAACACGTGCCGCAGATGTGTTGAAGTTACGCCGAAATTTTAGATTGTATTCATTAACAATGAAGTGCTGTATTGTATTGTGCAAAAGTAACACACACAACAAGGAATCACGCGATAAAAGTATATATTTTCACTCGTAAATATTTTTACGTAATTATTCCCACAGCGGTAGATACGCGCCTGTCAGTACAGCCATCTAGTGAGTAATAGCAGAACTCAAGAGAATTGATAAAACAGTTTGCGAAAATAATTCTGCTACTGGCCAATAGGTGGCTATACAGTTTGTAAAATTAGATAAAATAAGTCGTATGTCTATCCAATAAGAGTTCATTTTTTAATTTCTGTCTACGGTAAGTATACGTCCCCCGCTCCCCTCCCAATGCGGACACTGTCTTTCATATGTAAAATGCCTATGCGCACCTCCTCTCCATACATACTTCGTGGATATCTATCCAGACTAGCACAAGAAGTGGCGCGAAAAAAGGGAGGTCTTTACCCAGCATTAGGTTGTCATGGGCTAAAAATCACGATTGTAAACGATTAGCTTTAGCCTCACCAGCTTGACACAATCGAGGCCCGCAGCACAGGGGTTGGTGTTCAGAGCGGTGATGGTGAGCTGGGCCAGCTCGGGCGCGAACGGCAAGCTGTCCCCCATTAGTGACGATATAGCTTGCTTTATGATCTGGAACAGCGGCTGAAACAATAGCATATAGATTCATTTCTGGCAATATACAAGTACATTAAGTTTTGTACGGAACCAGTTCCGAAACTCCGGTTCTGTAGATGGCCGGAGAGATAGTCTTATGTGGTGAAAAACACCTTATGTCCCTAGATGACGGTCGTAATGTTTTTTATTTTATTTTATAGGAAGACCAACAGCTACAATTTCAATCTAATTATTTATGGCAAATGATTTTTTAAACCTGTACCTGGCCCTTTTTGCTTCGATGTTTTTATCACTATGTCCACTTAGAAGACACCATTTTAGCTCACATGATTGCGCTATTAATTGAAAGTGAGGTCTAGTCTTCGAGCAACAAGGACTTCCGCGCGCGGCCCGGAAGGGAGGCGCCATAGATGTCTTTCCCCTCTGGCAAAGCTTAGGTCCAGGTGGACTTGAGCGTTTATAAAAACTGTTTGCATTCGGACTTTTCGCTAGACAGAATCCATCAGTCAGTGTGAATGACACATAGGCCGCAATACAAAAAATTCCGAATTGTTCAATTTTGTGCTGCAAAAAGAGGTCTGGGCAGAGATGGGCGGTGGAAAAATTCCCGCGGAAAGATTGGGTTTAATCCCGGGTAAAAACCCAATCTTTCCGAATCTTTCCATTTCTTCCCAAAATCCTGGGAAAAAACGATTTTTTTGGTTTTCAAGTACATATTTTCAGTTTTCAGATTTATTTCTGTACAAGTACTGTAAGACCGTGCTTCTTGCCAAATTTCATGATTCTAAGTCAACGGGAAGTACCCCATAGATTTTGATTCTTTTCTGAGAAGACAAAAATTGTGAAAATTTGAATTTACAGTCATTTTGACCGCGTTGATGTAAAAGTTTGATTACTTATTTTACTGATTGACTAGCTGTTGCCCGAGACATTCCCACCGACCCAAGGTCGAGTTGAACTCGCGTGGAGAGAATTCCGTACTATACCTGATATTGGCAGGTTTTGAAAAAAATCAAAACAGCTAGTCAATCACTAAAATAATCAAACTTTAACGTCAACGCGATCAAAATAAATGACCGTAAACGCAAATTTTCACAAAGGGGTTAGGGCTGTGGGTTAGGGTAATTTTGTATGGACCAGTGGCGTCAATTTATTTTTCGCCGACAGACGTACTACCTTGTGTATATTAACGTTAACCTATTGGATACATTTTTCTACATCTAGGCTATTGACGATCTACCAATACATCAAGTTAGATATCTCCCCGCGCATTAGTCGTCGAGGCCGCGCGACCATTCGCGCTGTGGCTAGCGGCTAAGTTCACAAGGTCTTCGAGTAAACACGTCGTAGTGCTCCCGTGGTTATCCCGAAGGTATTCTGCTCCGTAAAGCTATAAATATCCCCAGAAACCCCATCCTGCTGGTACATTATAAGTTTGCCAACCCGCCACCACACCGTCTGAAATCACAGCCCCTACCACACCAAAAGAACTCCAAGTAAGCGAACTCCTCAATACCGAGCTGAACACAGCTAGTAAGTAGGAGTGAAATGCTAATATAAAAAAAACATGGAGGTCAACTTAAATCTGACTGACCAAGAAAAAACTGGTTGCAACGGACCCTCATTACCTTGGAGTGTATGGTGTCAGCTTAATAGAGTACGAACTGGATGCGGACGGAGCAACAATTTCATGGTGTGGTTGCCGAGAGTCATCGGCGTGCGAAGGTGCTGCAGTACAGGACGTTGCGCATATTGTAAGAGATTGTCCCCTGTTTGACTTTTTTCACTTTTGGCTTGCGCAGTGAAAACAATACGAGGACCAACGGCTATCCTGTATAGGCAGATACCCCCTCCATGTTATCTAAAGAGCCAAAATAGCTTCCTTAGACAGTTTGGCGTCTAAGACCAGAAGACAAAGTACACTAGTCTGGAGCTATGGAAACAAAAAATATCCTTTTTCCTATCCCAATATCTTCCCTGATGAAAAGCTCCCACCGCGTGGCGATCTCCCCTGGGCAGTTTGGAAGTTCTTAAACAGACTCCTGGCTGGTGTTAGGACATGACATGAAAACCGCAAAAAGAGAAGCTTTTCTTATCATAACCCGTGAAACTGTGGTGTGATTCAGTCAATGGGCCATCTTCCGGCATGTCTCAACTCTGCCCCACTATGGAGGACTACACTACTATGGACACGCATTATGGAGGCCAACGACAATGCAATTACTGTGGCCACAGAGGGCGTCGACAGTGTTTTGCCAGTTTCCTCGGTCTTGGGCTACGCTCTCCACTTCGGGCCAGGTCAGCCCGATTGTTATGAGCTCCGCTGCAATAGTGCATCGCCAGGTTTGCTTGGAACGGCCAACTTTGCGCTTGCACTGGGGTTGCCCAGAGCTTGCTTCGGGATATGTGAGGAATCCCTTCTCAGTGTATGACCAATCCATGACCACTTGAGGCCTCTAATTTGGAGGTCTATTGGCATTTCCCGACATCGTTCCCACAGCTGTTCATTGAAAGTCCTTTCCTTCTTTCCTGTTTATTAGAAAATGCCAAGTATTTGATGCAGGCAGCGGTTCATAATGACGCTGGTCGTCAGCGTGTACTTTTTTCATCCACTTAACAGGACTGTTGATTGACTGACTGACGTTTGACCGAAACATTTTGAGTTTTACTTGAGGGACTTTACTTTTGGAACGCCATATGGGCCGGAATTGTTCAAAGGCGGCCCGAGCTTTATATATTCTAGCAGCAACATCCTTTTCCGCTCCGTCAGACTTCGAGACTACACTTCCGAGATAGGAGAACATATTGCATCTTCTTCGCGTTGATTTAAAGCCCAGCTTTTGCGGCCTCTCGCTGTAGCTCGTCCAGTTTAGCTTGCATGTCGACGTGCTTGTGACTGAGCAGACACAGGTCATTAGCGTAGTCTAGGTCATCCAGTTGATCGGACAACCCCCACTCTATACTGCGTCGCTTGCCATCGTTAACTATGAGCATTATGCACCCAGGGCGATAAGAAATAAAAGAGGCAAGAGAAGACACTCTTGTTCGACTCCGGCGTGAACTGCAATATCTTGAGAGATCAGTCCTTTGTGAGCAATTTGCAGGAGTTATTTAAATATAGGGCTTTTAGCAGGTCTTTAATCTTGGGCGAGACTCCGATTTCGTCAAGCCGGTGCCAAATACTAGGCCAATGCAATGTATTGAAAGCTTTCTCGAAGACGACAAACGTAAATTGATTTTACGCTTCCATTCGGTTGCTTCTTCGAGTATGATTCGGAGTGAATGTATTTGGTCCACGCAAGAGCGGTTGTAGCGGAATCCAGCGGTGGCCACATACTGGTCTCATTTAATTCAATTTAGTAATTTATTATTGCATTCGGATTTAGGGGGGGGGCATTCCCCCCATAAATTCCAATTGGATGTATACATATTTTTTTCTATACTAAAATAAACCTTGGGAATAGTGCCGGGCTAACAACACACACTCGACCATGTAACCCTCCCCTGACACGAATGCTGGATCCGCCCTTGAAGGTCTCTCGTTATACGTCTTATACGTCTCATTTTGGGCACAGGTCTCTTTATGATTCATGGCTATAACGTAATAAGTGTAACTAATTGAAGAATTGTAGATTCATAACAAACAAAACAGTATGCCGTTATGGGATGGGACACCCGGCAGGTGTAAAAACATCTGAATATCGTTCGAAACTAGACTTGTTTCATTCTAATCGTGCCGCATGTTTAAAACCAGCATAAACAAAGCCGGTTTTTACATTTTATTTGCATTATTGTTAAAATCGAATTGGATTGTTAGTCAAAAATATGAAAAATCAAATGTCTTATATCTCAGCTCCGATATAGTTTAGTTTATGTACTCCATAATAAAGTTTGATCCCCTTAATATATTCTTTCAAAACAACCAAGTTTGGTCAGTGGCCGCGAAAATTGAAAATGACCGCCAACTTTACCCAAACCCCTTTTGTGTTCTCAGAAAATAATCACATGTATGAAGTACATCCCGTTGACCTAGAATCATGAAATTTGGCAAGAAGCACGGTCTTACAGTACTTGTACAGGAATAAATCTGAAAACTGAAAATATGTATTTAAAAACTATAAAAAAACGTTTCTTCCCAGGATTTTGGGAAGAAATGGAAAATATTCCGGGAAGAAATGGAAAGTTTCAATCCTCCCGGAAATATTCCGGGAAAATACCATCTCTGGGTCTGGGA
>CM031578.1:14222860-14259356 GCA_018467065.1 Ephestia elutella
TGTTGAACGTCAACTTAAAAAATCTGGCGTAGGTTTCATCTTCATACGCCGCTAAGAACCTGAGATATTTATAATAGTAAACTACGCGCGGACGAAGTTGCAGGCACAGGCTAGTCAATATTATAGTTCGCTGTTTGTTTACATAGTAAGTGTTAATGCACTCAACAACAGACTACATGAACACTACGCCTGTAAAAACTTAACCAAAAAAGTGCTAAAACGCTAACTTTGCCGCTACTGTTTATTTATAAGGACAATCAAAATGTATAGTTAAATATAATTACGTAAGTCATATAAGTAACTTCTATGAATAAATTGTTAATCTTTTTGCAGTTATTTGGTTTACCTGCCTTATCATTTAACATCATCCTAATATAAACTTACCATACATAATGTATTCATATTCATGCATGCATTGAAATTGATAACATTTTCTGCATGACAGACCCTTTGATTATATAAACCCTACTCCATACCTACGTTTATGTCCTATAATAAAGAGAACTTCGACCTTCTAAACACACCTTGTATGCCACTGACGTCACTGTAAGTTCCTACATCAGTCATTTATTTATTACGCATTGGAGCGCTCTCACACACTTTAACTGTGAGTTGCTATCCTAACTAATATTATAAATGCGAAAATGAGTTTGTTACCTCTTCACGCTTTATGTTCTAAACCAATCTTCCTGAAATTTCGCATAAGTACAAATAGTTCGAAGTACTGAAAAGGACATAGGGTACCTACCTTTCATCCCGGAAAAAAAAATTGGGTGGGGCTGTGTCGGTGGACACGGCCGTTGGTTTTAACGTGAAACGTCTATGTCAGCGAGTCGCTTTTAAAGATTAGATTGAAAGAAAACAAAATGGTCTACGTTTTTAATATTTTATTTCGATTTATTCTATACAATCATACACCTTGTATTCTATACAAACATGTAACTTGAAAAACATAACACTTAAAATAAATTGCATGTGGATAAGGCTGTTTTTGGTTTGATGTGATAATTTATTTGTGATATTTTTGTATATACTCAAGATGATACAATAAAGAAGGTGCACCCTAGCTTTACAAAACATTTATTTCAATAACAGTCATTTTAATAACACCGTTTTTTATAAACTACACATTTTAAAAACATCCAGCCATTCCAGCCGCTGTATTCCACCACCGCACCACCCGCCTTAAGGAGAAGTACCACCCCCACCACCTTGATGGTTGGTGTTCAACCACTGCCCGTTTTTCGCGCAGCTTTTTATTGCGCTGCACTAAGCTGTGGAATAAGCTTCCCTCAGCAGTGTTCCCGAATAGGTTCGACATTGGGACCTTCAAGAAAAGAGCCTATCGCTTTCTCAAAGAGTGGGCAACGCATCAGTGACCTTTTTGGGGTTGTTGGTGTCTATGGACTGCGGTGATTGCTTACCATCAGGCAACCCGCATGCTCGTTTGCCTACTATTCTATAAAAAAAAAAAAAAAAATCTGGGTGTACAAACTAATCCTTTTTTATAAAATGATTATTTTACAAACAAATTACTAGATAAATATTGATTTTACAAACAAATTACTTAACAAAGACTTCAATTGGTAAAACATGGCAAGATAAAATATCTTATGACAAAATACATCGTTCGCTAAATATTATTTACCAAAACTAGCTAAAAGATATGAAGTTTTAAATGTCTACTTATGCGAAGTCACCTACATGTTCACCGGGAAATTTTGTATTAAGGAAATAAATGTTGTAGTCTTTTACTTTCCTTAAATCTCTCTCGAACCAAAGTCGATCACAAACATTGCAAGATAACCCAAACGGATTTTCTTCGAATATAGTTTTGAAGCGATTATCCGCCATCGCCAATGATTTTGCATAACATCACTTCGACTACTGTTCAAGTTCCCCAGTTCACTAAACGGATTCCACATGAGTTGTATGTATATCTTCATCTGTTATCGTACGTCCATTGCAATAAGTACATCTTCGGTAGCAATGCTCGCAGAGTCGATGTTGTTCAAGTTTGAAGTTGTTTGTTGTTGAGTTTGTTAAGCCATGGGACCCCCTCTTAAACAACGAATAAATAATAAACACAAATCTATCTCGTTGCCACAATAATATCAGTGTGATTCAAATCGGATCTCCAGGAGGATGTTATCGATGCTGTCTCCTAGCGGCGCGGTTACCGTCACTTTATAATTAAGAACATAATATTATAATATTATGTAAGTTCCAATCGAAAGAGCAGACGAACTTTCTAGGAAAGGAGCAGATGAAACTTTCGTGGTACCTGAACCCAGACTTCCCATAGCTTATGGGATAACGAAAGGCGTCATCAAACATAGAATGAAAGTTGAATCCAAAGAAGATGGAGAAGAACTAGAAGTTTAGGACAATCTAAAATCTTCATCAAAGCAGCAGACCAAAAGAAATCAAAACACCTACTTAAATTGAGTAGGAATAACATTAGAATCATCATAGGGATCCTCACAGGACACTGCCAACTGAATAGACACCTGACAGTGATTAAGCAAAGAGATCCTATCTGTCCCAGCTGCCTGGAAGAAGAGGAAACTAGCTTTCATCTAGTAGCAGAGTATCCCGCTTACGCTGCTGCGAGGAGAGAAGTAATGGGCTCAGACCCCTACTGAAAATTATCTTAGCGACATTAGAATAGGGCAGTTATTAAAATTCTGCAAAGTAACAGGTAGATTCAGTGGGTCGCCACCAACGTAAGTTACCAGGTAACTCAAAACCCTATACGGGTCTCGGGGAATTGAGTGAAATGGTCCCAGCATAAGTGGACTGATCATCTGTCTGGTGCTCGCGCTGGCGTCCTCATATAGTAAATAAATAAAAAGTTCCAATCGAGAGTCTTGGAAGAAGGAGAGAGGCATTTGCCCAGTACTGGAATATTGATGGCTAGTAAATAAAAAAATAATAAATAAATGTAAGTTCCCGCGGCTTCCAGTCTTCCCGATAAACTCAAACACTACTGAACGGATTTCATGCGGTTTTCATTAACTGACAAAGTGATTCATGAGGAAAGATTAGGTATTTATTTATTTATTTTATTTAACCTTTATTGTACAAACATAATGTATGGCACAAATAGGTAGACTTAATGCAGAAGCATTATCTACGGTAACTTATATAGGTAATTTAATATTATTTTGTGTATATTAGTTGAACGGATTTTGATGCGGTTTTCAATTTTAGGTAGGTTAGGAAACTTCTTCAGTAAAGTGTACCTATATAACATTTTCACCTGTGCGAAGGCGGGCCAATATATATAAATTATTATAACACCAAGCCAGGCAACAACCTGCATTCGTCTAGTGTCTGTGTAGATATGCCGGTTGTCTAATTGGGTTGGTCAAATGGTACTGATCTCTATAGATCTATTGACTAAACGACCAAGCCAACTAGACGTGTTTCCAATTTTAATAGAGCACGTATTTCATAATAGTACATAATAATCATGTCTAAGCGTACTAACCGTGCCAGTATCTATACTGTCCATAGGTACAGCAATAATATAGCTGAAGTGCTCGAGGAATCAGCGGCAGTAGCAGCAGCTCTGAGGCGCTCCTGAAACCGCCTCTCTCTTTCGGTGCCAGACATTGGGGTGCTAATGCGTGGCCTATTATGACTCTCTCTCTGCGAGGACAACCGGGATTTGTAACTACTATTAGGTTTAGTTTTCCTCATTTTCCTTTAATTTAATTTATAATGTTTGTTAGAAAGATTTGATCCTTTTGATTAACTCCATCGATTGATACCATAAAAATACAGGTGTTATTTTTTTGGATTGTAGCCAGTTCGATTCCCGGGCGTGGCAAATGAATTTTCAAAAAACTTTAAATGCAGATTTGATTATTTTTTAAATAAAGGAATGCTTCTTTAAAGAAAAATTTGATGTCTTCAGGATTAAGGTTACTTTCCCTGAAAGAGAAGTAAATTCCGTTTCGTCTTGATAGTGTTAAAACGCTGCCAAATCTGCTTCACTCGACCGATATTGGATATTAGTATACCAGTGTGTAGCCTAGAATCTCCTCTTTTCGATGATAGGTGTGACTTATATTTCATCCTGGGTTTTGCTCGGGCTGTGGCTCAAAACGTAATTTTTTATTTTTTTTTTATTTTTTTTGGTAATTTTGAAGTACAAATATTATTCAAATTACTTTTATTTTTAATTTAATCAATAGTTCTCAATAATATCTATAAGTAAACGAAAGAATCATCGCTCTATCACTAATGAGTCGTGAGTAATACTAATTTGAAATTTTCAAAACGGCGTTTTTCGTAATTTCACGCGGCGGCTCCCCCCGCCCCTTCCGTAGGGCTCCAACCTTATCTCAAGGTCTTAACACCAAACTGACTATATAAGCTAAATAATGATACTAGATTCATGTTTCTAAGACTAATAGTTTTGAAGTTATTAAGGTGAAACGATATATCCCATTTCGTTACGGTCTGAAATCCTGGCATGGTACCCGTATGGCGCTGATTTTAAAGACGTTTCACGTCAAAAAGCACTGTTCCTGTGGGAAATTAACGCGGGTGAAAGCTAGTTGTTCATATCTCAATTTTCAAATTAAACCTTCAGCAATACAACTATTAACAGCACCAAATCTCATTCAGTAGTTTTTGCGTGATGCACATACAACAGATAAAAATTGTAATCTATCTATATATATAAAAGAACAAGGGTGATTGGTAAATCAACGCCCAGCCTAAACCATAAAAGCTATAAACTTGAAATTTGGACCGAAGTTTTATGTTAATACGTAGTGCTCAGATAAGAAAGGATTTTTTAAAATTAGACCCCTAAGGGGGTTGAAATTGAGGGCAAAGATTGTATGAAAAAAAATTAAAATCTTCACTAATTTACTTGAAACTTGGCAAGAATGCTTCTCAATAAAAATAACCAATGGCGTGTTTTAGCGTTTTTTGAAATTCAACCTCTAAAGGGGTAAAAAAGGGGAGATAAACTAATTTATCATCACAAAACCGAAACTATAAAAGTGTAAAAAGTAAAAAACATTGGTTAGTGTCTTCATTATACAATATACTGCCCACATAAGAAAGGGTTGTTCACAATTTCGACCCTTACAGTCCAAAAAAAGGGGTGAATTTGCGTACCTTTAGATAAATCCCATTTGAAATTTCGCCAGTCGTAAGCAATGTTCGTTGGCCTATCGGTAAAGGCCGCAGATTATTTTTTTAAGTACAGGGTTCGTATCCTGCCAGATGTGATTTGTTTTTTCCAATTTTTTTTTCGTTTTGTATTAGTTTTTTAGAATTCTATATTTTTTTAAATATTTTAGTAAAGACTATCTATTAGACTTACGAGACTTACTAGACTAAAGATATTTCAAGAAAGTAGCTGGAAGTAGCTGGATCGAATCCTGCCACTAACAATAATTTTCTGTTTTCGTTTTTTATTTGTTTTCTAGAATTATTTTCTTACTTTTTTTTTTAATTTTGAAAAGGAACGAATAAATTCATTTGCAAATTTATTTCCGGTCATCTACTGATTGTGCCAAGAAAAATATTCAATAGATACATACATACATATTATCACGCCTTTTTCCTGTGGGGGTAGGCAGAGACTAGCGATTTCCACTTGCTACGATCTTTACAGATCTCTCTTGCTTCCTCTACACTCATCACTCGATGGCCTATCGTATCCAGTAGATGGCGTTGATAAAATGAGAAATGTAAGCTGAAATTATTTCTCAATATTTACAATAGATGGCGCTGCGCCATTTTGGTGATTTCTACTTCGCGCATATTTAACAGCATAAAGACGACCCCTTTATGCTGTTAAATAAGCGCGAAGTAGAAAGGGTACATATGTATAATAATAAAACAGTAAAGATATTTTGTCTGTACAGTACATTTAGTATTTTTGACTGAAATGGATAGAGGGACACTTAAAAAGAATAACAGAAAGCAAAAACATTTTTTTGGAATTTTTTGTCTGTCTGTCTGACTGTCCGTCTGTATATGTATGTACGCGTTTCACGCAATATCTGCTGGACGGATTTGAATGAAACTTTTTTTGTTGTATAGCTATTAAGCCTGAGCAACATATAGGCTATAAGTGATTTTGAAAACTGGAACACCTGATGAAGAACCTTAACAGAACAGCTAAACTATAAGAAATATGGAAATGGTACCTTTGGAAAAGTTTATCAATCTGACGAACATTTTCTGTTGACGTATAAAAATCGAAGATCAGGATCATCTGATGAAGAATTCCAAGGGACCAGCTACACTATTACATATATGGAAATGGCGCCTTAGCAAAAGTCGTTTAACCTGATGAGCATTTTCTGCTGACGTATAAAAATTTAAGTTTATGCAACATCTGATGAAGAACTCCAAGAGACCAGCTACTCTATAAAAAATGGAAATGGGGCCTTAGCAAAAGTCGTTCAACCTGATGAGCATTTTCTACTGACGTATATTTATTCGTCAGTAGAAACACGAAGACAGGACACGGGATAGGATAAAGAGGGACTCGGGGTGGGAGTGGTGGTACACGGGAAATTGTAGATAACGAGCAGACGAAGATCGTTTATTGAATGAAATATCACTTTTGATTCATTTTAACACCGCGACTGTACTACCGTACTACGAGTACCTAATATATTCCCGCGGGACACGCGATAACCAAATAGCTGAAATTTTGAGTATACTGAGTTTAGGTTACTACAGTTTGGAACACAAAAAGATTTTTCATCTAAGGAAACTCACGCGGGCGAAGCCGCGGGCAGCAGCTAGTAAAATATATATCTATCGACCAATCGCCTACAGACTTTGCAACTTCTGTTACCTACTGCAATTTGTTTTGCATTGCGATGTACCTAATGTACCTATGGGGTGCATATAATTCTTGCCTTGCGACAACATATTGCTAGTCAAAATGCGAAGTGTGGTGTGGTGTACCTTCAGACGCTTTATCAACCAGGATTCCCAGCCAGAGATGGGTTTATGTGCGGGAATAAACGGGAAGAAAAGGTTTTTGCCCGACGTAAACCCATCTTTAGATGGGCTTACACCCGGGAATAAACGGGCAACGTTTCTTCCCGGCGTAAACCCATCTCTGTTCCCATCTTATATTTTTATCTGTTACAGACACGCAGTTTTATTATATGTAAAGATGTGACCGAAGAAACATACCTACCTTATTTGTAAAAACAGCTAATATTTATTTGGTATAAATGTAAACTTTTGACCCATTGGATATAATTATATTTTTATTGCTGAATATAATTTATTTTTTGTTAAATCGATTGAACAAACAGAAAGTAGAAACGACATGTTTTAAAAAAATCACCAATCTAGTTAATTTTTGTCATAATTAATTGTAATCTTTTTTGTTCGCTAATAAATAAATCAAAATTATCACTTCTACATAGTCACGTATAAAGATAAAGTATACCAAAAATAGACAACTCCAAATCTATGCATGTACCTACCTTCTATTCGGTTTTGAATATATTATAACGTCGTCTTCATGGACGAAGTAGCGTAATCCAAGGGTATTTTATAAAATATAAAAACCTAATAAGTTTTTTATTTTTTATTGATATAAAATTAAAAGCAACCATTATTACAGCATACATCATATTTTGTTACCTTTTCTTTATACTAGATCTTACAACATACAATTTTATATGTAAACACATGTTATATGATAATAATCATGCAAAGTAAATATAACATAATAGTAGGTATATGAAACAAAACACTTTAATTACACTAACTACTAAAATCAAAGTCATTTGGGCTGCATTGTCGAAACAAATATTTAACAATCTAAACAAAAAATAATACAAAATTGTTTTTTTTAAATTGTAATGTTTGGTATGATGGGGGTGTATTTTTTTAAATGTTGCAAGTGTTTGCGGCATTTCATTTAGGCATCTCTAAAATCTAAGTCAAAAGATGATCATATTAAATATGTTTTTAATTATATCAAAGCCCTTGTTTTTTTCTTAGGTCTGGTGCTCACTTTGGCAAAGATGAAGCCGAGATTTTTTTAGCTTTGAGTAAATTTTACCATATCATTCTGTTAGCCAACACCAGATCATAATTGATTTATATTGAGTACCAATAACCAATATAACTTGTATTTACTATTAACTACTTATAACTAACATTTTAAAATTCAAATATATACAGAAACATTTTTTATATAATGCTCAGGTAAATTTGCAATGATATGACATGTCACGAATATGAGTGGCATAGTGATAGCAATCACACAAAATAAGTTTTAAGTTTCGAAATTGAATCTTTCTACTGAATAATATTTAACAATGTGAATCTTTGCACTGAAATATGAGATAATGAATTCAACTTTACAGTGAAAAGATTTTTTTTTCTCTCATTCTGGTGTCCAATCAGTACATTTACTAAAACATTTTATTTAATTTATTTCAAAACCCACCAAGTCATATAACTTTAATAACAATATTGTGTATGTTTTACCAACAGAATTGCAACATAAGAAAATTATCATTTCTTTAAAAGCATGCTGTGCTGGGTTTTTAACTTTATAACATATCACATCTTAGATTCAAAATAATAGGAATTTACAAGAAAGTAAAATTCTTATAGTATAATATACATATTTTTAAAATGTTTACTGGTAGAGTTGGATACAAAATCCTTCAATGACAAAGAGGTTGCATGAGAAATTGAGCCTATTGTTAATAAATTGTTACCATAAAATGCCATGCTTGAAGGATTAATCGTTTATTCTAATGAAGATAATGTTTGTGACTCATACATATTCCGTAGGTATCATGTTAACATACAATAGCTTTATTGTATTTTGCAAATTCTAAATACTCTATTTTGTGGATGATAAGAATAAAAAGAATACATTTGTTTCATAGATATGAAATAAATGATGATACAATTTAATTTACCAACCAAACAACTTGTACTTGATACATAGATGATTTTAGTATTTAACATGTGCATAGCAAACAAATCACCAAATTGAGTCTACTAATTTATACATTTTTACAAATATGATAAAAAGGAAATATTACTTACACAAAAAGTTAATTGTATTGTAATTTATATAAAAAATGAGAAACTATAGGTTGCCGAAGCATATGCAGTGAGACCTAGCAAGCACAGTTGTCTCCATCCCTGTTGCGAGAATTGTCATTAGCTGATAACTGCACACGGTCTGGGAACTCATTGTACAACTCTGCATCTGTTTCCTGTGCAAGAACATTGCGAGCTATGGTTTGGAATGCTAGTTCTACATTCACGGCTTCTTTGGCACTTGTTTCAAAATATGGGATGTCATTTTTGCTCTGACACCATTGCTGGGCACGTTTAGCAGACACGGCACGGTTTTCTAAGTCGACTTTATTTCCTAATATAACAAATGGAAAGTTTTCTGGATCTCGCGGAGACGCCTGTATCAAAAATTCATCCTTCCAGCTCTCCAAGGACTTGAATGTGTTGGGGGCAGTTACGTCAAACACTAAGACGCAACAATCCGCCCCGCGATAGAAAGCTACTCCTAGAGACTGAAATCGCTCCTGACCAGCAGTATCCCAAATTTGCATTGTGACGATTCTATCGTCTACAATTACCTCTTTCGTGAGAAAATCTGCGCCTATTGTTGCCTTGTACTGGTTGGAAAATTTCTTGTTGACAAACTGATTCATCAGTGATGTCTTACCAACCCCACTATCACCAAGGATGATCACCTTCAAAAGAACCTTTTTCTTAGACGACATTCCGCACAAAAATTTAATAATACGTCTTGAAAAATATAAAATAATCACACTCTTTGTCTGTACTTTGACATATACGAAATTGATAAATGCGTCACCTGTTTTAGTGTTGCCAGTCTGATAAATAAAACTATTTTTATTTATTGTTAGCGGAAGGGGCTGAAGGGTGAATAGGAATAATAATCGATGGCAAATTGCAAATCGATTTCAAACTTAGTGTACAAGTACAATCGATTTACTCACGGTGCACAGAGACGGTGTCATTCGTCTTTGATCGTAAAAAAAAGTGCAACTGTCAAATATTACATCATTCATTCATTCACAATTTCTTTCCGTCTGCGAGCGTGCGCTGATTTTTGTGTGAATCATAATTTTTAATTTTTATTCATATTAATTCGTAACTCTAGTGATAAATGGTTCAAAATGAGGCTCGGATAGGTAGCGTGTTAAGCCTGTGAGGATTAGTAGTTATTAAATTACTCAGGCACAACGAAAATAAGGTGAGGGTTGGAGTGTAGTTGGACGGTGGTGCTAACAGAAGATATCCGTTATATGACATCGTAACTTTGTTTTATATTGTTTTAGGATGGAAAATAATTTGAGCCGCAGTGGTAGCCGGTCGAGTTCAGTTTGTGAACTCGAAAAAGATTTTAGTGATATGGAAATTTTGAAAAGTAGGACGAACCGACGTAACGTAGTGATTCGAACACCACTGGCGCGGAAAGCGAAACGAGTTAGGTTTTTTCGAAATGGTGATAAATTCTATTCAGGAGTCATAATCCCAGTCTTGCCAGAACGATACAGGTAAATATTACTCGTTTCACTATTTCCAAACTTATATAAAACATAACACCTACATGTACTTTCACCTATTTATTAGATACCTACCTACCCTAATAGCATTTTTGATCGGCCACGATTGGCCAACGGTAGGCACATTGATGGGATATGGTTAGTTAAATTGCCAACAGTGAATTTGTATTGGCCCTACGAAGAGTAAAAACGTTGTTATGCCGAACTTATTACCAACAGTGGGCCAAAATACTTTTTTGCTACCGTTGGCTGAACAAAGCTGGTTTAACGGCAGTGAATAAAAGTTGGCCCAACAAAAATAAATGACAACTGGCCAACTGTAGGTACATTGTTGAGGTATGGTTAGTTAAATCACTTAACATGGAATTTGTACTGGCCCAATGAAGATCAAACATCGGTTATTGTGCACACTGATTACCAACCATAAACCAACTATATTGAGGGGGGTGTCGAAGGGGGGGGTAACGTGTCATAACGTGTGTAGCGAGTAGCGGGGATTCGACGCGCAAGCAATCCAAATTGGACGGCCGCCATCCGCCATTTTGTTGCATCATTCATTCATTTCGTTTCGTTTGTTTGTGTCGTATTAATTCTGTGGTGTTGTGAAAGAACAGTGAAAATTTGTGTTTTCTTTTATGTTACGTTATATATGTACATACCATTGTAATGTATAACGTGATAGAGTTTGAAGACAGTGCCTTAGGCGTTGTGAGAGAAAGCTGGCTGACGCCACGCAAAAAAGAGTGCCTGTGGCCACCACATAAAATAGCCAGTAAATTTAACAAGTGTTTGCTGTCCCAAGAGCTCCCCAAACGAAAATTGGCCGATTCATTCTGTTAAGCGAATTCTGTATGAAACTGGTAAGTCAGCTTTGATAATTTTTAAATTAATCGGCACTTCCTAACCTAATTAGATTTGAAAGATTGATATTTAAAACCATACCTACAATACAATACAATACAACAATTCTTTATTCACACACAAGAAATTACATTTTAAGATACATAAAGTAACTTACAACTAAAAAAAAAGAAAGGAAGATGCGCAAAAGGCGGCCTTATCGCTGACAGCAATTTCTACCTACCTAGGTACCTACTTTTCTTACGAACTTTACAATTACACTTTAACTTCCTTTTGTATAGAAGTTTCTCCGTAAACGCCAATTTGCACTTTCGGTTTTAAGTCAAATACTAGCTACGCCCCGGGGCTTCGCTTTCGTGGGAATTTCCGGATAAAAAGTACCCAATGTGCTATTCCCGGTATTTGTCTACACGTATACCAAATTTCATCAAAATCCGTCCAATAGATTATGCGTGATTGAGAAACATCCTCACAAACTCACATCCAAACTTTCGAATTTATAATAGGAATTAGTAAGATAGTAGGATTAATACTAACAGTTTAAAACATCCATTTTCAGATAATTTACAAAAAGCTAGAGAAAAGTGCAAAAAGGCTGAGAGTGAGTCGGACCTACTCTCGGATACTTCCGAGCAGTCTAATAAAAAAAGGAAAAGAAAGCCTAATAGTTTATTTCAAAGCGACACTGAGGAGGAAGACGATGAAAATTATATTAACTTTAAATATCCACCTAGGCCAGATGACCTTTCGACTTTTAAGTCCAAGAGAACATTGCTACCTGGTAAGGTTATAATTAATATAATAATCCAGATTTTAGTTGTAAAGGCCATAATGATCATTGCCATAGTTGGATAGTTACCGTTTGAATAATTTAAATTTCAGAAGTGAATGTGGAACCACATAACGATTCTCCATGGGGCATGACATCACCATCACATGCTACAAATGGTTAGTACTTAATAATATTTAGGTAGGTACTTATATATTTTTAATTGTTTTTATACCTAGGTATATTATTAGTAATTTTGTTATAATATTTTGTAGTAGGTACATACATAATTCAGATGGATCAATTGTCCTATTTATTTATATAAATAAAATAGAAAAACAGTTCCATTGCAAAATATATATTTTTTTTACTGTGAGGAAATACCTATAATGTATATAATTTTATTAATTTTAGCTGAAAAGCTGTTTGTACCAGAAAGCAAAACTCAATTTAGGACTGATGATTCCAGAAAAGAATCAAATGATTATTCACCAAGTTATGCCCATACCTCCAAGGCAAGACTTATGCTGCAAAACTTGAATATTGGTAAGTTACAATCTGTATTTTAGATTGTTATTGCATAAATCTTTTCACACGTACTAAAAGGTGCAAGTATGTATAGGTATAAGGGAGCATTGCCACTGAAGCAGAGTTAGGCAAGGCGGAGTGGTTTCTTTGTATATAATTGACACCATCTTGGCTCTGATCAGTATATAAAAATGTATGAAAATACACTCCGCCTCAGTGGAAATGCCTCCTAAAAAATTGCAAGTTCATATAGAAGTTTGAAGTTTTGGAAATCCGATATCCAGACCCACTGTTGAGAGGCCTCATATTTTCCTGAGGTGCATGTCAAGTAAATAAAGTAAAATAAAGTGTTCTGGCCCAGAACATGAAAACGGGTTAGTTCACATCACATTGGTCATTCTAACAGGTAAAAATTAATTCAAATTTAATTATTTTAATTATGTTAAATAAAAGAACGAAAAATTAAGACATTTATTTGGTATTGTATAATTTTTTCTTTGATATTGTTACAAGTAATCCTTAAAAGTTGCATTCCCAATTGATGATTATTTTTGAAATAAATTAAATATCTGGGACTTAAATTTTGTCTATTGAATTGACCTCTAGGGGTTATTGTATTGCCTAGTAAATCTAAAATATCCAGTAATCCATCATGCTTGCCTAATGCAGGTTGGTGGATGTAGTATTATGTACTTAATCAGTACCCCTTTATATGCCTGGCAAGAAATGTTTAAAGTTCTATAATGTATGGAAAATTTAAAATTGTAATGGAACATGGAAGCTAAGTAGAAGTGAAATTTTTTCTTCTAGTTTGTAATGATTCTTGCTAATTTTTTTTGTAGATTCTCCATTGTCTCCCGAAGCCTATGTACGACTCCTACAGGACTGAAACCATCAGCATTCAATAAAATTAATGACTCTATGGGTAGGTATCTTATTAACTTCTGTTATCAAGTTTAATAGGACATATTATAATATTCATGTGTTGTCCCTCTAATATGTATTATTATTTTAGAATCGATTGCCACATACATAGCCGGAATCCAGAGTGATATAAAAGAGTTAAAGGCTACACAAAATGAAATTTTATTGAAATTGTCATCATCATCTGCAGCATTGACTAAGATCACTTTACCTGATGAGATAACCCTGCCTATGAAATCGATTGAAGATCTGGTCAATATCGAAGTCTGGCTAGAAAACGACGCCAATAAAGAAAATTTGGTATGTGTTAAGTAAGAGTTTATAGTAGCAATAGCAACTCAAAATTGACAAGCATTTTTGAAATTATTGATTTGATTCTTAAAACCAGGACCGTAGAACATGGTCCAATGGTAAAAAGAGTAATGGTTATCCTCCCTTATGTCATATTATTTGTTGTTTGTAGTATCTTTATTGTACTATAAAATAAAAAGGTAAATATACAAAGGCCGACTTATACCATGAAGGGATCTCTTCCAGTCAACCAGTGATAGAACCAGCATATTCCTCATGACTAAGGGTCATGGTCATTATATAGAGTGAAATACACACAACTATCTTGGCAATGTTAATGGAGTGGTTTGCTATTGCCTTCTCCATTTCACACACTAGCTGATAACCAATAACCAGAATGCAGGTTTCCTCATGATTTTTTCCTTCACCGAAAGCAAGTGGTGTTCGATAAAAACTAACATAGGCAAACTAGGAGTCAAATTGGTATACAAACTCATGTATTAATGGTTATAAACATTTTATTTTAATATTCTACTTTTTATTTTCAGGTTAATAATTTAAGCTTTATTGGCGGGAACAATGTTGCAACAATTACAAGGAGAATACTACAAATAATTTTTTCTTCAGAACTGGCTCTAAAGTGCAATTGGACTGGCAAAAATAATAAAACCAGCTTGAAAAATTTGCAATTGATACCAGTTATTATAAGTAAGTAGTCTTACCTATATCCCTATATAGGTAATATACTTTTACCTCAGAATAAGCGGTGAAGCGGTGGTGGCCGAGTGGTTAAGATGTTTGCCTGTGTTCAAATCGATGCAGGTTCAAGCCCCACTCATGTTTCATGACTTTGTATACCAATCTGACTCATGTAAGCTTATTTTCATCTACACCACTTGCTTCCGATAAAGGAAATACAGCGTAAGGAAACCTGTACATTAGAGAAGTGCTACTTTTCTGGTGCGTATACCGCAATTGCCGTTAGACGGCGGCAGTAGTCGTGAAAGTCACGTCGGATGCCTTTAGGCGACTATAAAAATCTGACACCAGTGTTATCTATAACGCACTCTAATGATATAATTATTTTATTACAGATGCAGTTCGCAAAAATAAGTTGGCTGAAAAGGTAACAGATTCTGATGTAACAACTTTTATAACAAGCTGGTTCAGGTTTGCTCGAGACCGAGATGGAGGACGAGAAAACAGACGGACAAGAATTAGTCAATAAATCTAGACTAGAGTATTCTGGTACATCAGCTAGGACGAAGAGAAGACATAAAAATAAAACAAAAACCAAAATAATATGCAAGTTAAGTATTGCAGATGATGATCATGTCATCTCTCAAAATAATTTAACACCTGATTTGATATCTAGTGGTGTAACAGTTAATGATTGGAACTTTTTAACCACAGTGGTTGATGAAAATTCTGCTTCTACCAGTAACAATGTAAATGTTAATTTGGAAAAGGGTAAATCTCAATCTAAACATATTGATTTAACTTCATCTCTTGTTAACTGGTCACAACAGCACAATATTTCTCACTCTGCTTTGGATGGTTTGTTGAAACTATTAAATCCTCTTCATCCTTTCTTGCCGACAGACTCACGGACGCTATTAAAAACACCAAAGCACGTTAATGTTGTTGATTGCGATGGTGGATCATATATATATTTTGGACTTCTGGTTAATATTTTTGAAAGTGCCTCATCTGGATTGGCTACTCAAAGCCGCTTACCCTATAATTGACACAAAAATGCGTGAAAATGAAAATATATTATTGTTATCCATTACTCTTAATGTGGACGGGCTCCCAGTCCATTCCAGTACCACTAATTCGTTCTGGCCAATTCTGTGTATATTAGATCAAAGTATTGATAGAAAACCGTTTATTGTTGGATTGTATTATGGAAATTCGAAACCACATAGTGCTAATAATTACCTACGTCCTTTTGTGGACGAATGCATTGAGTTGGAAAAAAATGGTATTGTATTTGAAGGCAAAAAGTATGCCTTTCGAGTGAGTTGTATTGTTGCTGATGCGCCAGCAAGAGCTTTTCTTAAATGTATAAAATCGCACAACTCTCTATATGGCTGCGAGAAATGTACACAAGAAGGAATTTATATAGGTAGAACAACATGGCAATATACTTCAAATTTAAATCTTAGAACTGATGATTATTTTCACAACTTACAATATGAGGATCACCAATTATGTAAAGCTATTCTTACAGAGATTCATATTGGGTTAGTTACACAAGTTCCCCTGGATTACATGCATTTAGTTTGCTTAGGAGTGGTAAAGAAAATGATCAGAGTTTGGGTCGAAAGTGGTCCAAAGAAATGTAAATTAAATACTGTTAAAATAATGCAAATATCAGAAAGATTGCTTCATATTGCCAAAAATAATTATCCGTTAGAGTTTTCTAGGCGCCCAAAATCTATTCAATTATTTAAATATTGGAAAGCAACAGAATTTAGAGCTTTTCTTTTATATCTCAGCCCTGTAGTTTTACATGGTATTGTTTCAAAAAATATTTATGAGCATTTTTTAACTCTGCATTGCGCTATTTATATATTAAGTGGTGAACTTAGTGTTGATAATAAATGGAGAGTGTATGCTAATAAATTATTACATTGCTTTGTGCGTAACATTAAAGTGTTGTATGGAAAAGAACTTCTTGTGTACAATTTTCATAACCTTTTGCATTTAACAGCAGATGTTGAAAATTTTGGAAAGCTACATAATTTTTCTGCTTTTCCTTTTGAAAATTATATGACCAAAATAAAAAAAATGGTTCGTTCCCATAACCATCCACTACAACAAGTGGCCAAAAGAATGGGAGAGTTTAAATATTTACCAAAAAGTTTGCCAACCTCTAGAATAATAAAGAAGAAAAATACTATAACTAAAATTGTTTTAGATAACGGTTGCATTGTTAATATTAATTCCTGTTTTAATACCAAAGATGGAGATATTTTAAGAGTAAAAACTATAAAACAGATTGATAATAGTAATTATTTCTCATTAAATTGCGATTGTTTTTTAGATAAAACTGATTTTTACAAAATACCTATCGACAGCAGTAGTTTAGGTATATATAAAGTAAATATAAGTTCTTCTAAGGAAGTCACTGTCTGTTCGTCTACATTGAATAAAAAATGTTTTTTATTATCAAATTGTGATACCGATCTAGTGTGCATTCCATTTGTGGACCAAAACTTGTGCCATTGAATATTAGACTAAGATGTTGATTAGTACCTGATTTTAAATTTAATAAATGTTGATTATGAGCAGATGTTGAAAATTTTGGAAAACTACATAATTTTTCTGCTTTTCCTTTAGAAAATTATGACAAAAATAAAAAAAATGGTTTGTTCCCATAACCATCCACTACTACAAGTGGCCAAAAGAATGGGAGAGTTTAAATATTTACCAATAAGTTCGCCAACCCCTAGAATAATAAAGAAGAAAAATACTATAACTAAAATTGTTTTAGATAACGGTTGCATTGTTAATATTAATTCCTGTTTTAATACCAAAGATGGAGATATTTTAAAAGTAAAAACTATAAAACAGATAGATAATAGTAATTATTTCTCATTAAATTGCGATTGTTTTTGATATAACTGATTTTTACAAAATACCTATCGACAGCAGTAGTTTAGGTATATATAAAGTAAATATAAGTTCTTCTAAGGAAGTCACTGTCTGTTCGTCTACAATTGAATAAAAAATGTTTTTTATTATCTAATATTTGTGATACTGATCTAGTGTGCATTCCATTTGAGGACTAAGATGTTGATCAGTAGCTCAATTTTAATTTAATAAATGTTGATTATGCGACTTAAACAATGTTTTTATTTTTTAATTATAATTCTGTCACTGTATGTACATTTATTATTTTTTTTAATGTAAAAATGCGATAGTATTTAATCTATGAAGCTAACTGTTACCTATTGCATGTGATTATGATTGAATACAGTGAGAGTATTATATAAGCATATAATCCTACAGGGAAGTACATCAGCGGATCCAGGATTTTTTCTGGGGGGGGGCACAAGGATTGTGGCGGCCTACGCCACCGCAGAAGGACCAGAGGGCTAGAAAAAAATCTGTTATTTCTTTATTTAATATGCACTGTGAATTTTCTCTCCAAAGTAGGTACACAAAAAACAGGCCTGGGGGGGGCACATTTCTGTTATTTCTTAGTTTGATAAGCACTGTCATGGAATCTCCCTCCACAGTAGGCACACTAAAAAGCAGGGGGGGGGGCGCGTGACCCCTTGCCCCCCCTCCCCTAAATCCGCTACTGGGGAAGTACTAAACCACCACCCCAATGACGTTGCTTGGTTGTATGATTCCCATGCAAAGGCCCTACGGAGAAAAACGATATGTGGCCCTCTGTAGGAGTTTTCACATAGGCCCTAAGTTGTAGGCCCTTCAGCAAAACATGCGGCCAAATCTAACCGTTGTCCAACCAAAGACATATATGTGGCCCTACCAAATGCCTACCAAAAATGCTATTAGGGTACACAGCTGTGATCGAGCGTGATGACACAATAAGTGGTCGAAGCATTTATACATAACAAACAAAAATTGAAGTAACCATGGTGGAGCAAAGAATATATACTTTTGTGTAAAATTGTTACTGCTACTGTTTTTTTGAGACTACAAAACATGTTGATATTTACTTTCCCTCTGAACTAAGCTATACTTATGTATTGGTAGGAAGTTGAAATTTCTCTGATAGTTATGATTTGATATTCGTTGTTAATTCACCGTGTGAAAAACAATGCACACCTTATAACTGAAATAAGTTTAATAAATAAACAATATTTTTGGTTTATGTGTGGGTGACAATATCATAATCTGTATATGAATAACTAACTGCACCTCCAGACTCCGCTCCCATGGGAATTTTGGGAAAAAAAGCATCCTTTGTATTATTTCAGCTTTCATTCTACTTGTATACGAATTTTCACAGAAAGTTCATTAGTTTTTGCATGAGAGAGTATAAATTCAAATGTATTTATTAATTCTCACGTATTTTCACTTTTATTGGTAGGATTATCTATAAGAACCCACCTCACCTTTTGATGCTTTTCAGGTCCTTTGATAGTTTAACAGCAGATTTGACAAGGGTTCTAGTTGACAATGTCACACTTCCCAGTGGTGTCAGGACAATATATTCCCTTGAGGGTAGAAAAGTAAGTATTTGATTGTAGCATGGTCCTTCATTCATTTTAATCTTTAGTCCCATAGTCTCCATGACTATGTGTACAATAGGGCAATGTGGTTTTGCAGCTGTATATATATTTGGGCGACGTTCTTTCAGTTGCTTCCTCAACTGCTGTCTTATTGCCTAGGGTATATGTACAATCATATTCATAAAGAGTATATATACTCTATACTATATATAGTAATATTTGCTGTGCCCCATTGCTCTGCTCCCATCACAATTTTGGAATAAAAAGTGTCCTATGTTAATACATCATGTTCTAGGTTTAAATCCAAATTTCATCAAAATCTGTGTAGCAGTTTTTACATGGCAAGTTTGTGAGAATATGTTTGCAAGAGAATTGCAAACATATTCTCACAAACTTTCACATTTATAATTTAAGTAGGATATCAACAATACATTATTGCCATTTCTTTACAGATAGGTAAATTGGATGATCTAGAAGATGGACAGTCATATGTTTGTAGTGGCTTCGGAGAGCCATTCAAACGTTTGGATTATGAAGCTAGTGCTGTAACCCCACAGTCTTTCAGGCTTAGTGGTCCAGAGTCCTTAAGTGATAGTGCAAGTCCCTCCCCAGCAAGAGCAAATAACAAAGGCTCCCGATGTTTTCCAGTAAGATTTTTTTTATATTACTTACAAGTATTTTTTTTATTCAAATAATTCTGATCAAATTTTTTGATATTATACAATGCATAATAAAATCAAAAGATGAAAAATTCTATTCATATTTATCAAAACACGTTTTTTATCAAATAACGAGATGTCTATTTATTTTATTATTAATCATCCACTCATACTTAAATAGTATGATTGGATGATTAATAGAATAGTTAATACTTGATATAAAAGATATCCTATGTTAAAAGATATCCTTTGTTTACTAGCTTTCGCCCGCGTGAATTTCCCACGGGAACAGTCCTTTTTCACGGGATGAAATATGTCCTTTGTCCTTCTCCGTACTTCCAGCTATGTGTATAAAAATTTCAGGAAGATTAGTTCAGTAGATAAAGCGTGAAGAGGTAAGAAACAAACAAAGTCAAAATTTTTTATTGAAACTTGGCCTTCAAAGAAGGCTCTTTTTCACGTCGATAACTAATTATTTAATCATAATATATTATGTCTCTCAAAGCTACAAACTACTAGCATTTCGGAACGACCACTGCTGAGAAGAAATGCCGAAAGAAACTCATGAAACAGTCTTG
Source organism: Ephestia elutella (assembly GCA_018467065.1). Classification (NCBI taxonomy): domain Eukaryota; kingdom Metazoa; phylum Arthropoda; class Insecta; order Lepidoptera; family Pyralidae; genus Ephestia; species Ephestia elutella. The sequence continues at coordinate 14,243,264 of CM031578.1, forward strand.
GTCGCCTAGCATGCCAGAGGGGCTATTCATTAACTTTATACATACACTAGATTGTGTACAGTCAAAAATAAACTATAAGAAAAAAATAATAATATAATAAAACATGTTATGTTTGTGATCAAACCAACAAACAAACTCACTTTCGCATTTATAATATTAGTTAAGATTATTAAAAAAGTTTAGGTACATAAAATTAATGAACACCTTTTTGTTATTATGTATTAAAACTCTGTAACAAAAATGAAACTACCGACATTGCATGGATTTCAGTTTGAAGTTTGTTTTTACTTCATTTCCGTAATTTGTGTCTAAAAAGGAGATTCATTGTTGTAATTTTTTATAACCCCAATATTTCGCTGGCAAGCAATTATCCGAATTAATAGCATTTATGCCTAATGGAATAGTGTTTATTAGCAATTATCGTCCAATGAACCCATTACATTGGCCGGCGCGACGGACGGTCGTCATGGTAAACATAGCCTGTACATACATTTTCATACATTCCTGCTATCTAGAGAGACTCATCAGAAGCTTTTTTATCTGTGATAATTTAATATTGTCAACCTTTAAACAAATTTACTAGACAATATCTATAATTAACAAAATCGAAGTAATCCAAGAGATCGCCAGCAAAAATGTATATATCAACTAGATTTAAATTAAAGTATTATTTAATACCTAAATATAGTATAACACAAGTCTCGAAATTAATGTGGGGCTAACTCAATCTGTGTGATTTGTCCGTATATATGTATTTATTTATATATTATTTAGCGTCCAAGATATTTTAAGTCTAAAGTCGATGCTTCAATTCGACGACAAATCGTAAACGAAGGCGTATAATAATACATATATTAGGAGTCCGTGCGCAGCGCTATACGGCTTTAACATCTAATATCGCCAACTGACATTCAATTTGGATGAATGAGATGTTCAATATATTGATCTATTATTATAGGTCAGGCAACATAGGTCACTAAATAACTTGCTCTAATAAAATTGAGCGTAATTGGTTAATACACTCAAAATAACGTAATTTTTTGTGTACGTTTGTTTTCTTTTTTATGTCCATGGTGATAGATATTAAGTACTTATTAAGTAGGTAGCTCTATCAAAATCTAGAATACTAGATCATAAGAATTAAGGACACTAGTGAAAGTCTATGCAATGTAGTCCATCATTGTTTGCTGTTTTCAAAAAGGCTCAAGAAGTTCTTCTTATCGTTTATGAAAGTAGTTAGAAGCATATATGAAGAGATGAGAGTAAAGGAAGCAAAAGAGATCTGTAAGGATCGTATCAAGTGGAAATAGCTAGTTTGCCAACTGACGGATGTGGCAACTGCTAGATTGGTTTATTTTAGTTATTTCCATAGCCTAATGTCGTATGGCCTATTACTTTGGGGAGCAGCAGCCGACATACAAACAATTTTTATACTTCAAAAAAGAGCGATTCGTTTTATTTACAGATTAAGAAAAAGAGATTCACTCAGAGATTTCTTCAAAAATTTTAACCTTACCATCCCAATATATTTTTGATAACATTATGCATGTCAGGAAAAATATTTCATCTTTCAAAAAAGTTTGTGATGTCACAGATATATCCCTGCGAAACAAACATAACTTGTACGTTCCAGGGCACAGACTGGCTAGGGTTATGAAATCATTTGTGGGAAACTGTATACGCTATTATAATAAAATACTAAAATCTGTCCTTGATATGCCTGATAGGAAATTTAAACATTATATTAAGGAGACACTTTGTAAGAAGGCATATTATACGACGGATGATTATGTAAATGACAAAAATGCGTGGCCCGAGCCTGGTACAGTGACCTAAGACTGTCATAATATTCTCTAGGTACATTGTATACTTTTAGTTTTTATTTTATTAATTTACTAGCTTTTGCCCGCGGCTTCGCCCGCGTGAATTTCCCACGGGAACAGTGCTTTTTCCCGGGATAAAAAGTAGCCTATGTGCTATTCCAGGTCATTATCTACCTCTGTACCAAATTTCATCGAAATCCGTCCAGTAGATTTTGCGTGATTGAGTAACAAACATCCTCACAAACTCACAAACTCACATCCAAACTTTCGCATTTATAATATTAGTATGGATAAATTTGACATTTCATATAAATATTCAATGTTCATTCGTCCACATACACAGTCATTTAATTGTAAGACATATGTTGTAAAGTGACGTCTTTGGAGAAAATGCAGCAGTGGAGTTTGTTGCGCCGCCTCTTCTCCACTTGCGCTTTGGAGGCGGTGGTAAACTTAGCTTTAAGTAATTTTATGACGTCAACCAACTAAAAAACAAGGATGTGACGATTTATAAGTGCTATTTTTAGGCCTATATAAATATAAATAATTGACTTTGACTTTGCCCCACGGGTAAAAGGCGTGATTATATGTATTCAGAGTAGTTACCTGACCGACTGACCGTTTTCAAAAGAGCTTTATAAGCGATTGCATTATTATTAGCTATACAATAGTTACGTCATAATTAGGTTTGACCGATCAAAATTGCATTATTTTTTTACATTGTCTGATAGTTACCATTGAATTCTATGTGTGCGTTACCCTGGCAGGAAAGTGTGTCCTGGAGTTAAGTGAATGGAACCAAAACGTTGTGCGTAGTATAGTGTAGATGTGCCGCGAATAAAACTTTTGTGCGTCTTGTAGTTCAGGAAAAAAACGGAAATCTAGGATTCTGCTAGGGTAACGTCGTTCTAGCAGGAAAGTTCTAAACGAATGATCGGAGAGAGAAATATTCTGAGGGGGCAGAGAGCTTAGAGCTGTGCATTGACCTGGGCTGAAAAGATCATTTGTGCGTCTTCAGGTTTTCGGGATATTGCATTTCCTGCTAGAGTAACGTTTTGCAAAATCGTGGATCTCCTAGATCCATCGTATGTGCGCCTGTAAGATAAATATACATGAGTAGCTATTCATTTGTGCCCATCTGTGCCATAATTAGATTTAAGAAAATATTTATAATTTTTAAGTAATCGGGTTGTCTTTGAAATCACGAAAAAAATCATAGCGCCTAAATGAAAAGACGTGTAAGCTCACTGAAAACTGTATTCGATTCTTCTATACAGCTATAATTACCACAAAAAGTTTCTGAAGTGCACATGTATTCATTATTGAATAATATTACTAAAAGACAAAATAAGGTGACTTAACTTTGACGTCAACATACAAGAAACCGGCTTAACCCAATGAATGTGCGTTTGAACCAAAGATTAGTGTGTTCAGTCATATATCATCGTGGAAATTTTCAGCTCAAAATGTTAAGGATATAAGTAAATAAACATAAATCCAAAAACATATAAACAACGGCAGATTATCCGGCCAAATTAGAACGACTACAAAAAAGCGACGGTTTCATACATATCGATGACCTTCTCTATTGAACGTATTATACCTAAGCTGTTGGCCGTACAGTCGCAATCAAACGTTTGTCGGCAATTCCCAACTGGGAATTCCCAACAAAGTTTGAGGAAATAATTAAAAAATCCTATCCTAACTAATATTATTAATGCGAAAATGAGTTTGTTTGTTTATTTACTTGTTTGTTTGTTACCTCTTCATGCTTTATCTACTGAACCAATATTCCTGAAATTTCGCATACACATAGTTGAAGTACTGAGAAGGACATAACCTTTCATCCCGGGAAAAAGTGTTCCCGTGGGAAATTCACGCGGGCGAAGCCGCGGGCAAAAGCTAGTATGGATATAAAATGCACAGCATATGCACAGTGGCCATATAAAATGAAAAAAAGAGCTTTTTGATTTGGAAATTATTATTTTTATTCTCTTATAGGCAATTTTAATAGTAAATATTATGGCATCAAATCACAGATCATATTACTAAAACTATAAATATTACCTAGAACACAAATATTTTAATCAAATTATTTGTATTTTGTGTTATTATCTTTATTTAAAATCACAGATTAATTTGTTATTTGTACAAAAATACAAACAACAAAATCACAGAGAATTTTAAGTGCTTACTTAATTATGAATAATGAAAATACTTAATAAAAATAGAAGTTTAAGTCATTGATAAATTAAACCTATACGAAAATCACAGATCAGGTTTTAATATAAAATTAAAGTTAACTAATTTAAACTACATGTAGGTATATACTTACGCACTAAATACAACTTTCATAATTGTACCAATTTTTATGTGCATTTTGTCTATTTTACCAAGAAGATGTTCCCGTTGTGTCGCCCCAAGTTGTTGTAACACTTTTACTAAACAGGAAATAAATGCCTTGTCTGTAACAGTGTCACATATTGCATCTAACTCTTTTCCCAACGAGTAACATTGTGACATTTTAAACGGCTCACGGGACTCCAGTTTGCCGTTCAGTCACACACAGTGTTACTCATTCGGGATTGTTTTCCCATTCTACAGTGTTACATATCTTGGGGTACCACAATGGGAACAAACGGACTACGATATGTGGTATAAAATCACAAATTTGTTTTACATTTATTTAAGTACCTATTATTATGCAGCCAAATTGCGTATTCGCAAAAAACATATATTTAATATTGATAATAAAACCTATACAAAAATCACAGATCAGTTTTCCTTATGATTAAAGTAAACTATATACTTATACACTAAATTTTAATATAACTCTCAAAATTGTACCAACATATTATTCTTTGCCAATAATAGACTATTCTGCCAAGTAGACTATTATATGTGGTATAATATTATATCTCCCTCGTCGTTGTATTTTACTATATAAATCATCGTAACATTCGAATACATTAGTTTCTTTTCTATAACAATGAGCCCTGTAATGCCCTACACCTTGGGCTGTTGACGCGGGTTCATATTCTATAACAGATAAAATTGTATACTCCTTATTCAAAATTTCTATAGTTAGAGGCAGATCATCCAACATGGCGCACGCGTCATGTAGTTCAAAAATGATAACGTCTTTAACATCGTATATGAATGAAACATTTCCAGCGTTACAAGTATTACATTCTGGAGTAAATTCACTCCTTAAATATGATTCGCAAGCTTCTTGTATATGCTTAATACCTTTACTATTTACTATATCTATGTTCAATGGTAGATACTTACAACGGTAAAATTTGCTTTCATATTCATGACTTGGGCACATATTATTAGAACATTGCTTTCGTCTTATAGCAGAATCGAATAATCTATTCGTACATATTTCATCTAATATTTTAGTTGTATTACAGGAACAGTCAACTACATGCTGGATGTTTAAAGGGTCAAAGAGTTGAAGAAGCAATTTCGCTCTCACGTCATATAATTTTTTGGTATAATTCTTGGAATTTGATAATTCTGCAACTAGTGACAAAAAATCATCAACTTCTTCTTTATGTAACTGTACATCTACAGAGTCTTTAAATTTTTGCCTTTCTTTGTAGGCTATCGCAAAAGTTTGTCCAATAGAGTCAAAAGCACATGTGTTTGTTATTATAGTCCTGTTCTCCAGTTATTTTAGAGTTGGCCACGTTGCCGTTTTGTAATATGTAAATCGGTTTAGGTTTTAAAGGTCTGGGTGTGGATACCGCTAGCCCTCTCCAATTCTCAATTTTTATTGGGTTGTCTTGAAAGACGGACTGAGCCTCAAAGTCGTGGTTTTCGCACTTAAAAGAATCAAGTTTTGCTCGTTTATTTTCAGTTGTTTTTGTTCGCAGGCTTTGTTGAGCTCGTTTTCTTGAATCTTTATTGTGCAAAACGTCACTAGAACTAAGTTTTACAGCTCCATTTATAAAACTATGGTGCTGTACTAAAAACTCGTCCAATCTCACGCGTTGATTTCTCGTATCAAAGTATATAGTTTTTAAATCTTTAAAATGGTTTTCAACGTTTGAACTTGATGCATAGTCTTTAGTATTTACAAAGTATTTGTTCACAACGCAACCCCACAGTGGAATTTTTTTCAAAAGTCGTTTTAAAGTAGTATTTAACTCCGGTAAGAAATATTCATTTTTGTTATTTGATACTTCAACTAACTGCAGGTACACTTTTTCAGTTTGTATCAAGTTATTATAAAAGTTTATTAAAGGAATAGAAATATTTTTGTCATTTTCGGTGTGAAGTAACTCCATTTTTATTTGTATGTCATTTTGAGTATGGATATCTTCGTCGAAGTTTTCATTATTCGGATGATTAACAATTAGAAGCTGTAAGTTTTCAAACGCTTTATCGCATTTGGGCTTCGGATCGTTGAGGTCTGCACAACGGAACTCATGGAGCGATAAAGTTACTATATCTTTTAAAACTGATTTAAGCGTATCATAGCATTGGATCTGTTGAATATATTTCAAGCAGCTAATGTAAAAGAACTTTACTTTTTCAGATGTTTTGTCAAAGCATGTTTGTTTATACAGTTTTTTGATAAAATGAGATTTGTCCATGCGAACATAACAGAGAGGTATTTCTTTTGAATCACCTTCAAGCAAATCAAAGCACTGTTTTAAATAATCATTGAATTCAGTTTTTAAAAACACTTTAGTTATTGCTCCTAGGAGGGCAGAGCTATCGTCACAAATTATTTCATCAGGCAAAACTTTTCCATTTTGCCAAGTTTTTAACCATGTGGCTATCGTCTCCATTGTATGTGATTCGGAAGCCATGTAGCACATAGGTACACTACTGGAATCCGGAGTGTAGGCAACCACTGCATATAAGAATAAATGTTTAGGAATGCGCTGTTTTAAAAAATCATTAGCAGGTGGTGGTCCAATTGGCTGAAATAAGGAGCCAGTAGCATCAACAGAAAGTATTTTTCGTCTATTTTTTAAAGTTTCATTGTAATACTGGTTTTGTTCATTTGTCCAAAAATATGTGAAAAAGGGAACAAGACTGATTTTACGAATAAAATTATCGTAAGGAATGCAGTGTGCCATAGCATACAAAGACAGTATTGTATTTTTATCAAACTGAAGAGCAGTTCTGGCTTCATGACGTAATTTTCTTAAATTTGGTAATTTAGGAAAAGTTGTTGGCTTTTTTGGATTATCCATAGTCATTACTTCATCTGCCATCGTGTGTTGAACTTTTAAAGCTTTTTCGTATTTTAACTTTTCTTTGATTCGGTTTACTCTGTCAGAAGTAAGTCTGTTTTTAATAAGTGGGTCATGAGGAACATTTTTGATGTAGTTATTTAATATACAAGTAATCTTAACACAATTCTTTGATGGAGGGGAGATATTCAATGACAGTATCGCGCCACATTGGGTACACCTGCCAGTACACTTGATATCAGAATTAATATCAGCAGGTACATAACTATAATCAAAAGCAAATGTACATTCAATATCACTTTTAAAAAAAATGTGGTCCTGTAACTCGTTGGTCCATTTTCTTGGTGATAGACGGTAAATTGAGTTTTGTGGAACAATGTATGAGTATTCTGCAAGGCTAATTTGAAAAGTTACAATATAAGGATCAGCTTCTTTTTCTTCAAAAGGTTTAATTATACTATCATCGATATCAAAAAAATATTTTTTATGTCTTTTTATACATATTTGTAATGCTTTTTTATTCATGATATAATTAAATTTTTCACGCAATTCCTGCTGCAAATTAACATAAACATTATCTGTTATAGGAGGAATTACTACTTGGAATATGTCTTTATATTTACAAATCACAGACTTTAAAATTTCTTTGGAAATAGCTGCTTTTCGACCTGACATTGTTAATCAAAATAATTTTTAATACCTATAGAATTACCTTTATTAGTAAAATTTGCAAGGCCTTCTTACTTTTTCGGTTATATGTACCAAATTGTTTGACAATATGAATGTGTTAAAAATACGTCTATTCATTGGTCTATTCTTAAAATTAAATCTTAAGATTGTGCAGAGGCTTGCATGTTTCTACCGGAGCTTGCTTGAAGGTGGGCTATACTCTGAAAAATTAAAAAAATTACTTTAAAACTTTTTTATCTTTAGATAATTGGTCTTGTGCTTTCAGCATTTAAAATGTCATGACATAGGTAATAATCTAATTTAACAAGAGAAAAATTTGCAATTGCTTGGATTTTTATTGTCATAGTAAAAATTCAAAATTTTTACCTTATTCGGTCCAAAAAATATAGTCCTGTGTCATGTAGACGGATAGTGGTGTCTTTAGCAACGGTGCGATTGTCCCAGTACCATTTCAAATTATCTGCTGCAAATTAACATAAACATTGTCGGTTATAGGAGGAATTACTACTTGGAATGTGTCTTTATATTTACAAATCACAGACTTTAAAATTTCTTTGGAAATAGTTGCTTTTCGACCTGACATTGTTAATCAAAATAATGTTTAATACCTATAGAATTACCTTTATTAATGGAAGTTGCAAGGCCTTCTTACTTTTTCGGTTATATGTACCAAATTGTTTGACAATATGAATGTGTTAAAATTGCGTCTATTCATTGGTCTATTCTTAAAATTAAATCTTGAGATTGTGCAAAGGCTTGCATGTTTCTACCGGAGCTTGCTTGAAGGTGGGCTATACTCTGAAAAATAACAAAAATTACTATAAAACTTTTTTATCTTCAGATAATTGGTCTTGTGCTTTCAGCATTTAAAATGTCATGACATAATAATCTAATTAAACAAGAGGAAAATTTTGCAATTGCTTAGATTTTTATTGTCATAGTAAAAATTCAAGTTTTTACCTATTTCGGTCCAAAAAATATAGTCCTGTGTCGGTGCGGTGTCCCATTACCATTTCACACTTTGGGTATGCTGCCAACAAATCTGGCGAATTGGAGTAATTGTTTGGTTCAAGAGCCATGCCCTAATTGTAAACGTTATATTCGATGGTTTCTCAAAGCCTTTCTTCATTTCTGATACATTTTTGCACACTGTAAGCTGGATGAGGAAGATCTACAAAGAAAATAAATTATTTATTATCATTAATTATATGTAATAGGCCTTAATACGAAGTAATACTAAGATAGATAGATCAACACTTTTTTGCATCATTAACAGAAAAGAACATAGGTACAAAATATTGACAAAAAGTAAATACATAAATGAGCACGAAGGCAGGCTTATCGCAAATGCAATTTCTTCCAGCCAACCTTTGAGTGGAAGGAGATATAAGTGAAAAGTGTAGAGTGCAGTGAACATTAAACATTTAAGACAAACTATTACGTGCAAGTGTGTTGAATACCTGTATTGCATACAACAGCCATGCCTTTAAACGGCTCATGTCATGTGAGATCTTATTTTTGAATCGTTAGTCTCATGAGTCCGTTGCGAATATTTTACGTGTTTCAATAGGGAGTGCTTGTTTCAAACAAATAAATTATTTCATGAATTATGTAAGATAATTATGTATGAAGTGTTTCAACAAAAAGACATGGTAGGAACAGTCAATATTAAGCAATCTTGACATGTCTTTTTATTTGACATTGTAGGCCACACTACCATTACACATATATTATAATAGATACATGTGTCTTTGCAAACCCATAATAAGATGGAAAGGCTTACGTCCGGCAGAAACAGATTCTTCTACATCACCCAGTTGGTTGACTGTAATATTAATAACAAGCCGCGCCGGAGGCTTTTGCTCCCGTGAATTTCGAGATAAAAGTACCATTCCCGATATTTTTCTACCCTTATACAAAATTTCATCGAAATTTGTCCAGTAGATTTTGCGTTTTACTTAATCACGCAAAATTCACAAACTCACATCCAAACTTTCGTATTTATAATATTAGTAGGATACGTTAATTCACATCAAAAGGCACACTTAATACAGTTTATGACAAAAAATACTTAAGTAATAAATAAATAAAAAATACAATGTACAGTAATCAATCATGTGCCGTAGTGATATTAATGGGCAGTATCTCAGTTCAAAATTTGCTCAGATAAAAAAGCAGGGCACTGGTTTTGAGATACCACCAGACTGAGGGCATCTCCTTGGGCTTGCACAGACAATGACAACAGAGGGTTCCTTACACCCAAAGCATCTTAACATATTATTGCTCTAACTAAAAGACCAACAGTTTAAAAAAAAAACAATCTTAACTTGCAGTTCGATCCCTAGATACTAGACTAGAAAAAAAATGTTTGACATACAGGCAAACACATGATCCTATAAGGTAGGTACGGAACTCTAAAAAAACTGCTGTTTCGTGAGTACTATTTTACAATACCTACTCGCCTACAAAATGTATCAAACAGCAGATCTCTAGAGTCGGTGTCATACAAAATGGTTTTCGTATTTATGAGTACTTTCATCATAAGAAAGGATGTTAGTGTTTATATAAATAACTTTGTATCCTAGAATAGCATAAAAGAGACTTACCACATAAAACAATCTCACGACATCTCACGGGAGCTGAGCCGCAGGGCGCTAATAAGGACAATAAACAAGCGAATTATTAAAAAATAAAAAACACGACTGACAACTCACATAGCCTATGTCACTCGGGGGAATGCAAGGAATCTAACAATACCTCTCACATCAAAATCTGTTAAGCCGTTGAGGACTTATGGTGGAATAAAGAAACTTACATACATACATACATGAACCCTGAAAACATAACACTCCTTTTTTGGTCAGTCGTGTAAAAAGTCTGAATGAAAGATTTGAGTACCAATGTGCACATTAAAGTTTTTGCAATTCGGAGTTTGTGATTTTCACTAAAAGAAGCACACTATTTTTTTATCCGCATTAGGCTCATCACTTGGTGGGTCATGACCCATTCTCCTTAGCCATCCATAAGGAAGGCCAATGCCCCGACAGTGGGCTATGATAATTATATTTATTAATAATAAAATTGAATATAAATTGATTAAGCATCGTTATATTTACACTGTATACATACATTTTACATTTGACACCGTAGATGCCTTGGTGGTCCAGTGGTCAAAGCATAAAATATGTCTCATGATCTGCTGGGTACTTTATAAATCTACCAAGCATATTTTGCGGAAAGGATTTCCAGTCTTGATGGGATATTGCATTTTTAAATCAACTGCTTAGCCAAAAACAAAAATGACTCAATGACTTCAGACTGCACTTTTAGCTGTGGGTCTCGAACAATAAAATAATATTTACTTACTACTAAAGAAAACTAAATGCCTTCCTTTCTAACCATTGATAACTTAAATATTTACTTACCATTGCAGATTATTCCATTCCAACTTCATAAACTTTTAACCAACATCTAATTAGTAAACAAACGCAACTGCGCAACAGGATCTATAGCTCTCCATAGCGTCATAACATAACTGCAACACTACATGCACGCGTGATGCACGCAACGCAACTGTTTACCAAAAGATAAGATGACTCACTTCTAGTAAAAAAACAAAATACATCGCATTATTGAAGATAGAATGACGATTATATATCTATCTCCGTCCCACTTATACCATTTTGCTTACTAGCTATCTCACTTTCTTCACGCTAGCTAGACAAAGCGACTCCCTCCCTATTGTTTTTGTCATCCGTAGACAGAAAACTAATCCAACGTCATCGGGTGGCGCGCGGGGGAAGGAGTCATTGGTCGGTGTGCAGAATCGTTCGACTCGACATGGAAGAAGAAATTCTACAGTAACCATAGCCATGTAGCTAGTACATAATAGCGGTAAATAAAATTTCACATTTAAAAAACACATTTTATATTTTTATAGTAGGTACCTAACCTACCTATTTCGACAAATACGGAACACGACCTTAACTTTTACATTAATCCCTATTTAACAAAAATATATATTTTTTAATTATTCCCACTATTTCCCACAAATAAAGTAACAGGTTGGCATTTGCTAATAAACGTTTGAATGCGACTGTACGAACAGCTTAGGTATAATACGTTCAATAGAGAAGGTCATCGATATGTATGAAACCGTCGCTTTTTTGTAGTCGTTCTAATTTGGCCGAATAATCAGCCGTTGTTCATATGTTTTTGGATTTATGTTTATTTACTTATATCCTTAACATTTTGAGCTGAAAATTTCCACGATGATATATGACTGAACACACTAATCTTTGGTTCAAACGCACATTCATTGGGTTAAGCCGGTTTCTTGTATGTTGACGTCAAAGTTAAGTCACCTTATTTTGTCTTTTAGTAATATTATTCAATAATGAATACATGTGCACTTCAGAAACTTTTTGTGGTAATTATAGCTGTATAGAAGAATCGAATACAGTTTTCAGTGAGCTTACACGTCTTTTCATTTAGGCGCTATGATTTTTTTTCATGATTTCAAAGACAACCCGATTACTTAAAAATTATAAATATTTTCTTAAATCTAATTATGGCACAGATGGGCACAAACGAATAGCTACTCATGTATATTTATATTACAGGCGCACATACGATGGATCTAGGAGATCCACGATTTTGCAAAACGTTACTCCAGCAGGAAATGCAATATCCCGAAAACCTGAAGACGCACAAATGATCTTTTCAGCCCAGGTCAATGCACAGCTCTAAGCTCTCTGCCCCCTCAGAATATTTCTCTCTCCGATCATTCGTTTAGAACTTTCCTGCTAGAACGACGTTACCCTAGCAGAATCCTAGATTTCCGTTTTTTTCCTAAACTACAAGACGCACAAAAGTTTTATTCGCGGCACATGTACACTAGACTACGCACAACGTTTTGGTTCCATTCACTTAACTCCAGGACACACTTTCCTGCCAGGGTAACGCACACGAATTCTATTCTAACGGGTTAAGTTTCGTCATGATTATTGTATACGAAATGAGACTAATTGTGACGCATTGGTAAGTAACTTTTAAGAGCAAAATGGCAGAAACCCCAAGTATTTTGGGTCTATAAAAATATTTTTAGGTATTCATTATACAAACACATCCTCAATGTATGATCGGTGTTTTCGTTATGTTATTACTATTTCAGCATTTCCTGCCTGTCTGTCTGTTTCACTGTGACTAAACTGAATGTTTGGTTTCAGGCTAATGGTAGTAGTACTACTAGCAACGGGACGGCCCGAATCAGCCCCGCTGGGGATAGTGTGGTCCGACCGCGGATAGTCACAATAATTAGAAACGGAGTAAAACCGCGAAAGGTAAGAAATATTTTTTAGACCACAACAAGAAATACCTTTACATTTTTACAGGACTGACCAAAAAAGGAGTGTTATGTTTTTAGGGTTCATGTATTATGTTAGTTTCTTTATTCCACCATAAGTCACGGCTTAACAGATTTTGATATGGTATGGGTATAATTAGATTCCTTGAATTTCTCCGAGTGACATAGGCTATGTGAATTGTCAGTCGTGTTTTTTATTTTTTAATAATTATAAATTAGCTTGTTAATTTTTTTTAAAGCTTTTATTGAAATGTTACACCTGTCTGAGACTACTTTTTTAATTATAATGATACGAGTGATTTGTTTTGGCTATATAATCAAAGGGGTCTGACGATGGAGGTTTGATGTGTAATTGTATATGTAATTATATATGTAATTTTCCAGTTTGGGCTTGACACTAATATCACATTACGTTTCTCAACTATTTTTTTTTGGTTCTTTATTTATGTTCCTCGTTCTTACATTAATTAGTATTAGTAGATACCTACTTCTAGATTCTTAATGACATGTACTTAGAATGAGTAATATTAAATCTATTCGTAAAGCAAGCGTGTAATGTTCAGATCGTGTGTTATGGACATTTAACGCTCGAGGTACCTCTGCCACTTGATACTCGAGGAAACCGCCAGTCAAAACCGCGGCAAGGCTCATTTACATTCCAGCGAGGAAACAATTACTTCGGATTTATGAAAAGCGGCATAATTGTTACGAGTTACTGAATTATCGAGCGGAACTTCGAGAAATAAATTGGGGTTGTATTTGTAAATGTGTCGGGAATAAAGAGCATGAATTATTAGGTCAGGGCTGTAATGCAAACACTATTGCACCATTTGCACCACATGAATATTTTTTTTTATACTTAAAATTATGCAACTTAAGTGTGTTTTATATGTTTACTCGTGATCAATATCACTACATAGTATAAAACAAAGTCGCTTTCTCTGTCCCTATGTCCCTTTGTATGCTTAAATCTTTGAAACTACGCAACGGATTTTGATGCGGTTTTTTTTAATAGATAGAGTGATTCAAGAGGAAGGTTTATATCCCGTGCGAAGCCGGGGCGGGTCGCTAGTAAATAATATATTATTGATCGATTTATTGCTGGTCATGATTTATATGTGTAGCTTACCTTCCTAATTAATTACCTTAATTACGCATTTGATGGGAGAACAGCCAACTGAGCCAAATCCCAACTGCAACGTGACTACAAAAGTATGTCTCTAAAAAAATTGTACCATGGTATACACATACAGTTATACACATATAATAACAGTCTTATTAAAAAACATTTATTTATCGATGACATTACTGGTTACTAGGTAGTAGATAGCTACTCTAATTAGGAAGTGTCTGCCTACCACGGTGCGCGATGTAGATGTTCGCCTTATTTACCCGGAGGGGGATCGTTAGGGATACGCACATATGTATAGGTATTTTTAAATTAGTTTTAAGCTATGCCATTGGTAGTAAAATCACCGTAGCAGTTGACCGTAAAAAGTCGAGTCCTGTGAAGAATCTTGATCGCCATCTAGCGGTTAGATGAACAACATCAGAGGCCATTGCGCGGTTTAGAAACTGACACCAAGTAAACGTGTCAATTGACGCAATCTACTCAATAAAAGTAGCATCCCCTGTAGTAAACCGTACCTCACAAGTGATGCATCACATTAAATCCAGGTGTGTAGACTGTTACTGAACAAACGTAACAGTCCTACGCTCGAGCATGCGCTGGCGGCGATCACAGAATGCATCAAATTGGACACGGGCTGCGTGCGAAAGGTGTTCACACAATCCGGCACGCCCATCGCGGCGTTGCACCACTTCTTTGAAGACGAGGACGTATTCTTCGCCTATGGAAATGAAAGGTAGCTTTGATAAATTCAACCGATTAGTAGACTGTTACTGAACGATACCACATAGAAATTTTCATCAGAGCGCTTCATAGAAAAGGCGCGTCAAATATACCTACTACTACTACAAATGAAACAGTATATCCGTGAACACGTCAGTAACACGTCAATGTGTGCGTTTTCATAGTCATGACGTCCCAATACACATAAGAACGGAGGAGAAGTGCACAGGAGGGGCAGGGAGTTTCCTTTCTGTACGTAGTACTTATATTAATTCTGTGACGATACGTAAACTACAGTAATCGCAAGAAAAATATTAAGAGTTTAAATAATAAAAATAATTTTTAACAAGTAAATATGAAGTACGACCTGTGTGTCCGCAGTGATATATGAATGCATCACGGTCAATTAATAATGTACTAAAGAAAGAATTCACTTAATCATGCACGCCACTTATTTATCACTTTTTAATTTTTATGATCATTTCTCTTAGAAATAAAAAGTATCTGAAAATATTATACATTTATGTACTGCTCATGCATCGCGTGATTTCTAATGTTGAAAACACTGACTTTTCTCTGGAATGCATTTTTAATAGCCTTTACTGCGGAACGGCGAAGATTTTTGTCCCACAACGAACGTGTTGCATGTTGAACAAGCAATGATCAGAAATGTGCGATGGTTAATTCAGTAAAATGATAAATCAATTTCGTGCAACCAAATCAAAGAGAAACTTCTTTGAATATACATAATATGTAGGTACTGTTAAATTTAAAATCTAAAAACTCAAGTCTTAACTTTTTCCGCAGGGTCAACCAAGAAGATTTTGAACTGGAGTTTGAAGAAAGTAAAGCTGTGTTACAATGTAGAAAAACCCCCATTACTAGAAATTCAAGGTAAAAAAAGATATACATACTTATCTTTCGATATAGACGCTAAAACTCTTTAAGGTAAAAATTATTAGTACTTTGGAACGATTACCTACTGAGGAGATGAGAAAATCACTCAGTACTGCACCTATCCATATAATATGTTACTGTTAAATAATTTTCTTTTTCAATCGTATTTGCTTCCATGCTGTTTGTTTGTGGAAGAAATCAAACAAGCGAAGGAGTTGCATAATGTAGTACTATATTATATGTAGATAGATAG